>SJYT01024729.1:0-72144 GCA_006410635.1 Cephalophus harveyi
TCCGTGTCCATGGGATTCTCCAGGCAAGAATACTGGAGTGGATTGCCATGTCCTTCTCTAGGGGATCTTCCCGACCCAGGGATCAAACCCGATCTCTTACATCTCCTGCATTGGCAGGCAGGTAGTGCCAACCTGGGAAGCCCCCAGGAAAGTGTGAAAAACATTTACTGGTAAATCATGGTAATGGAAATAGGTATGGGAAAGGATGGATGTTCTTTATGAAGAAACCAAGGAGTATTTCCTATCTGCAAGACATATAGTAACTGATTCTTGAATGTTGAAGCATTACCCCTACGTGTGTTACTAAGCAGTGCCATTAAAATAACATTACTCAGTACAAGTCATTGATTTTTATTATTGTGAAGAAAATTTCTGTTGATTTATAATGTTGGCCAATAACTGATGCCATTTAGTATTTACATATTGACAAATGCAAAGCCCTTTTAGAACAATAAAAATGCTTCAGCAGCACTGGAATGACAGAGCATGCATCCTTCCTCCCTCCCTCCCTCCCTCCCTCCCTCTCTCTTTTCCTACCCCCACCTACCCTTTTCCTCCTCCCACCCAACTGATGAATAAAAAAGATAAAAGCATATTTGGAAAGTAATGACGACATGTCAAAAAGAATTTGTTTCTTATTTATCTCCTCTCAGATAACTGCCAGGAAGCGACCACTGCCACCCCTTCCCCAGCCTGCTCCCCTGTAAGTTGCAAGCAGATGATTTGCTCTCTTGAAAGAGCCGCAAATCCGTTGCCTGGGTGATATCTCATTACTAAGGCAACCAATTTGGTGCATCGGTGTGAATCCCAATTTTAAAATGTAATTATGTCAAGATATGTACATATGCTTGAGATTTGCTTAAAAGAAATCTGTTCCCCTTTGGAAGAAAAACATTTCCTATGTTAGTTGAAAGAAAGGAGGAAATACTTTTATTCTTTGTTCACTCAAATACCTCTTTCAGCTGAGCTCCCCACCATGCTTAGAGAAGGAGCTTGCAGTGGTTCTTTCTCACTTTTTTTTTTTCAACTTGAGATCTTCCCTTTCCAAGACACTTCTCTCTTGAGACCTGTCACTCATAATCTACCAGCTGCTGTCTCCATGACAACATTTTCTGGCCCCTTAAAGTGGTGGAAGGGAAAAAAAAAAACAAACAACAAACTCTGGCTACATTTTTCTGGCACTTTTCTTTTTTAATTGCTGGAAGCTCAAGAAATTGACTCTTTGCAAGGAATTAATTAGTGAAAGGGAGGTGATTCGATGAATAGGTGTTTACATTAAATTAAAAACTAGTGAACAACTCGGTGAGGATTGCCATTCCAGACTCAAAAGAAATATCTTACAGATAGGAGGCATACACCAAAAGCTCATCTGGAGGAAGACAGCCACGTCAAGCAAAATACCATCGAATCACTGCTGAGCAATTAATTTTTCTTCCTCCTTGACAAAAATTATTGTTTAAAAATTAAAAGCATATTTGGGTGCAGGGAGTATTTAATTACCAACCTCATGAAATAATGAAATCCAGGCAACTCATCTGCATTTGCTGAAGCTTCCAGTTAGCTCAGGATTCGGGTTTGTACACAAATCCAGGAACCATTCTTAGTTGGGGGTTCCAGTGTGACTGACACCCCACCCTCATTGCCTACCTGTTCTTCTTTATTCCTCAGTCAGGTGACTGTATAAGGCTTCCCTGGTGGCTCAGATGGTAAAGCGTCTGCCTGCAATGCGGGAGATCTTGGTTCGATCCCTGTGTTGGGAAGATCCCCTGGAGAGGGAAATGGCAACCCATTCCAGTACCCTTGCCTGGAAAATCCCTTGGACAAAGGAGCCTTGTAGGCTACAGTCTGTGGGGTCGCAAAGAGTCGGACACAACTGAGTGACTTCACTTTCTTTTTTTGGGTGACTGTGTCGTCTAGGTACCTCCTATGTAAGTTCCCTCTGGTTCTTTGGGAAACAGTTGGGTGACAGATATTAAAGGCCCCAAAGAAAATAGTATAATGAGTATTCATTATCTCATGGCCATGCTGATAGTTCATGTAAAATGTCACCCCCCCCCCCAAAAAAGGTGATTTTCAAAACCAACTTTTTTTTTTTTTTTTTTTTTTCAAAAAGTACGTACTTTTGCCACATATTTCATTAAGCTAAGACACTTTGTCGGCTTCCCTGGTGGCTAAGCAGTAAAGAATCTACCTGCCTAAATGGAGAAACAGACATAGAGAACAGACCTATGGACACGGGCGGAGGAGAAGAGGGAGAAGGGGAGATGTACGGGGAGAGCAACATAGAAATGCGCCATACCAAATGTAAAATAGACAGCCAGTGGGAATTTGCTGTATGACTCAGGCAACTCAAACAGGGGCTCTGCGACAGGCTGAAGGGTGGGATGGGAAGGGAGGTGTGCGGGAGGTCTGGGAGGGTAGGGGACATGGGTGTACCTATGGCTGATTCTTGTTGATGTATAACAGAAAACCACAAGATTCTGTAAAGCAGTGATTCTTCAATTAAAAAATTAAAAACAAGAAAGAATTCTACCTGCCAATGCACGAGACTCGGGTTCAATCCCTGGGTCAGGAAGACTTCCTGGAGAAGGAAAGGGCAACCCACGCCAGTATTCTTGCCTAGGAAATCCCATGGAAAGAGGAGCCTGGCGGGCTACAGTCCATGGGGTCGCGAAAGAGTTGGACACAACTTAGTAATTAAACAACAACAACAGCAAGACACTTTATGGGTGGCAAAATAGATTCTAATGTCCTAATAGGTATATCATAGAATCTGTGTGGTTTAAGCACAAGGGCTGCGAGGTTAGGGTTTACTTTAGCTTTTTCTTGCTACAGCAAATGTACGTAACTGCTACCAAGAAATCTAAGTGTGTCAGAAATGGCTTATATTCTTTGTCCTGGCACATTTAAACACATTCTGCTTGGACTAGTAAGTTTTGCTCACCAAAATAAAAAATTTATGAAATATTCAGCACGTTCTGGGATATGTATCATTATTTATTGCATATATTTAGAGTCTACAGTTTCTCTTTATGGGCTTTAAATGCTATCTTTTCAATTTCAACATGTGCAGAATATAATTTCCTTTAATGTACAAAAGGCCCTTCCAAAGAAATAAATACTAGAAAATGGAGGGAGAATATAAACAATCCGTCCACCAAAAAAAATAAGGGAAAAATGGCCAGCAAACACATTTTCATCTATCAAATACTTGAGTTTTTTTTTTTTTTTTAATCCTACACAGTGTTGCTGAGGATTTGTTTACTGCTGGCAAGAGAGTAAATACGTGAGAACTTTCCAGACGGTAGTTTAGCAATGTGTTTCCAAAAAAATCTAAAATTTGTTGGGTTTGCCTCTAATCTAGCAATTATACTTCTAGAAATTTATAGTAAGGAAATTCTTGAGACTTCATGTAAACATTTAGTTGTAAGAATTTTCTCTTCAGCATTTCTCATGAAAGTGGAAAATGATGGAGAAAAACATTGAGTCATATAAATTATAATACATCCATACAGCAGAAAACGAAGCACCCATTAACAAGGACAATATAAAGAAATTTAATCAAGTGCTCATGCTGCTGCTGCTGCTGCTGCTGCTAAGTCGCTTCAGTTGTGTCCGACTCTGTGCGACCCCATAGACGGCAGCACACCAGGCTCCCCCGTCCCTGGAAGTCTCCAGGCAAGAACACTGGAGTGGGTTGCCATTTCCTTCTCCAATGCATGAAAGTGAAAAGTGAAAGTGAAGTCGCTCAGTCATGTCCGACTCTTCGCGACCCCATGGACTGCAGCCCACCAGGCTCCTCCTTCCATGGGATTTGCCAGGCAAGAGTACTGGAGGGGTTGCCATTGCCTTCTCCGAAGTGCTCATGATAAATGTTAAATGAGAATATATGTTACAAAGCAGGATATTCAGCGTGATTTCTTTTTAACCACATTAATCCTAGAAATACCACACATGCTTACACGTGCGCAAGCACACATATGCATACAGGTGCATACGTCCATATACAGACTAAGGAGGAACCCATGAGTCATTCCTTTGTGGGGCCTCATTTATAACTAAAGAAAATTTAGGGCTATTCATATTCAATGTTTTCTGTTAAGAAAGTCTTACTATTGCCAGGTGTTCTGTGGAAGAGTCAGGGCAGAGAACCACCCGGCTGACAATTTATAAGAGGTCTTCAGGGACTTCCCTGGTGGTCCTGTGGCTAAGACATCTCTTTCCAGTGCAGGGAGTGTGGGTTCAATCCCTGGTTGGGGAGTTAAGATCCCATGTACTTCACAGCCAACAAAACAAAACATATCACAGAACCAATGTTGAACAAATTCAACAGACTTAAAAATACTTAAAAAAAAACCACGAAACCGTAAAAAAAGGTCTTTAGCTCAAAGATTCCTGTTGAATTCTAAGATTTCTTTTGTCTGCAGATCATTTATGATTTTGCACATTTTGTCTTCTCTCCTCAACCAGATGATAAATTATGGAGGGAAGCAGTGTCCTTTTGCTTGTTTGTACTCCACCCAGGGCCCCCAGCATAACACCCTGTGCCCAGTGGCTTGGATGGTATTTTGCCAGTAATATAATTATTGTATCATGATTCAGTACTAGGTGTTCTGGGAGTTATAAAGTTTCCTGTTAGCTGTGTTATGGTTATTAATACTTAAGAGCTAGTCATGTGCGTTTAAATGAGGTACCTTCATCATACCAAGCAAATGGAGTAATTAGTTGGCATAAGAGTTATTCCCAACTGGGAAAGAAGCCTTTAAGTTTTAACTCTGCTGCCAGAGTTGAAGAATCACTGCTGCTGCTGCTGCTAAGTCACTTCAGTCGTGTCCGACTCTGTGTGACCCCATAGACGGCAGCCCACCAGGCCCCTCCGTCCCTAGGATTCTCCAGGCAAGAATCCTGGAGTGACTAACTTCTGTGTAATTTCTTGACTCAACTGCTGCCTATCCAGCAGGTAGTTCTTAGCTTCAGTCAACCACAAGGCACTTGGGGTCCAATCCCTGCTCAGCACTTACAAAATGAAATGCCGTGGCCTCTCTGTTCTTCTATTTCTTCATCTGTAAAAGGGAAATCAGAGTACCCACCGTATAATATGGTTGTGAGTATTAAATGACTTAACATATTCAACATACTTTGATCAGTGCCTGGCATATGGCAGCTACTATGTGTTTGCTATAATTATTAACATTAGTATTATTAACACTAATATCATTATTATTGATTTGGGTATAATATATCAGTTGACTATTGGCATAAATATCCCACGAACCACTTATATTGGTTTCCTATGGCTGCTATGAAAATTATCACAGACTTAGTGGCTTAAAGCAACAGGAATTTATCCTTTCACAGTTCTGGAGCCCAGAAGTCTGAAATCGGTTTCACTGGGCCAAAATCAGGGTGTCATCAAGGCCATACTTCCTCTAGTGGTTATGGGGATAATCAGTGCCTTGCTTTTTCCAGCTTCTGGTAGCTGCCAGAATTCCATAGTTTGTGGCTCCAGTCTCTGCTTCCATAGTCAAATGCCATCTCTTCTTCCTCTTCAAATCTCCCACCACCCCCCTTTTATATAGATATATGTGATTGCACTTAGGGTCCACCCAGATAATCCAGGATAATCTACCTATCTCAAGATCGTTAACCTGATCACAATGGCAAAGTCCTTTTTTTGTGTCAGATGAAGTATCATTTACTGGTTCCAGGGATTGAGAGGTAGATATGTGGGAGGGAGGATTATTCACCCCACCAAACCACTCTAAACCTTCGTGGCTACAGCAGTCAATATTTATTTATTCTTCATGCATCCAGGGTTTGGCCATTTTTGGCTGAGCCCATCCCAGGCTGTGGGTTGACTACAGATTGGCTCCACATGTAGCTTATTTTTGCTGATGTCAGTGGAGCCTGGGGCATGTTCTTCTCATGATAACAGCAAATGCCTAAGAGGGTGCAGTTCACCAAGCACATTTTCAACTGTTGAGATCACCACACATTGTCACAATGGGGTGACCACACATTGACCACAGCAGGTCACATCAATGGGGTGACCCATGTAGATGAAGAGGAAAGGAATGAATATGCTACAGTAACAACCTAGCTCAGGGTTTTCTGTAGATGACAGTTAACTTACAGCTACATTAACATACGTATTTGGAAGAGGAGGAAAATCAAGGATTCAAAGCCAACTTATTTAGTAATAAGCCAATTTTCTGCAGTTGTTATTTGACAGATAAGTCAAGGAGCTATGAGTTTTTGTGGTCTTAGCCTGGCCAAGTAAGTACAGTCTGGAATGTGATGATCCCAGAAAACTTGTTCTGTGATTGTGGGTTTAGAGGCTAGACCTCCACAGACATGGAAACTCTGAGACTCTTTTGAGCTACTTTCCTCCTTTTGCCATAATATAGTGACTCAGTGGACTCCATGGACGTATGAAAAAGAAACAGTTTTCTGCACCTTTGGAAGAATAGAATATCTGCAGGATCACCTCTCAAAGAGAGAGGAAAGGAGAGAATACCTATCGGCTGCTGAGTTAAAGCCAAAACTACATTAATTACAGCAGCAGTCCCCAGACTTTTTCACACCAGGGACCAGTTTCATGGAAGACAATTTTCCCACAGTCCAAGGCCAGGGAGGGAGATCATTTCGGGATGATACAAGTGCATTACATGTATTGTACATTTTATTTCGATTATTATTACATTGTGATTTATAATGAAATAATTATACAACTCATTGTCATGCAGAATCAGCAGGAGCCCTAAGCTTGTTTTCCTGCAACTAGACATCTGGGGGTGACAGAAGAGCGATGGGGAGTGGCTGTAAATAGAGACGAAACTTCGTTGGCTCACCTGCCGCTCACCTCCTGCCATGTGACCTAGTCCCTAACAGGCCATGAACTGGTACCAGGCTGTGGCCCAGGAGTATCTTCTCAGTCGTCCTTAGCCTGTGAGCCTGAACAGCTAGTTCATCTAAGTGGTCTGACCAAGAGCTGGTTCCTTATCCATCCCTTGTAACTTGACTTTTGTCCATTTGAGAATTAATATATAATGTTTGTGGGGATTCCCAGGTGGCACTGGTGGTAAGGAACCCGCCTGCCAATGCAGGAGAAGTAAGAGTTGCTGGTTCAATCCCTGGGTTGGGAAGATGCCCTGGAGGCGGGCATGGCAACCCACTCCATGGGTTGCCTGGAGAATCTCCATGGACAGAGAAGCCTGGCAGGCTACAGTCCATGGGGTCGCAAAGAGGCGGACATGACTGAAGCAACTTAGCATGCATGCATACAATATTTGTATATTTGAATTTGGCAGAATTTCCCAGTCTAGGGTTTTTCCCCACCTCTTTCCTCTCATTCCAGTAATAGAGGAATCAGATTATTCCTACAGGCATTTTTGTCCATTTGAGAATTAGTATATAATGTTTGTGGGGATTCCCAGGTGGACTGGTGGTAAGGAACCCGCCTGCCAATGCAGGAGAAGTAAGAGTTGCCGGTTCAATCCCTGGGTTGGGAAGATGCCCTGGAGGCGGGCATGGCAACCCACTCCAGTATTCTTGCCTGGAGAATCTCCATGGACAGAGAAGCCTGGCAGGCTACAGTCCATGGGGTCGCAAAGAGGGGGACATGACTGAAGCAACTTAGCATGCATGCATACAATATGTGTATATTTGAATTTGACAGAATTTCCCAGTCTAGGGTTTTTCCCCACCTCTTTCCTCTCATTCCAGTAATAGAGGAATCAGATTATTCCTACAGGCCCAGTGAAATAAATGGAATAATACACAGTAGAGTTTATGGGCTCTTTCTTGGTCACTTTAGCTCCAAGAGTGAGTAAAGATGTAACAGGTCGCATTTTCCTTGGTCTCTTGATAAAATGCAGTGACACTGAGGTGTTGACTTCTGTCCAAAAACGGCAGGGTGTGGGGGAGAGAGGTGGGAGTCAAAAGGGGAAATTTTTTGTGAAAAATCCTGTAACTGGGATGAACAAGCAATTGGAAACTTAATTTGGAATATGCATATTTTCATAGTTAGAACCAACTTATTTGAGATGAATACTTATGTTTTTAGTGAAACTCTTTTCATGTAAACAGAATATTCACTAAAAAGCAGACTTTTTCACGCATCAGGCCCCTCACTGACAAATTGGCAGCAGTTTTTAAATCAGTGGTTATTCATGCTAGACTAGCATTCCATCAACCACTGGCATTGATTTTTGAGATTCCATTAAGACTTGAGAGCTGTGTAGCAGCTGCCATGTGTTCTTCTTGAATGTTTCATTGGTTGCTTGACTTGTCTGTACTGTTGTGTAACAAGATGACTTATCTGTTTCTCCACGTGAGCTCTTAAGCCCTAAGGTTATTTGGCTGTGAACCATTCCGTGGGGGGGTTTTCACAGTCTTCTTTTTAAACTAATAAAAAGATCTTTAGTGTATTCAAGCCAATGTATATACTTTCATTCAACACGTGTGTTTATTGCCAGGCACTCTTATGAGACACAGTGATCAATATAATAGAAATAGTCCTTGTCCTCATGGGGTATACATTCGAATCGAGGAGTAAGACCAAAAAAAGTCAACAAATAATTATAAACTGTGTAACAGTTATGAAGGAAAGGAAGGACTGAGTTACGAAAGTCCTTCAGAGATCAAGGGGAATGGGCTGGTCAGTGAAGGCCTCTGAGGACGTAACATTAAAGTAAGTTGGAGCTAGTGATAAAGAATCTGCCTGCCAATAAAGGAGATGCAAGAGATGCAGGTTCCATTCCTGGGTTGGGAAGATCCCCTGGAGCAGGAAAATGACAGCTCACTCCAGTATTCTCGCCTGAAAAATTCCATGGACAGAGGAGCCTGGCAGGCTACAGCGCATGGGGTTGCAAAGAGTCAAACACAACTGAGGCCTGAACGTATACACACAAAGATTGAGAAGGGGCTGACCCTAGGAAAATTCCAGGGAGAGCAGATGCAAGCTGAGGGAAACACAAAGCAAAAAACTCCACAGCGAGAAAGGGTATGAACATCCGGAAGGCATTTTCAGAAACATCACTCCAGCGTCTGTGCCTCTGTGGTTTTTGTTGCTGATGCCTCCCTTCCTTCAAGGGATCCCTTCCTTCAGTGCAGCAGGAGTTCTCTCTGTGAAGTTTTCAGCTGAAATTTGGGTTTGGGTTTTTTGGAAGGATACCTGAAGGGCAGCTATAGAAGAGTTCCATGAAATATTGATCACAAGCCAGTTGAGATGAGTGAAAAAGACCAAAAAGAAGGGTCAATTTTGATGGTCCTAAAATATCTCACAGGCAAGATTGAGCTGTTTATAGACAGTCTAACACTGTTCATTCGAAAAGCACTCTGATAATTCTCTAAATCCAATTTATGGTAGCTCTGACTTTGTGAAAATGCTGGTTTATTCCTGCCTGGAGAAGCCCATGGACAGAGGAGCCTGGCAGGGTGTGGTCCACAGGGCTGCAAAGACTCACACAGAACAAAAGAAACTTAGCATGCATGCATGCTGATTTATTATGACTGGATATGAAAATACATAGAATATACCCTTTTCACTGTAGCTTATGCCTTTTGTAGTCAAATAATTTTATGTATGTGGGTATATTTTCTTTTCTTATTTCCCAGTGTTTTTTTTTTTTTTTTATTCAGCTATTTCAGGGGAGACATCCCCATAAAGATTTCCAGTATTATCTCTTCTTAATGTCTGACCAGGTAGGATCTGACTTAGATTCAGTCCACTCACGTAAGTTTGATCCAAATAGAACATTTCTCCCATCATATTCATCAGCTGAAACTGGTAACTCATTTGTACTTCAAAGATTCCAGGCCTTCAGGGGGCATTTCACACATCTTTAATTATGGATAATCTACTAGAGTGAACACAATATCCTGCCATTCATGAAATAATTGTGAAATAAAGGCTCTCTCCTGTTTGTGATTGAGTCCCCTCCCCACCCCACTCCAGATCTTCAGTTCAGTTCAGTTCAGTCGCTCAGTCGTGTCCGACTCTTTGCGACCCCATGAATCGCAGCATGCCAGGCCTCCCTGTCCATCACCAACTCCCGGAGTTCACTCAGACTCACGTTCATTGAGTCAGTGATGGCATCCAGCCATCTCATCCCCGGTCGTCCCCTTCTCCTCCTGCCCCCAATCCCTCCCAGCATCAGAGTCTTTTCCAATGAGTCAACTCTTCGCATGAGGTGGCCAAAGTATTGGGGTTTCAGCTTTAGCATCATTCCTTCCAAAGAACACCCAGGACTAATCTCCTTTAGGACGGACTGGTTGGATCTCCTTGCAGTCCAAGGGACTCTCAAGAGTCTTCTCCAACATCACAGTTCAAAAGCATCAATGCTTCAGCACTCAGCTTTCTTCACAGAAAAACCATAGCCTTGACTAAATAAAGCAGAAGTAGATGTTTTTCTGGAACTCTCTTGCTTTTTCCATGATCCAGCGGATGTTGGCAATTTGATCTCTGGTTCCTCTGCCTTTTCTAAAGCCAGCTTGAACATCAGGGAGTTCACGGTTCACGTATTGCTGAAGCCTGGCTTGGAGGATTTTGAGCATTACTTTACTAGCATGTGAGATGAGTGCAATTGTGCGGTAATTGGAGCATTCTTTGGCATTGCCTTTCTTTGGAATTGGAATGAAAACTGACCTTTTCCAGTCCTGTGGCCACTGCTGAGTTTTCCAAATTTGCTGGCATATTGAGTGCAGCACTTTCACAGCATCATCTTTCAGGATTTGAAACAGCTCAACTGGAATTCCATCACCTCCACTAGCTTTGTTCAGAGTGATGCTTTCTAAGGCCCACTTGACCTCACATTCCAAGATGTCTGGCTCTAAGTGAGTGATCACACCATCCTGATTATCTTGGTCATGAAGCTCTTTTTTGTAGAGTTCTTCTGTGTATTCTTGCCACTTCTTCTTAATATCTTCTGCTTCTGTTAGGTCCATACCATTTACATCTTAACAAATTCATTTCATGGGCACATATTTGATTCTTTAATATTTCTTCTGTTAAGTTTTTATTGAATTTGTTACAACATTTCTTCTGTTTTATGCTTTGGTTTTTTGGCCACAAGGCATGTAGGATCTTAGCTCCCTGACCAGGGATCAACCCTCCACCTCCTGCATGTGAAGGCAAAGTCTTAACCACTGGACCGCCAGGGAAATCCCCCAGATATTTGATTTTAAAGTAGGGAGGGGCTTTCTGAGTTTAGCAGCAGCAAAAGAAGAATCCTAAGGGCAAAGCTTGATAGATATCTCAGCATAAACCTTTACAATCTGGGTCTCAAAAATTATCATTGTAGCAAGGTTGTGTTCAGTTTGCAAGGAAGGAAGAAAGCAGGAGAGAGATAGAGAAGGGGCAGGGGAGAGGGAGGGAGAAAGAGGAGGGAAGGGGGAAGGGAAGGAGAGAGGAGAGGAGGCGGGGGAAAGAAACCTTAATTTACTCTGGTGAAGAGTGTTAGAGGATTTATTTCATACAGCAGGAAGCTTTCTGGATCATCCTCACTCTCAGTCTGGCTCCCCCTTGTGGTTGTAAGGTGGCTGCTAACAGCAGCCTATTTACTTACGCAAGGAAGGAATTCACTTCTAGAAGTCCTTGGGCATTCTCTCTGAGGAGTGAGACATTTTTCTTTCTCAGCAACACCTCGAAAATGTCTTCTCATGGTTTATTAGCCAGAACCAAGAGCCATGGCCAGGAGATGGTAAAAGGCAAAATGCCCAAAAGTCTTTGTAAATGTAATAAAAGGTTAACCTACTTCATATATAAAAAGCCCTTACAAATCACGAGGTGAAGTTATGAATATGTGATGGATGAGAAAAGGTATGAAGAGAGAATTCACTGAAGAAAAAATTCAAATAGCTAGTGAATTTTTAAAAATAACATTCCTAATCAAAGCAATTTAATCATAGCATATACAAAGGTTAGCTTGTATCAATTTAGTTAATTCTTTTTAGCTCTTCAAATGGTGGAGTTTGGTAAGGAGTACTTAAATATGTGGCAGTTAGAAATGGGTAATGGCAGCAATTCTCTTTTAGATTAGAATAGGTGCAATGATACTCCTAAAATGGTATTTTAAAAAGCAGAAAACACCAGAAGTACCATACAGTAGGAGGCTGTTAACTGAATTACATGCATGTTTCTTTTTGAGTACTGTGAGGCTGTTCAGAATCACATTATAAGAAGATATTTGATCACATGAGGAAATGTGCTTGATGTATAAAATAAAAAGCATTGCACAGCACTTTATGATTATTATGTGTTCTCAATTTTGTGTCAAATATGTGTATAACCAAAGAAGAAAAATGAGTACATTTGACTGCACTCAATTTTTTTAAATAGCAATTTCTCTATGGTAGTATATTATAAACAGTATCAAAAGATCATTGGCATACTGGAAAAAAATATTTAAAACACTATAACAAAAGAATGGTTCCCTTAATTTATATAGAGCTTGTACAAATCAGTTAAAAAAAAAAAAAAGATCCAAAGAAAATGGATTGGAAAAAAGAGAAATATGCAATTTATAAAAAGGAACTTAAATGGAAAACCAACAGGGTCCTATTGTATAGCACAGGAAACTCTGCTCAATGTTATGTGGCAGCCTGGATGGGAAAGGAGTTTGGGGGAGAGTGGAGTCCACCTGAAACTATCAGGACATTGTTAATCGGCTATACGCCAATATAAAATAAAAAGGTAAGTAATTTCATTTTGACAAAACTATATTGCATTTGTATTAGCTGGAAAATTGTATTCCTGTTGATTCAGTTTAACTCTGTTCCGACTCGATTGACATGTAATTAAGAAGCTTCAGTCTTCAAATACTGTGTTATAAAACATTTCTTGGAAAAGTAATAGATCAGGCATTAGAATTTTTCAGATCTGTTTCTGGATTTTCAGTAATACAGTGATAGCTGTGTGCACAAATATAAAACCTCAATATCACTGAGAAAACCTAGCATTTTACTCTAGATTTTTCTCTGAATAGTAACATTTCTGTCTCACCCACAACATATTCCAGCATGAGCTATTCACTATTCTGACCATGTGGTACCTACTATTACGCTAAATCATGCACACAGACAGTGCAGTTGTATTCTCTTTTTTTCCCCCTCTCTTTGGCATTGAGTAATAACCAGGAGTGATCTTCATAGTTATTTAATCATATCATGTTCAACTTGTGTACATTTGAACTGCTGAAAAAATATCTGTCCTTAGTAAGTGTTCTTCTTATCCTGCGATTCCTCCTTACATTCATTACAGGCCAAGACAGAAAAATGGAAAGAGGAAGCATATTTGATGTTTACTCAAGTCATCTGAAGGACCTTTTCCAGATTACTTCCTTCTCCCTAGATTCTGAAATTCCTCTCCAGAAAACGTCCTCACTTGTATCCCCATCAGTGTCGACAGTGGGGACTAATGGCATATTTGGGGTACAGGGATACATTAAAAGAGCCAGACTCAACAAAACCCTGCCGGCACCATCACCCATTGCCTGCAGGAAGAGCCAGGCTCCTAGTAAGAGCTGCAAATATTAATTGCATCCCTGTGTAGAAGCAGTTTTGGTCTGAAAAATGACCGTTTCTCAAAGCCAAGCATTTGCCAGCAAAATATAATGTTTGACATCAAGAAACTTACGTCAGATGTATGGCCCTGCTTTTTTAATGTTGAATTATTAGAGAAACATAAGGCAGCAAGGTACAAAAATATGTCAAGTATAAGTGCTTCTAAAAACCTGTTTTTAATGTATGTCCAGAGTCTAGCATAAGGCCTAGTATATAATAATGGAATAATGCTTCCTCTCCCTAGTCTGAGGAGTAATCACAATAACCAGGTGAAAATCAAAGATACTGGTTGTCAGTGCCATGTGTGTGCACTTTGGATCAGAAAGAACCTCTAACGCTTTAAAAGTTTTGTTCATTATCGGTAGCTGTTATGATAGAATACAAATGTGTGTTCTTACAAAGCATCTAAAGCCTGCAAAGTAGTCTGCAGGGAACGCTGGCCTCTCTAGGGAAAAATTCTTCCCACTCCACCCCCAGCTCCAAGCCAGCCAGGGAGCTGTCCCTTTGGCAGTGCTGACTTCCTTGAAAGAGCCTCACTGTGATAGGAAGCCAAGCTTCATTTCATGGAGATTTCCTTTATTACATGTGGACTTTGACCACATGTAATAAAGATCTTACTTTTTAAGGGATTAGTTGTAGTTGTTTTCCAGTTATCTCATAGGCATATGTAGTTTTCCCTAGAATATCGTAGATGTCCCCCATTTTTTCCTGGTTCTCCTATAGAAGCCATTAAATACAAAAGGAATTTGGGAAATTCTTCTATTAATTATTATTGTTGTTCAGTTTTTCAGTCATATCTGACTCTTTGTGACCCCATGGACTGTAGCACACCAGGCTTCCCTGTCCTTCACCATATCCCAGAGCTCTGTATTAATAGACCAAACAAATGTTTAATAACTCTTATTATGACACTGTGGCATAAGGGGATGGCATATCTTGATCCTCTTCAAAATGAACGAATAGTCTGTGTACACAGGATTCTGTAATTAAATATGTTTTGAAATTTTGGTTGAACAAAGTTAGATTTATTTACATAGAACTTCTCAGAGCTTTTAATATATCAAATGTATATTATGAATCTCTGAAAAGGAATTGCAGTATGCAGGCTTCCTGAACTTACTGAAAATGGAACACTTTTTTTTTTTCAGGGGGCATTTCAAAGGCCCTGTGTCCCCAAATTCACTTTTGAAACTCTATAAAAGAATGTTAGGGTGCACCTTTGGCTGGGCCTTTCAAATACTGGTTATTATCTGAGTTTTTGAGGATCTAGGGAACCATTCAAAATTGAGATCATTTGCAAGCATCTGAAGCAAAGGTTACTAGGTTTTGTTTTTGTTTTTTTTCTAAGGAATTCTGCATGTTCTAGATGCCAGACATAAAGGAAGAAAAGTCAGAACATTTGTTACATAAGATAAACGCCCAACCTGTCCCCTGACTGGTTCATGAGCCACCTCCGTCTTGGATGATAGTGGCTCTGTGGGTGGAGAAAGCAGCAGATGTCTTCACACAAGCCTAAAACAGACACCTCATTGGCTCTGCTGAAATGCCTAAACGCTTGACCCATACCCTGAAGTTCTGTGTCAAAAAGCAGTTTTGAAATAGCCTTGACCTGAGCGATTTTGAAGATGAATTATCAACTTTGTACCTCTTCTTTTAAGGGAAAAAAGAAAAAGATTTTAAACCGAACAGAAGAAAGTAGCCACTTCAGTAAAGCTCCACAGACTGTTTACTTTTGAACAAAATTGAATCCTGAAAGGCCCATCAGAATGACTTAACCTGTTAGCTGAAATAATTTTGCTTTCAAAATAATTGCAATTTGAGTTTTGACAGAGTTAATGTTAAGCTAATCTTCTGACAGTAGTTGACTGGGAGGTTCAATTGCTTCTTGAAGTTACAGTTACAAGGAGCTTATCAGACTATAGCATTGTTGTCTTAGCAATAGTTGTGTGCACTAAAGAATTGTTGGGCTAATGGATCTGAGCAAGGCCATATAGAAAATATGAGTCCCAAATGAAGGTTCATGAGACCAAAGTAAAGCTCAGGGGTGATCATTTCTAAATCATACACCCCTACACACACAGCTAAGTTCATCAGGATAATTTATAATGATCAAGCTCACACATGCTCTTTTTTGGGGAGGGGAGCATCTCTTTAGTTGAATGGTTTACATCTGTTTATTGACTGAAGACCTGGTTACTTCATAATTTCTTTTTTTTCCCATCATTTCTATTTAAATTTTCATATTATACTTGAATATAGTTGATTTACAGTGCTGTGTTAGTTCCAGGTGTACGGCAAGATGGTTCAGCTATACACATCCATGTATCTATTCTTTTTCACATTTGTTTCTCATATAGGTCATTACAGAATATTCAGAGTATTGATTAGAGCTCCCTGTGCTATAGAGTTTGTTCTTGTTACCTATTTTATATATAGTAGTATGTATATGTTAATCCCAAGCTCCTAATATGCCCCTCCCCTCTCCCCCTTTGGTAACCATAAGTTTGTTTTCTAAGTCTGTAAGTCTATTTCTGTTTTGTAAACAAATCCATTTATATCTTTTTTTTTTTTTTGGTTTCCACACTTGTATGTGGAATTAAAGTAACATCATATGGTATTTGTCTTTGACTTACTTCACTTGATATATTTCATTATTTCTTAATTTTTCCCTTAAGTCATCTGAAAATGCTGGTAATTATCTGTGAAACCAAGGAATTTTGGGTCAAATTTTATGCTAAGAAACTACAGATTCTATTCACTGAGTCTTAGTTTCTTCTTCATACATATTAACTTTCTATTCTGATAGAAAGAAAAAAAAAAAAGGGTACTCTAACATTTTAAAAATAGCACATCAGATCTTTATTCATGTTATCCCTCGTGGAGATATTTGAGTTGAAGAGGAATAACTCAGAAAATTTTTTTTCTTTGAATCTTCCTTTAAAATAACTCTTGGAGAGGCCAAGCCTTCATTAATCAGTCATGAGATATTCCAAAATGGATGTCGTATTCTAAATATGATGGGGTGTATGGATACCAAAGACAGATTTTGTGTACCTTACAATTTTCTTAAAGTTCAGCCTGGTACCTAAATAAATTCTCCTGTACCACAACTCCTTAACAGCCATAAACTGTTAGAACTTGGCCAGAAAATCTATATGGAAGATAGAAATTGAAAAATGATTCTACCAAAAGTTGTCCCTAGGCATAGAGGGCCTGGGAAGCTTAGAAGCTGGGATTGTGAAGGATTCTGGTTATAGAAAGCAAGAGAATATCCAATTCGGGGCAACAGGGAGCTGTTTGGAGACAGCCCGAATGGTCCTAGCACCCATAATGATAGAAAACAAAAACCTAGAGAAGTAGAGAAAAACAGAAAGTTGATCTGTGTTTGTTTTTGAAGTTAAACTGAAGATATATAATTGACCTGCTTCTTAATAGAGTGTAACCTAGAATCCTATATCTTTTGCAAAGTTTATCTTGTACTTTAGTGACTGCCAGATGTTGCTTTGCAATGTCTGACCACCAAAGTACATGCCAGAGGAAATCAGGGTAGAATTAAGATGGTATTATAAAACATCTGGCTAGACACGACAGACTGTGTTTATATCCACTCCCCCTCAGAACCCCTCAATCAGCAGTTAAGGGATGTAAATTGGAGAAACCCACAAGGACAAATACAACCATAGTGGAAACAACAGCAGACAAGAGGCATCAACATAATTTTGGAAGTGAACATGTGGTTAGTCCCCCAGGCCAATGGAGAAAGCTGAAATCTAAGTGTCTGCAGAGAAGAAGGCAGACAAGCAAGCCAGATCACCCAGCCATGGGGCTGCAGGAAGATTCAGGGTGGGGAGGAACAGGTACCTCTGTAGGTAGGGGAGAGCAGTGAGCTGAAGGGGGAGATTGGCTGAAACTCTTAAGTGTGCATGCTAGGTCACTTCAGTCATGTCTGACTCTTTGCAACCCCATGGACTGTAGCCCGCCAGGCTCCTCTGTCCATGGGATTCTCCAGGCAAAGAATACTGGAGTGGGTTGCCACACCCTCCTCCAAGGGATCTTCCCAATCTAGGGATCAAGCCCTCATCTCTTACATTTCCCGCATCAGTAGGCAGGTTCTTTACCACTAGGTCCACCTGGGAAACTCTATATAAAAGAGCAGTTATATACCCAGGCCTCCCAGCCTCACAAAGCTGAGGACTGCCTCAGTCTCATTTTGATACAAGATAAGAAATTTACTCTGAAGAAATTGAACCAGAAAAGCTCTGGCTTAGGGATACCAGGAACCAGTGGAGAGGGGTTATGCACCATATTGAAACCAAGTAAATTAAGTGAAAGTCTAGATACTAAAGATTCCCTCCAGTCCTCTTCACTCAGAATTCTAGGAGCAAAGAGAAAACAATTTAAAATACAGATGTTCCTGGGGTCCCCCACAGATGGTTGACCCCCCCGCCAATCACCCTGTAGTGAAGTCCACCACCCATACACACACACACACACACACACACACACACACACCACAGCTTTATCCATTCATCTGTCGATGGACATTTAGACTGTTTCCACGTCTTGGCTATTGTGAATAGTGCTAAGAGCAACATGCTTTTAAGAGGGCTATTTGTAGAACAAGGATGAGCTCTTGAAAGTGGGAAACATGATGATAAAAATGAAAGATTTAGTGTCTGGCTTGCAAGATGAAGTTGAAAATATTTAGTCACTCAACAAATACTATTGCTGCTGCTGCTGTCCTTGGCTCTGTTTGAGACAGTAGAGATTGGTCAGTGAACAAAAGAGGCAAAGATCCTGGCCTAGCAGAGCTAAATTCCTGTAGAGGGAGAGCACAAACAATACAATAATATGTAAGTTACAGATGTTATAAAGTGTTTAGTGCTGGAGGCAAGAGAAAAAAATCGAGCATGGTGCAGAGAATGGGGAGTGCCAAGGCCAGGGCCAGGTAGGGGGGAGGGGGGCAGTGGAGACAAGGGGAATTTTTACATATAAAGGTTAGGGCCTGGTTTATTGGGAAGGTGACATTTGCGCAGACTAGAGAGTGAGGAAGATAGCTAGGCGGTATCTGGAGGAAGATCCTTCCAGCAGAGGGGCCAATTAGCGGAAAGGCCCTGAGACGGGAGGCTGGCGCAGGGCAGAGCAGGGTCCCGTGTGGCTGGAGTGAGCCAGGGCGAGGACAGTGGCAGGGGCTGGGTGGAGATTGTACCAGACCACGTGGGTCTTATGGGCCAGAGGAGGGACTTTGGCTTTCACTCTAGGGGAGACAGAGATGGGGCACAGTGGCAGAGTCTTAAGCAGAGAAGAGACACGATCTGACTTTGGTCCTAAAAGGACCACTTGGCTGCGAAATTGACATGTATACACTATTGATACTCTGTATAAAATGGATAACCAGTGAGAACCTACTGTATACCACAGAAACCTCTACTCCGTCCTCACTGCTGACCTAAATGGGAAAGTGAAAGGTGCTCAGTCATGTCTGACTCTTTGTGACTCCATGGACCATACAGCCCATGAAATTCTCCTGGCCAGGATACTAGAGTGGGCAGCCTTTCCCTTCTCCAGGGGGTCTTCTCAACCCAGGGGTCGAGCCCAGGTCTCCCACATTGTGGGCAGATTGTTTACCAGCTGAGCTCTCAGGGAAGCCCGACCTAAATGGGAAGGAAATCCCAACAAGAGGGGATGTTTGTATACATATAACTGATTCTCTTTGCTGTACCGTAGACACTAACACAACATTAAACCAAATATACTCCAATAAAATTTTGTTTAAAAAGGAAACAATAAATTAAAAAAAAAATTGACTGTAGGGGGTCAAGGTACTGAAGAGAAGTGGGTCCAAAATTCGGTAGCAGGGATGCCCTCTGGCTCTAGTGTTCTCTTCTTATATCTCTTGTTGTACCTTCCAAATTGGCCACTCTCTTCACCTCTATCTTCAGTTCCACCTAAGAAATGACTTGCTTGCCCTGTCCTCTGTCAGTCTGCCTTCTGCCTTATATCGTCTGATAACTTCCTCACCAGGTCCCGTCATACCTCCTTCAGCTTTCAGCGCCCCGTCTCTTGCATCAGATCCTAAAGCACATAGTATATGGTGGTTGCCACTTTCAGTGTTCATGTTGTTGAATGAGGCCCTCTCTGGCTCTTTTGATTGTTGCTGAACCTCTCTAGGCATATTCAAATGCTCATTAAGCATTTGCTTCTTGAATATACCAGTTAATTTTCTCCTTTCTGACACTCCATCATCAGGCAAAGTCCTCTCTGGAGTCCTGTTTATATGACTTGAAAAACTCCACAGTTTCAGCTCTTTAAGCCAAGAGGGAAATGGGAAAAATCTGTCTCATACCTTAAATTTCAACCTTCAGACCCTTGATGAGAAAATTAACAACAGCCTTCCTCCCACACAAATGCAAACTTTTATGGGAGCATATTGGTTTAAACCAACTAGGCTTTGATTATAAGGAAAAATACATGATTTTTTTTTTTTTTTGCACAGAATCATTTGCCTCTGTAGTTTCTCATTGCTACTTTTTCTCTGATGTTAGAAAAGTAAACAAAGCCTAAGGGATTTCTGATAAAGTTGATGGTATGACTGCAAGCTCATGAAATTCCTCTCCCCTAAATTTGCTGAAATTAACAAAAGTGTAAAAGTAACATTTTAAAAGGTGATTATTATAATGTTCGTTTTGATCATAAAGGAGAACACGCCATCAACCCTGAAACCAAGAAAAGTTCCCAACTTCATACTATAAACTTGAGAAGTGTTATCCAAAAAATGGAATTGGACCAAATTGAAAGAAGCTGCTAAAAAGAAATATAGGTATTCTTCAAAGACAAGAATGAAATGTGGAAAAGTACAAGGAGGGAATTCTGAAAAGTCTCACTGTTTTTGAAGGCTCTGGCCTTATGTATAAGGGTTCCTAGAGAGAAGGGTTGGTACCACCTATATGTCCATCAGGAACCCTTTCTTCTATCAAGAGGACTGCTTCCCCACCCCAGCCCCCACCAGGCAAGGAGTCTTTCCTGACTTTGGTATGTCAGTAAGTGGGCATGAAAGAGGGGAAGCTTTTGCTGGGAATAATTCTTTCGGCCAAACCAAGGAAAAGCTCCACAAGACACGGGGAAAGACTGTGTGTCCCCAACCAAGCCAAAAGCCGATGATACCCCCCCCCCTTACTCACTGAAGCAAAGCTCCGATGCATTGATTTCATTAGTATTAAGGAAAGAAGTCAGTGGTCGTCCACAGCCCCAGCCCTCTCTCCACCAATCTTGGGCAACCGAAAGCCCAGATAAGATATCAATCATGGGCACCCAGTCCATGTTATCAGTGGGAGAATAAAATAACACACCATCAAACACTATGCGGGGCAGATGGCATACTGAGGAGGGATGGTTCATATTCATCAGAGTTTCCAGGTCACACTGACTGTGACCGAGGCAGAAAATCTGCACAAACAAAAAAAGAAAGTAGCACAGGGACTTCCCTGGTGGTCCAGTGGCTAAGACTCTGAGCTCCCAATGCTGGGGACCCAGGTTCAATCCCTGGCCAAGGAACTAGATCCCACATGCCACAACCAAATAAATAAACCTGTGCAACCAAATAAACAAACAAATGTTTAAAAGAAAAGAAAGTAGCACAGCCTCCTGAAGACAAGGACTAGGTTTCATATAGTCCTACCAACCCAGGCATACTGAGTTCCAGATACCCACCAGGCACGATTTTCAGTGTTCTGTGTATAGTGAAACCTTTAATCCCCACACCACCTCTACAAGATCAGCACCATCATCATGCACATCTTTCTTTAATTTAATTTTATTTTATTTTTGGCTGTGCTGGGTCTTGGTTGCCGGGCTCGGGCTTTCTCTGGTTGTGGCGAGCGGGGTCTACTCTCTAGTTGCGGTACACAGGCTTCTCGTTGCAGCAGTTTCTCTTGCTGCAGAGTACAGCCTCCAGAGCGTGGGCTCAGTAGTTGTGGCACACGGGCTTAGTTGCTCCGTGGCACGTGGGATCTTCCCAGACCAGGGGTTGAACCCATGTCCCCTGCATTGGCAGGCAGATTCTCAACCACGGGACCACCAGGAAAGTCCTGTCATCCTCATCTTATGGATAAAAAAGTGAAGGCACGGAGGGATTGGGAAGTTTGCCCCAGTTCACGCAGCTGGCTGGAGTGGGCCAGGATTCTGACACAGTCTGGTCCAGAGCCTGTTCTCCACTCCTCTGCTCTTATACCCTAGGAAACAAATATTTTAGGCAACTGCTTTGTACTCTCAAGGAAATTAAAGAGAATAGAAATTTACTGGCCATGCATCCTTTCTTGGAAGCTACTGGAGGGAGGGAAACCAAGATGAAGAAGTAAGTTTAAGAAGCAGGGATCTAACATGGAAGAGACCTTTAAAAGTCCCAGGATAGGAACTGTGGAGTGAGCTCAAAGAGCATATGGACATAGGGGGCATCAAAGAAAAAACATTCTAGTGATGAGCTTGACAACTGGAAACATTATTGCTGATCATTTGATGAGTCTGGTAGAACATTTGGAAAAATTAGCATAAGTATTTAGGAAATAAAGCACATTTTTGAAAAACCAGACAGTTATTACCTGTAAAAGCAAGTTTATATAATAAAGTAAAGGAATGGTAGCCAATTATGCTCCTTAGCACAGTGATGAACCAAATTCATATATAACATATATTATGTATACATGTATTATACAAATTAATCATGCAACCTACAATATGGCTAATATAACATGTAACAGTGGAAACACTTTAAAATTTTGATGTAATTATTATTGAGTGATAAAGGAATGGAAACAGTGGTGATAAAAGAGCTAACTCACCAACTTTTGTAATTTGGATAGGGTCTAAAAAGATTCCCCAAGAAATAACAGCCTATATGTATTATTTGTAAATACCAGAAGCAGTTAGAATAGTTGGAATGGAATGAACTGTGAGCTGAGGCGGTGGGCTTAGGTGGGCAACCGGAAGGACTACTGTCTTTTTTATAGCATTTTTGTGCTGTTTGACTTTTCAGCTACACAAAACCTAATTTAACCAAGACACAGATGAAATCTACAAGGCTATCAGAAACAAACAACCCTACCCCTTAAAAAGCACTTACACATAATTTTTTCAGAGTACTGAAGAGTCTAACCAAAATCATTTTAACAAAAATCTCTATAAAACACTTCTTAAAAATTAAAGATCGATTTCCTATATAGATGCGGCTCCAGGGAGTCTTAATATCCTTTCTCTTTAAAAAAAAAAAAAAGCAACAAACAGTATGAGAGTTTAAAAATGTGTTTTCTTTAAGCAATTGAATCACACACTTCCACCCTGTAATTGTACTCTTGGTTTTTCAAGATGCTAAAGAAGGGACCTTTATTTTAGCGCTTGGGTGGAGGCCTCACACGGCCACGTGTGTGCTGGAGCCAGCTGCAGAAGGAAAGGCATCTTGACTGAAACGGGTGACTGTACTCATGGCACAGGCCAGCCATGAGTCACTCTCCCTGCCTCTCTGTCTCTCTACATTCTGCTTACGCATGAGCTCCAGGTTCATCACAAATGGCTCCTGTCGTGCTTCACTCGCATACCACAGCTTCTCTTGATCCCTTAGTTCCTCTTTGGGGGCTGTGAATCGCCTCCGCTTGTCTGTGCAGCAGGCTGGGGAGGCAGTGCAGCCTCCTGGGACGTTTAGGAATCTTTGTGGAAACCAGCCTAAAATGGCTAAATGAAAGAGGCATCGGGGAGCTCGCCTCAGTTCTGGGGTGTCCTAATGGGAAGGAAAATTTTAAAAAGAGCGGCTATGTGGATACAAATGGTTGATCCACTTTGCTCTGCAGCAAGGAATTACTATAACATTATGAAGCAACTATACTCCAATAAAAGTTAATTTAAAAAAAATTTTTTTTTAATCACCTCGGGAAAAAAATAGAGAAAGAAAATGGCATCACAGGACTTCCGTGGTGGTGCCGTGGATAAGAATGCGCCTGCTGGTGCAGGGGACAAGGATTCAAATCCTGGTCC
Source organism: Cephalophus harveyi (assembly GCA_006410635.1). Lineage (NCBI taxonomy): Eukaryota > Metazoa > Chordata > Mammalia > Artiodactyla > Bovidae > Cephalophus > Cephalophus harveyi. The sequence continues at coordinate 23,587 of SJYT01024729.1, forward strand.
AGGAAGATCCCACGTGGCACAGAGCAGCTAAGCATGTGGACCGCAACTGCTGAGCCCACGTGCTGCAACTACTGAAGCCCGCACGGTCTGTCCACAGCCTGTGTTCCCAACAAGAGATGCCACCCCACTGAGAAGCCACGTACCGCAACGAGGAGTAGCCCCCGCTCGCCACTAGACAGAAGGTGACAAGGCAATGAAGACCCGGCACAACCGTAAATAAATAAATACTATTTTTTTGGAAAAGGCATCACTTAAGTTTTTCTGAGAGAAACTGGCGGCCACAGATGGGGATCTAAGAAGAAATAAAAGAACCCAGAGCAATTCTGGAGAATTCATACTGTGTGGGCTTTGAATTAGAGGTTGAATTTCTTGGTCCTGAGAGTCCAGAGACAGGGAGGGAAATAGCACCACCAACCTAAGAATTCAGACAGTCATTTAAGTAGTAGCAGTGAGTATCACCTGGACAGTGCTGGCAGTGTGTCTGAGGAGGTTATCCAAGAAAACAGTGAGGAACTTTGGGGTCTTGGGACTCAAGCAGCAGAAAGGAAAAGAAAGCAATTTATACTGGAAATACTGCACAAGAAAAGATACATTTGGTAATAGCATAGTTAGGGGAAGAGTCAATGATGAAGATTATACCAAATTTCTTTTTACTTGAGAGGCTGAGAAGGATGGGATCCTGAGAAAAATATAAGTAATCTATGACTTCACTATGCTTGGATAAAGCAGGCCCTGAAATGTTTACATATTGTCTGATTGATTTTTGAGCATTGCAAACATTGGACAAGGATTCATATGATATCAGTCATCTGTTTTTTACCCTTTCCCCAGGAATACATCTAAATTCCCGGGAGTTTACATAACACCCAGGGAGGGGGGCTGCACAGACCATGAATAAATCAGTTCATACCTCCACTGCAACATTATAGTAGCAGCTGATGTGTGTTGTCTGTGCAAAGCTAGGTTTCATAGAACTGTTGATGTTGATGGCTTTGGCTTCTGACTCATCTTGCTTCCTTTCAGCATTCTTAAAATATTTATCCAAGGATAATGGTATTTTGGCTTTCTTCTTTTCGTGACCTTAGAGTTAGAACAGGGCTCTGCTTCAGACTCCACACACTTCTTTGTCAATAATGAACCCCCTAGACTCTGAGTCAAAATGACAGGTGTGCCTCCTGGCGCCACCTATTGGTGGCAGGCAGAATTGACATGCTTCGGCTTGGGCTGATTTTATGATATATGTAAATTTCCAGGTTGAGCATCTAAGTAAAGGAGCGTCTGTGATTTCAAAGTGATCCAGCAACATCTTCCTTTTTTTAATTTTCCTCTATCATGAAGGTGTGGCGGGGCACCCTGGCCCGCATGCGGTACAAGAGAACCAAAGCAGCACTGACGATTATCAGATACTACCGTCGCTACAAGGTCAAGTCCTACATCCACGAGGTGGCCAGACGCTTCCACGGCATCAAGACCATGAGGGACTACGGCAAGCACGTGCAGTGGCCAACCCCGCCTAAAGTTCTTCACCGTTTCGAGGAGGTCCTACAGGCAATTTTTAATAGGTGAGAACCTGTTGATATGTGCAGCATCCGTGTATGGCAGTACACTTACTACATAAAGTTACAAACCTGAGACCATGACATTAGCTCTGCTGTTTGCTATAGGACATTGGTTTTTCCCAGGTGGCTCAGATGGTAAACAATCTACCTGCAATGCAGGAGACCCAAGTTTGATCCCTAGGTGGGGAAGATCCCCTGGAGGGGAGGGCATGGCAACCTCCTCCAGTATTCTTGCCTGGAAAACCCCATGGACAGAGGATCCTGGCGGGCTACAATTCATGGGGTCACAAAGAGTTGGATACGACTGAGCAACTAACACTTCCATTGGGTTTTACCTTGTGTCTCCACCTTCATGATTTCACTGTCAAAAGGCATCTGCTTACCCCTCAAAAAATTGAACCGTCTACGTATTTTTCCTGTAGCAGTAGACAGTAGAATGCCACAAGGCCCAGGTCAAGCCATGTTTAAAATAAGCAATTAACATGATGTCTCTACTTTCTTTTATTTTTTGCTGTTAGAATTACCACGTATCACTCACACTAGGAAGTCTGTTATGCTTTCAGAGCAAGGTTCTCTGTCCACACCTGACATTCACAAAGAGTTTGTAAAACACACCGAGGCCCAGGTCCCACCTCTGAAAAGTCCTGTCTAATGGTGCTGGGGAGCACAGCCTAAGCAGAGGTCCTGGGTGATTTTAAAATAAAAGAAAGAAAACACTGTTATAGAGCAAGCTATTTTTAAAAACAAATAAGCAAATAAATTAATTAACATCCGTGTCACATTTGATACCTTCCCAGCTAATCTTCATTTTTTTATAAACTGCCCTGAATCTGACTTTGTAGTTATTCATAGCTTCTTTCTTGTTTTTTTTAAGCTTGTTTGTTGCCAGCATGCACCGGATATATTTAGCTATGTCTTACATACAGCATCTAGTCACATAGACTAAGTTGTGTGTATGTTTTTAGTCCCTAAGACACGTCTGACTCTTTGCAGCCCCATGCACTGTAGCCCACCAGGCTCCTCTGTCCATGGGATTGTCCAGGCAATGAGGGACTACGGCAAGCACGTGCAGTGGCCAACCCCGCCTAAAGTTCTTCACCGTTTCGAGGAGGTCCTACAGGCAATTTTTAATAGGTGAGAACCTGTTGATATGTGCAGCATCCGTGTATGGCAGTACACTTACTACATAAAGTTACAAACCTGAGACCATGACATTAGCTCTGCTGTTTGCTATAGGACATTGGTTTTTCCCAGGTGGCTCAGATGGTAAACAATCTACCTGCAATGCAGGAGACCCAAGTTTGATCCCTAGGTGGGGAAGATCCCCTGGAGGGGAGGGCATGGCAACCCCCTCCAGTATTCTTGCCTGGAAAACCCCATGGACAGAGGATCCTGGCGGGCTACAATTCATGGGGTCACAAAGAGTTGGATACGACTGAGCAACTAACACTTCCATTGGGTTTTACCTTGTGTCTCCACCTTCATGATTTCACTGTCAAAAGGCATCTGCTTACCCCTCAAAAAATTGAACCGTCTACGTATTTTTCCTGTAGCAGTAGACAGTAGAATGCCACAAGGCCCAGGTCAAGCCATGTTTAAAATAAGCAATTAACATGATGTCTCTACTTTCTTTTATTTTTTGCTGTTAGAATTACCACGTATCACTCACACTAGGAAGTCTGTTATGCTTTCAGAGCAGTGGTTCTCTGTCCACACGTGACATTCACAAAGAGTTTGTAAAACACACCGAGGCCCAGGTCCCACCTCTGAAAAGTCCTGTCTAATGGTGCTGGGGAGCACAGCCTAAGCGGAGGTCCTGGGTGATTTTAAAATAAAAGAAAGAAAACACTGTTATAGAGCAAGCTATTTTTAAAAACAAATAAGCAAATAAATTAATTAACATCCGTGTCACATTTGATACCTTCCCAGCTAATCTTCATTTTTTTATAAACTGCCCTGAATCTGACTTTGTAGTTATTCATAGCTTCTTTCTTGTTTTTTTTAAGCTTGTTTGTTGCCAGCATGCACCGGATATATTTAGCTATGTCTTACATACAGCATCTAGTCACATAGACTAAGTTGTGTGTATGTTTTTAGTCCCTAAGACACGTCTGACTCTTTGCAGCCCCATGCACTGTAGCCCACCAGGCTCCTCTGTCCATGGGATTGTCCAGGCAAGGATACTGGAGTGGGTTGCCAGTTCCTTTTCTAGAGGACCTTCCTGACCCAGGGATCGAGCCTGAATCTCCTGCATTGCAGGCAGATTCTTTATCTCTTGAGCCATTGTCGTTCAGTCCCTAAATCGTATCCTACTCTTTGTGACCCCATGGACTGCAGCACACCAGGCTTCCCTGTCCTTCACTATCTTCCAGAGTTTCCTCAGACTCATGTCCATTGAGTCAGTGTTGCTATCCAACCGGCTCATCCTCTGAGCCTCTGGGGAAGCCCTATAAACTAAACTGTGCTAAATCGCTTCAGTCATGTCTGACTCTTTGCGACCCTATGGACTATAGCATGCCAGGCTCCTCTAAGCTAATGGTTCTCAAATATGGTCATTTGGCATCACGATATTCTACCAAGTACACCATGAACTGATTGATGTATTAAATGTAAACTGGTGGCAGATATCAAAAGATTTTTTTAAAATGTGAGGAAAGCTCTTGAATATGTATCTCATTTGCTTTCAAAAAAAAAAAAGGTTTGTACATACAAAGAAAAAAATAAAACAGTAGAAAATTAATGAAAGCAAAAGAACCTCAACCCTCCATTCTCCAGTGTAACCCATAAATGTTAGCTGTAAATCTTGAGAGAGCCTTCTTAGTGCACAGATTCATTTTTTTCATGAATTATATCATCTGTCACCTACATTTTTTACATAATCTAAAAAGTAAGGAAACAATATGTGAATACATGCTCATTTTTTTAAGTGACATAATATAAAATTTTATAGGATATAAAGTTGAAATCCTCCACACTGTCTCTTGTCTTTTCTTTCTTTCCCATAAGATAAGCAGTCATTAACAATTAGTTTGTACCCTTTTAAATCTTTGTCTATACATTTACAAGCATATAATGCACATATAAGAGAAGTATGATATAGTGGTTAAGAACACGAACACTGGAATCTAGCTGCCATTGACTAGCTGCGTAACCATGGGCAAATGAATTAACCTCTCTGTGCCTCTGTTTTCTTATTTGGAAAAAGGCCATTATCATAGCACCCGCTCATAGGGTTCTGAAAGGATTATGAGTAAATATATATAAAGCGTTTCAGATAGTGCCTGCACATAGTAAGTACTATGGAAATGTTTGCTCATTCTATCTGGGTTTCTTTCCCTCTCTTTCTTTCCAGAGTTCAGTTCAGTTGCTCAGTCTTGTCCAACTCTTTGTGACCCCGTGGACTGCAGCACACCAGGCCTCCCTGTCCATCACCAACTCCCGAAATTTACTCACATTCATGTCCATTGAGTCGGTGATGCCATCCAACCACCTCATCCTCTGTCATCCCTTTCTCCTCCTGACTTCAATCTTTCCCAGCATCAGGGTCTTTTCCAATGAGTCAGTTCTTCACATCAGGTGGCCAGAGTATAGGAGTTTCAGCTTCAGCATCAGTCCTTCCAATGAATATTCAGGACTGATCTCCTCTAGGATGGACTGGTTGGATCTCCTTGCAGTCCAAGGGACTCTCAAGAGTCTTCCCCAACATCACAGTTCAAAAGCATCAATTCTTCGGTGCTCAGCTTTCTTTATAAGCAGGAGTCTATGTGTGGCTGTATGACTTTACTTAAAAATAAGTCTTGGAGACCTGTCCATCACGGTAAATAAAGATCTGTGTTATATTTTTAGTGGCTGCATAAAATTACTGATTTTGATAATATTGCAGTGGAGACTGTACAGTCTTCTTTTTTAAGGCTTGGAGGTTTTATGTATGGCCTAGAATTGATTATTTTGTGTAAAATTCAGTTGATTTACTCAGCAGATATTTACTCAGCACCTGCTGTGTCAGAGCCACTGACCTGGGTTTCGTGGATACAGTGATAAATAAGAAAGCTATGAAAGACCGACGAGCATTTTGAAAATAATACATCTGCTCTGTGTGTTGATTGTACACACACACACACACACACACTGAATGAGTCTTGCCAGTTGGATTAATCTGGTTAAAAGGCACTCTTTTCCTGTAAAGAGCCAGATAGTAAATATTTTAGGGCTTATGGGCTCTACATGGTCTTTGTCACATAGTTCTGATTTGTTGAACACGTAAAAATTATTCTTGGCTCCATGGGTGAGATTTGGCACAGACTGTGGTTTACCAACCCCTGGTCTCATTGCTGTATGGTATTTAACTGATCCTTGCACTTTTGATCTGTAGAATCCTGAGAGAAGTGTGTTCAAGGATTTTGCTCTGAATCGCAGGGTCTTGTTTGCTTATAACATCTCCGGGCATCTAGCTTCAGTCCCCCTCTCATTCCTCACAGCAGCTCTTTTTCATCCTGGGAAGGCCGGGTGCCTTCCTCGCGCCCAGCTTCTTCCTGGGGTCAAGGCTGCTGAGCTTGCCGGCAGCAGCTGTCATCCGCTGCACGTGTTTAGGAGATGGAGGTTTGCTTGATCAGGAGGAGTGTGTGCTCATCCCCTGGCCCCCCACCCCCCAGCTTGGGTGGGTCAGATCTGAATTCCCCAGCACAGCTCTCTGCCACAGGCCTCTGGGGTCAGTCCGCGTGGACCCGGTCCTGGGCCACCGTGGGCAGTGAAGAGGGGACAGGCTGACCCGACACATGGCCTCCATGGCACTGGGGGTTCTGGCCCCAGCTCTCTCCCTGACACCCCCTCTTCGGTCCCCCTCCCGCAGGTTCCTGCTCCACTCACAGGACTCCTTGCTGTTCCCCCCAGACACCAAGCCAGCTCTCAGGTTAGAATCTTGGCGCTCACTGTTTTCTCGTCCTAAACGCTCTTGCCCAAGCATCCATACAGCGGGCTCCGCCACTGCCTGCTCCCCTGTCCTTGTCAGCTGCCTGCCAGACCAGCCTCGGCGTCTCATGCCTGCTCTCGGCTCCTTCCCTCTGTTGCACTCCTCTCCCCCGTTCCCTGGCTTATTTTCTTTCATAGCCCTAATCCCGTCATCCTCTGTCTCTGCTTTCTGGGGCTTCCCTGGTGGCTCAGTGGTCAAGAACCTGCCTGCCAATGCAGGAGACATGAGACGTGGGCTCGATCCCCAGGCTGGGAAGATCCCCTGGAGGAGGGCATGGCAACCCACTCCAGGATTCTTGCCTGGAGAATCCCATGGACAGTGGATTCTGGTGGGCTACAATCCATGGGCTCACAAAGAGTCAGACATAACTGAGCAACTAACGTTAAACTCTGCTTTCTAGAACATCAGCACCTAGCAGAAAGGATCTTCATCTGTCTGTTTATAGCTGTGCCTCCACTCCCTAGAACAGCATCTGAAGTTTAGTAAGTGCCTAGAAAACATTTGATGAATGAATGAATGATGAAGCCAGAGTTCCTACGCCCTAACTATAGATATTAAGAGAGTCTGTGTATCACTAAGTTATGGTTGCTTCCAAAACATGCAAACAGCAAAGGAAGTTTTACAAAAATCTCTGTCCACATTAAACTGTTATGTCTTTTATCACGTTCTGTGTATATTTTGGAGGTTTGTTTTTTTTTTTCAGGGTGATGTGGAAGTAATTTAATTCTACTTAAAGGCAGCTTCCCTGGTGGCTCAGAGGTTAAAGCGTCTGCCTCCAATGCGGGAGACCCGGGTTCGATCCCTGGGTCGGGAAGATCCCCTGGAGAAGGAAATGGCAATCCACTCCAGTATTCTTGCCTGGAGAATCCCATGGACTGAGAAGCCTAGTAGGTTACAGTCCACGGGGTCGCAAAGAGTCGGACACGACTGAGCGACTTCACCTTCCCTTCACCTCACCTCAGTTATTTTTGAGAATGAATAGGATGATACTTTTAAAGTCTAAAACATTTTGTTTGTTTACTTATAGATGGAGAGCATCCCAACTTATCAAGACCATACCTGCTTCAGACTTGCCTCAAGTGAGGGCAAAGGTTGCAGCCGTGGAGATGTTGAAGGGTCAAAGGGCTGACCTTGGGCTCCAGAGAGCCTGGGAGGGCAACTATCTTGCTTCGGTAAGTCCAGGAGAACAAAATGGAATCTGCTTCTGCTCCTTTAACAAAGAAAGAGAAGACATTTTCTCCAGGAATTTATAGAAAGACTAAGACACCTTCAGAAGCTAAATCTTATGAGAGATACTAAACTAAAAGATTGTACTGCTTCTAAGTGTTACCACGTGTGTATTTCCCTCACTTTACCACATGTGTTATTGGGACTTCCTGGTGGTCCAGTGGTAAAGAATCTCCCTTGCAATGCAGGTGACACTGGTTCGATCCTTGGTTGGGGATGTAAGATCCCACATATCTCAGGGCAACTAAGCCCATGAGCCACAATAATTGAGACCGTGCTCTAGAGCCTGTGAGCCACAACTAAAACCTGATGCAGCCAAATAAATAAATATTAAACCAGAAACAGAGAGAGAGTGTTCTCTGCCTTCTATCCATATGAATTAGGTACATTCAATAACCTGGCTTTGATCATTTAAACCTTCTCTTGCATAATTCAGCAACTATTTTTAATTACCCACCTTTGTATCAGTTATTCCCAGAGCTGTATTTCATCCTCTCTCCCATTCTTGATTTTTAAAATAGTCTAGGATCTTTGGTGTTAGAATAACCCTTTAGCAGCTTATCATCTGGGATGGGGAGGTGAAAAGGACCTGTGTGAAAATACATGAGCAGAGTTATAAAGCAGTAAAAGATGATGTTTTCATCTAAAATGTTATGCACACACCTTTTACCGTGTTTCCTGTTTCTTTCAGAAACCAGATACACCTCAGACCTCAGGCACATTCGTCCCCGTTGCGAATGAACTGAAACGGAAGGACAAATACATGAACGTCCTCTTTTCCTGTCATGTCCGTAAGGTAAGGCAAGCTTGAAACAGACCTCCTTGGGGAGAAAAGACTGATTCAGGTGAAACTGACTTAGCTATGACCCCAGCGAGACAGAACCGTAGGTCCATGACTGGCTACATCAGCCATGGGCGCTACCTGTATACATGGTGCAGCATTGAATGACTGAAGTGACTACAGTATTAGGGTTAGGCTATAAAGTCTAATTAGGGAAGTGAAACATGGACATACCCCTAAGAATGAAGAGCAGGAAAAGTGGTAGCTACGTGGGCAAATGCATCATCTTTTTTCTATCACTTAAATCTCTCTAAAAGATCATTGACTGCACTTCAGTGTTCATAGCAGCATTCCTCATAGTAGTTAAAGGTAGAAACAGCCCAAATGTTCATCAATAGATATATGAAAACAGAATACATGTATCCATCCAATGGAATACTACTCGGCCATGACATTGTATGAAATACATGCTGCCATGTGGATGAACCCTGAAGATATTTTCTAAGTGATAAGACACAAAAGGGCAAATATTGGTTGATTCCACTTGCATGAAATATCTAGAACAGTCAAATTAATAGAAATAGAAAGTGGAACTGTTGTTACCAGGGGCTGAGAGGAGTGGGTAGTGTATGTATTCTTACATAATGGATGTTAGCGTTCAGATATTCTGTGGAAAAAGAGATCGACTCAATATTATACAGACTTTTTAACAAACTGGAGAGCAGCCTGTTTTAAAGTTCGAATGAAATGTCACCATGGAAAGCTTGCTGGTAGTATCTTGGTTACCAAAGTGTAGAGTCGAATTCTGAACTTTAGATCCAGAAATTCTATTTGATCAGTATACCTAGAGTTCATGAGACAACCAGGAAGTGACTTTTGCTAACGAGATTCACACACCCACAAGAAACAGTATAAGCCATGATGCCAGTTTTTTAATTTGACAAAGGAATGTACCATTTTAGTGAATTCTCATATCGACTATCTAGGATACTTCCTTTCTAGTATCACAGTCAAATTAGTCATCAGGACAATTGATCAGAGAGAGCTGGATGGTTTTGAGAATTACATCATCTGCTTAGAAAAACCTGGCATCCCTAATTCTATCTTTCTGGTGATAACAATTTGATGTCTGACAACATGTCTCTCCCTAGGTCCTATTGCAAAAAAAAAAAACAAATTGAAAATGTTTTAGTCATGCTTCTGTATTTCTAAGTTCAATGCAAAATAATACACTGTATTTCTTCACATCATAGCTTAGATAATGTCATCTTTAGCAGCTTTCCAGTCCTCAAGGACATATGTAAGTAAACTTGATATGGTTTTAGTCAAGTCCTCTTCTTCATGTTTTGGTTCTTTCTGAAACAACCACCTTTCATAGCTACAGCCATAAAAGGGCTTTCCAGGTGGTGCTCGTGTTAAAGCACCTACCTGCTTCATGCAGGAAACGCTGGAGACATGCATTTGATCCCTGGGTCAGGAAGATTCCCCTGAAGGGCATAGCAACCCTCTCCAGTATTCTTTCTTGCCTGGAGAATCCCATGGACGGAGGAGCCTGGCAGGCCACAGTCCATAGGGTCACAAAGAGTAGGACGTGACTGAAGTGACTTAGCACACACACAGCTATAAAATGTCCTTTAAGGTGGGAGACCTGTGCAACAGTTCAGTTCAGTCGCTCAGTTGTGTCTGACTCTTTGCAACCCCATGAATCACAGCACGCCAGGCCTCCCTGTCCATCACCAACTCTGGGAGTTCACTCATACTCACGTCCATCGAGTCAGTGATGCCATCCAACCATCTCATCCTCTGTCGTCCCCTTCTCCTCCTGCCCCCAATCCCTCCCAGCATCAGGGTCTTTTCCAGTGAGTCAGCTCTTCGCATGAGGTGGCCAAAGTATTGGAGTTTCAGCTTCAGCATCAGTCCTTCCAATGAACACCCAGGACTGATCTCCTTTAGGATGGACTGGTTGTACTCTCACCTATAATGTGTTTTATCCTGGTCTCACTCCAGGGAAACTTTATCTCTGGCCCCCTGTGGAGCTGACAAAACCTACAGACAAATCCCTAGAAGTGTTCAGGCAAGAGCAAGATAACTAGAGATTTTTCTCTGGTTGAGGATTTTAGCTTGGGTAATAGGAGAAATCAGATAAGAGCTTATCTAACACTGAATCTGTGATCAAGTTTTTCTATTACTTTATGAATTTAAGAGGAAGAAAAATTGTGTCCCTTCCTATGTTAGAATTACTTTAAATAAATCTGAATTTATAAATTCACATGCGTATCGAAAACATTTATCTTTGATTTGTTTTGATTTAGCTAAGTTGTGCAACTGAAAGCTTTTCCTTCGTTACATTAATGTCCTTCCCACTCAGTTGATTCATGCATTAAGGATGATTTGAGCTGCTAAACCTCAAGGTAAAGACTTATGACCTGTGCTCCTTAGAAATTACATTTCTGCATTAAAAAAATGTAATATTTCTAAACAGTGCTTCAGTGGAATTGTTGCTTTGAGGGTTTTGTCTGTTGGTTTCCAGATTAACTCACAGACATATCATCGGAAGGGCTAGAGTCTCCACTTGAGCACTATGGCCTACTGTTTTTCAAATCTTGTGTGACCTTGAGAAATGATGAAACAAGTTGTTTTTTTCCATATTCGTTTGCAGCCCACTTAATTTGTTTCCCAGTGTGATCTCACAGGAGATGAGGAGCCCGACTTTTACTTGCTATTCAAATTTCATGTTAGAGGTTCTTTGTTTTCCATATCCTAAGATGGATACAAATGACTAGTGTTCTCCAAGAGGCTTTTCACAAACCAGCGTTCCCTTAAATATGATTTTTTTTTAATAGTTCCACAACTTAATGTTTTCAGGAAAAAAGTATGCAAGTGTTAGTCACTCAGTCACGTCTGAGTGTTTGCAACCCCATGGACTGTAGCCCGCCAGGCTCTTCTGTCCATGAAATTTCCCAGGCAAGAATACTGGAGCATGTTGTCATTTTCTACTCCAGAGGATCTTCCCAATCCAGGGATCGAACCCGGGTCTTCCACATTCTTTAACCATCTGAACCACCAGGAATGGATGGGTTAAACATGTTCTTATAATGCAGAACTCTATGAACTTTGATGTATCCATGGGCTCTGAACACCCCAGGGGAGGCTGTGGTTTGCAGTACCTCAAACCAATTTGACTTGGAACCCTGTCTTTCACAAAGCATCACAGGAGGTTGTGCAAAACAACTTGGAAAAACTATGCAGAAACTCTGCAAGCACCTTGTTTCAAGTTGGCTGACAAGTGCTTGTATTCTTTTATGGCAAAAAAAAATGTTGCTACGTGAAGTAAAATCATTACTACCAAGAGTGCTGCTAAGTCGCTTCAGTCGTGTCCGACTCCATGCGACCCCATAGACGGCAGCCCACCAAGCTCCCCCGTCCCTGGGATTCTCCAGGCAAGAACACTGGAGTGGGTTGCCATTTCCTTCTCCGATGAGTAGTTATTATTTTACCACATAGAGTCTGTTTTCATCTTAATTACAGATATGACTGAGTGACTAACACTTTCACTTTTCATTGAGATATGATTCACATATCTTTCACCATTTTAAACCACATGATTTTAGAATAGGGTTGAATACCCATCACTAAAACCAGTTGTCGACATTTTCATTAACCCATAAAGAACCCCACACCCCTCAGCTGTGCCCCCACGCCGAAACCTCCCCTTTCCCCCAGCCCAGTGAAGCCATTAATCTATGCTCTGTTTGTACTATGTTATGTTATGTTATATTAAGTCACTCAGTCGTGTCCGACTCTTTGCGACCCTGTGGACTGTAGCCCACCAGGCTCCTCCATCCATGGGATTCTCCAGGCAAGAATACTGATTTGCTTATTCTGGACATTTCATATGAATGGAACTGTATAACACACGGTCCTTTGTGACTGGCTTCTTTTACTTGGCATGCTATCAGGGTTCTTTCATGGTATAGCAGGTATCAATACGTCATTCTTTTTATTGCAAATTATATTCCATTGTATGGATATATCACATTTTATTTATTCATTTCTCAGTTAATGGACATTGTGTTGTTTCTACTTTGCAGCCATTAAGATTAAGGCAGCTTTTAACATTCAGGCACAAGTTTTTCCGTGGATGTGTTTTCAGCTCCCTTGGGTATACACTTAAAAGGGGAATTTCTGAGCCATGTGGTAATTCTATGTTTAACTGTTTCAGAAGCTGCCAGACTGTTTTCCAAAAGGACTGTATCGTCTTAGACCCCACTAGTCGTAATGAGGGTTCCACTTTCTCCACACCCTGGCCAGCATTTGTTCCTGTCTGTCTTTTGTATTATTGTCATCCTAGTGGGCGTGAGGTGGTATATCTCACTGTGGTTCTGATGTGTGTTTTTCTGATGGCCAGTGATCTCAAGAACCTTTCATGTTTTTCTGCAGCCACATGTATATCTTCTCCAGAGAAATGTCTCTTCAAATTCTTTACCCATTAAAAAAAAAATGTTTGGTCTTTTCATTATTGAGTTATGTACTCTAGATACAACATATATTCTTTGTATTCTAAATAAGAGTTTTTTTCAGATATATGATTTGCAAAAATTTTCTCCTGTGGGTTGCCTTTTCACTTTGTTGTACTGTCTGGGTTACATGGTTTTTGTTCTTTAATTCTTATGCATTTTTCTTGTTCTCCCTGATAAATTATAAAACTGTGACCTTTACATTGTAGAAGTCCACAAATCTGGAAGCACCTACTCCTTTTCCATCTCTTTTGAATCCAGTAGAGTGGTCATAGCTGGATAACGTCTATTATAGAATTTGGCTCCACCACCAGAATAAGTTCAGTCGCTTGGTTGTGTCCAACTCTTTGCCACCCCATGGACTGCAGGCTTCCCTGTCCATTGCCAACTCCTGGAGCTTGCTCAAACTCATGTCCGTCGAGTCAGTGATGCCATCCAACCATCTCATCGTCTCCTTCTCCTCCTGCCTTCAATCCTTCCCCGCATCAGGGTCTTTTCTAATGAGTCAGTTCTTCGCGTCGGGTGGCCAAAGTGTTGGAGGTTCAGCTTCAGCATCAGTCCTTCCAGTGAATATTCAGGACTGATTTCCTTTAGGATTGACTGGTTGGATCTCCTTACAGTCCAAGCAACTCTCAAGAGTCTTCCTCAATACTACAGTTCAAAAGCATCAATTCTTCGGCACTCAGCTTTCTTTATAGTCCAACTCTCACATCTATACATGACTACTAGAAGAGCCATAGCTTTGACTAGATGGACCTTTGTTGGCAAAGTAATGTCTCTGCTTTTTAATATGCTGTCTAGGTTGATCATCGCTTTCCTTCCAAGGAGCAAGTGTCTTTTAATTTCATGGCTGCAGTCACCATCTGCAGTGATTTTGGAGCCAAAAAAAATAAAGTCTGCCACTGTTTCCATGAGATGCCATGGAAGTGTTGGGACCACTATCCATTTGCCATGAAGTGATGGGACCAGATGCCATGTTAGTTTTATGAATGTTTTAAGCCAACTTTTTCACTCTCCTCTTTCACTTTCATCAAGAGGCTCTTTAGTTCTTCTTTGCTTTCTGCCGTAAGGGTGGTGTCATCTGCATATCTGAGGTTATTGGTATTTCTCTCAGCAATCTTAATTCCAGCTTGTGCTTCATCCAGCCCGGCATTTCACATGATGTACTCTGCATATCCATTAAATAAGCAGGGTGACAATATGCAGCCTTAATGTACTCCTTTCCTGATTTGGAACCAGTCTGTTGTTCCATGTCCAGTTCTAACTGTTGCTTGTTGACCTGCATACAGATTTCTCAGGAGGCAGGTAAGGTGGTCTGGTATTCCCATCCGTTGAAGAATTTTCCAGTTTATTGTGATCCACACAGTCAAAGGCTTTGGCATAGTCAATAAAGCAGAAGTAAATGTTTTTCTGGAACTCTTTTGCTTTTTTGATGATCCAACAGATGTTGGAAATTTGACCTCTGGTTCCTCTGCCTTTTCTAAATCCAGTTTGAACATCTGGCATTTCACCGTTCATGTACTATTGAAGCCTGGCTTGGCAAATTTTGAGCATTATTTTGCTAGTGTGTGAGATGAATGCAGTTGTGTGGTAGTTTGAACATTCTTTGGCATTGCCTTTCTTTGGGATTGGAATGAAAACTGACCTTTTCTAGTCCTCTGGCCACTGCTGAGTTTTCCAAATTTTCTGGCATATTGAGTGCAGCACTTTCATAGCATCATCTTTTAGGATTTGAAAGAGCTCAACTGGAATTCCGTCACCTCCACTAGCTTTGTTCATAGTGATGCTTCCTAAGGCCCACTTGACTTCACATTCCAGGATGTCTGGCTCTAGGTGAGTGATCACACCATCGTGATTATCTGGGTTGTGAAGCTCTTTTTCTTCTGTGTATTCTTGCCACCTCTTCTTAATATCTTCTGTTAGGTCCATACCATTTCTGTCCTTTATTGTGCCCGTCTTTGCATGAAATGTTCCCTTGGTATCTCTCATTTTCTTGAAGAGATCTCTAGTCTTTTCCCTTCTTTTGTTTTCCTCCCTTTCTTTGCATTGATCACTGAAGAAGGCTTTCTTATCTCTCCTTGCTGTTCTTTGAAACTCTGCATTCCAATGGGTATACCTTTCCTTTTCTCCTTTGCTTTTAGCTTCTCTTCTTTTCTCAGCTAATTGTAAGGCCTCCTCAGACAACCATTCTGCCTTTTTGCATTTCTTTTTCTTGGGGATGGTCTTGATCACTGCCTCGTACAATGTCATGAACTGCAATCCATAGTTCATCAGGCACTCTGTCTATCAGATCTAATCCCTTGAATCTATTTGTCACTTCCACTGTATAATTGTAAGAGATTTGATTTAGGTCATACCTGAATGGTCTGGTGGTTTTCCCTACTTTCTTCAATTTAAGTCTGAATTTGACAATAAGGAGTTCATGATCTGAGCCACAGTCAGCACCCGGTCTTGTTTTTGCTGACTGTGTAGAGCTTCTCCATCTTTGGCTGCAGAGAATATAATCAATCTGATTTCAGTATTGACCACTTGGTGATGTCCATGTGTAGAGTCTTCTCTTGTGTTGTTGGAAGATGGTGTTTGCTATGACCAGTGCATTCTCTTGGCAAAACTCTGTTAGCCTTTGCCCTGCTTCATTTTGTACTCCAAGGCCAAATTTGCCTGTTATTCCAGGTGTCTCTTGACTCCCTACTTTTGCATTCCAGCCCCCTATAATGAAAAGGGCATCTTTTTTGGGTGTTAGTTCTAGAAGGTCTTGTACCAGCCCCTAGATGTTTTCCTGGCAGATCGTTTGACTTCATTCTTGATGAGATATTATGGTTTACTTTTTTTTTCTTACAGGTGAATCGCTTTAGTAAGGTGGAAGATCGAGCAATTTTTGTCACTGACCGTCACCTGTATAAAATGGACCCCACTAAGCAGTACAAGGTGATGAAGACTATCCCTCTATACAACGTAAGTGTTCTCTGCTTCACTCTAAACAAAGGATTCTTACCCTGGTTCTCATGGACCACTAAGGGGCCAACAGATCACAGGAACCTTTGGGGCTTTAGAGAGCCCATGAATTCCTGAAATGTTCAGCCTGTCTCATATTTTATACAGAAGTACAATTTTCTGTATGGAGTGTCCAAAGCTTCAAATAGAATAGCAAAGGCACATTTTGTTTGAAAGTGTAGGACTCTGCATTCTACGTGATCTTTCTTTATCCTACTCGGAGCTTAACTCTGGTGACACAAAATGTATTTCCTTATTGATTATCATAAGACTTATTTTTATGTGGAAGTAGAATCAGGTAAAGAAATAGTAGAGAATAACTTTATGAAAACATTACATCTCTTTTACACATGCAGTCATGTCTGACTCTTTATGACCCCATGGACTGTAGCGCGCCAGGCTCCTCTGTCCATGGGATTCTCCAGGCAAGAACACCAGAGTGGGTTGCCATGCCCTCCTCCAGGGAATCTTCCCAACCCAGGGCTGGAACCCACGTCTCTTGCATCTCTTGCATTGGCAGGCAGATTCTTTACCACTTGCACTACCTGGGAAGCCCCTGAATCTCAATATGAAACTTTAAAAAAAATTTTATTCTGCTCTATGGGATCTGTTTAACAAGTAACCGTTCTGATTCTTGAAAAAGATCCCCCTGGACTGCTGGATCTTTCCATGTCTCAGGTGATTTTTCTATCTGTTAGTTCTTAGAGAGAGAGGTCTGTGTTTGTCCAATCATGAGATCTATGAGGAGTGTTATTTTAAAGATTGTTTTAAATCCTTTTGGCCTCTGCAAAAGGAAATAGGAAACATTGTTTTACAATGTTTTATTTTGTTAAATCAGGAGTCCTGTTGGTTGTGAGGTTCAAGGAAGGCAAGCTGTTCCTGGCTTTGCTAAATAACTTAGAACATTGCTGCAGGCTTATTGCCTGCTGATGGAGTTGAAGTTTGACTACATCTCCTGGTCCCCCCACTGCACACGCATACATACACACTTTTCTCCCTTTCAGTTCAGTTCAGTCGCTCAGTCATGTCCAACTCTTTGCGACCCCATGGACTGCAGCACGCCAGGCTTCTCAGTCCATCACCAACTCCCAGAACTTGCTGAAACTCATGTCCATCGAGTTGGTGATGCCATCCAACCATCTCATCCTCTGTCGCCCACTTCACCTCCTGCCTTCAATCTTTCCCAGCATCAGGCTCTTTTCCAGTAAGTCAGTTCTTCACATCAGGTTGCCAAAGTATTAAGAGTTTCAGCTTCAGCATCAGTCCTTCCAGTGAATATTCAGGACTGATTTCCTTTAGGATGGACCAGTTGGATCTCCTTGCAGTCCAAGGAACTCTCAAGAGTCTTCTCCAACACCACAGTTCAAAAGTATCAATTCTTCTGTGCTCAGCTTTCTTTCAGTAGAAAGGCTAATGGATTTCAGCTTAGAAGGAAATGATGTTCTAAGACATTCTTGATCATAGGTAGTCTTAGCAAAGACCTATAATCTCATATTAATCACCATTTAAGCCTATTAACCCCATAGTCTTGAAGAAGGAGATGAAGAAAGATGAGGGAGAAGGTCACATTTTGTCAAAATCTAGTAAAATGTGTATTTCTTTTTCTTATTTTCTAGTAAAGGGAGAGCAATCAGGTGCATGATAAAAATCCAGTAAGTAAACAGGTCTTTGAACCAAAGTTATTTTCTACGTTTTTCATGTTGGCTGGTGTATAGTTATAGTCACTGTTCCTCTTCATCATCATTATCATCATCAGTGTTATCAATGATATTTTTTTTTTAAGTAACAATGTTTAGGTAAACATAAAGGTAAATTGAGGTCAACAGGCAGGACACACGCTGTCACTGATGCTATCACCCACATGCCTTTGATTTCCTTTCCACTTTTGTACATTCCAGCCTAACTTCCAATAGCCAGCATCTTTGTTAAAAGGCTCCCCACAGACTGCTGGAACCCTTGACTGGAAATAACCCCACCCCTAGCCACCTACATGACCAGTGGGTGTGGGCATATAAATCCTCCAAACCCCACCATTCGTTGGCCGTGATAATTCTGGTGTGTTTTACATCATTTGCAGGAGCTTTTCTATAGGAGTAAGCTGCGCTGCCCACTGTAGTAGCTGCTTAATAATGGGCCCTACTGGCTGCCCTCCCCCACTGAACCACCTCCCCACTCCCTTGCCCAGCTCCCTGCACCTCCTGGATCAGTCCTGAGGCTCATCACCCTCTGTCTCAGGATGTGCTTTGAGCTATACTAACTCGCTTCAGTCATCCGATTCTTTGCGACCCCATGGACTAGAGCCCGCCAGGCTCCTCTGTCCATGGGATTCTCCAAGCAAGAACACCGGAGTGGGTTGCCATGCCTTCCTCCAGGGGATCAGCCCAACCCAAGGATCGAACCTCTCAGGAGAGAGCAGATTGAATGGGACTGGGGACTTCCAGCCATGTCTGTAAAGATATCCTTCAATCTGAAGCAAATACAGCCAAATATTAAGTCTGAATAATAGGGATGTAAATATTATTTTATTCTTTATCCTTTTCGTATGAAATATTTTGAAATTTAAAAAGTTTAAGGAGACTTCCCTGGTAGTCCAGTGGTTAAAGCTTCGGCTTCCAGTGCAAGGGGTGCAGGTTTGATCCCTGATTGGGGAGCTAAAAATCCCACATGCCTTGGGGCCAAAAAAAAAAACCCCACAAAACAGAGGCAATATGGAAACAATTTCAATAATGCCTTAAAAAATAGTCCACATCAAGAAATCTTAAAAAAAAAAAGTTTACGACAAGGAAGCTTTAAAAATGATAATGCCCATGGCAGGGATGAAGAAGCTGAGAGGAGATGGAGAAAGATTTCAGTCTTAACCAAGTTGAGTTTCAGACACCGATGACACTTGTAAGTAAACATCCCATCCATCGCTGGAGTCTAACATTGTATAAAAGAGCATAGCATTCAGCACTTAGGATAAAAATTTAGGAGCAGACACATGTATAATTTGAGGCTGAAATTATCAGTCTAGAAGGAGAAGGGGCAGATGATTCAAGAACATCATGCTTAAATGGTGGGGGAAAGAGACTGACTGAAGGAAATGGAATGAAAACGAAATCTCCGTTCCTTCTGGGCCTCCGCTTTCTCCTTTCTCTTCTAATATGCCAAATGAGTTCTAATTTCTCTCCAGTTCCATAAGGTTATGAATTATTCCAGGAAGGAAAAGAACTCTGGAAACACTGTGTTTCAGAATCAAGTTGGAAAGTTTTCAGAAATAAGAGTAATCAATAAAAACGTAACTACTGATCCCACCCCTTTGCTCCTCTCCTTCTCTGCTCTTCATTCCTGCTTCTGCCCAGCTGCCTGTCCTGTGCCAGTGAGACTTTTCTGGCTCTGGGGAACACATTGTGATTGTGGGGAGAGGGAGAGAGATTCCCTCTGTTCCTCTTGAGTGTCTGTGGCTGGACTAATAATAAAGTTGACAGAAGACAGATTAACAGGAGGAAACCCAGCTTAGTTTTATGGGCATCAGGCAGTTCAGTCGCTCAGTCATTTCCAACTCTTTTCGACCCCATGGAAGCAGCACGCCAGGCTTCTCTGTCCATTACCAACTCCTGGAGCTTGCTCAAACTCATGTCCACTGAGTCAGTGATGCTATCCAACCATCTCATCCTCTGTTGTCCCCTTATTCTCCTGCCTTTAATCTTTCCCAGCATCAGGGTCTTCTCTAATGAGTCAGTTCTTCACATCAGGTGGCCAAAGTATTGGAGCTTCAGCTTCAGCATCAGTCCTTCCAATGAATATTCAGGGTTGATTTCCTTTAGGATTGACTGGTTTGATCTCCTTGCAGTCCAAGGGACTTTCAAGAGTTTTCTCCAACACAGCAGTACAAAAGCATCAATTCTTCAGCACTCAGCTTTCTTTATGGTCCAACTCTCATATCCATACATGACTACTGGAAAAACCATAGCTTTGGCTATATGGACCTTTGTCAGCAAAGTAATGTCTCTGCTTTGTAATGGGAGATCGTAAAAAGATGCTCAGAGAATGTCTAAGAGTGGGTAACTTAATATCTTTGTGTATAAAGAAACAATAAATTTGTGAGGATTTGGAAGGACAAAGAAACTAGGTTCGGGTGTAATTATAAGGAATTTAAGCCAAGGGGTGAGCTTGGGAGGTAAATTAGTGAAGAAGGGGCAAGGTTTATTTATACAGGCTTCTCGAACCTGAATTGTCTGTCTTTGGTCCTACTGTCTTTCTTTGGGTCCAAAGAGGGCAACTTTCATACGAGAGATTTATTTCCTGGTTTTAGAGAAACGGAGACGAGGGTCAAAGTGTCCTTTTTGCATTGGCTGCTTCTTAAGTAACTTTAATTCAAAATAGTAAATATGCCATTGATACATGTTTGGTGGCCTGCCCTGGGCCCCAACATGACCATATACCGTACTATTTTGATTTGTGTTTAAAGAAAGGATACACACAGTAGTAAGAAAAAGAAATCTCATAGGAACCCAGGACCCGATTCGGGTTTTAAGGCAGCTCTGAGAGACCATGTTATCCTGTGTCCCCCTCAGCAAAATGATGCTTAGATGGTGTCAGTTTCTGCCGCTCTCTGTCTCTGCTTCTCTTTGTGTGCCTTTTTTTTTAATGTTTATTTATTTAGCTGCTCCAGGTCTTAGTTGCAGCACATGGGACCTTTTAGTTGTGGCATGTGGGATTTTTAGCTACAGCCTGTGAACTCTTAGTTTCGATGAGAGATCTAGTTCCCTGACCAGGGATTGAACCAGGGCTCCCCTGCTTTGAAAGCATGAAGTCTTAGCCACTGAATCACCAGGAAAGTCCCTCTTTGTGTCTCGTATCTACCAATTACCTTTCTTGCCATACAGCCTGGGCCAGTGCTAGGCTAAGGTATGAATCAGCCAACCCAACAAACCGTTAGAGTTTCATCCCGCAGTGACACTGAACACAGTGTCTCTGATGAGGCCTCACCATGGCAACCAGTTCTGCACAATCCAAATTGGTCCTTCAGCTCCTTGTTAAGCATTTGCAAATCTATGCGTAGTCTTCCCTGATTTCTCCTAGCATAGCATGAGTAATGACTAATTCATTTGGGGGTATAAATGATCTCTTCTCTCTGCAATTTTTGACTGTTGTCCTTAAGGCCCAAGTCACATTTGGACCTGCTGAATACTGAGGTAGGTCATTAGATTTTCCTGGTGGGAAAGTGCCAGTGGGAGAACAGTGCTTCAAATAGGCTATAACCAACTATCTCATCCTCTGTTGCCCCCTTCTCCTCCTGCCCTCAATCCCAGCATCAGGGTCTTTTCCAGTGAGTTGGCTCTTTGCATCAGGTGGCCAAAGTATTGGAGCTTCAGCTTCAGCCCTTCCAGTGAATATTCAGGGTTGATTTCCTTTAGGATTAAATGGTTTGATCTCCATGCTGTCCAAGGGATTGTCAAGAGTCTTGTAAAAACTCCATAGTTTGAAACCATTAATCATCGACCCTCGCCTTCTTTATGGTACAACTCTCACATCCGTACCTGACTACTAGAAAAACCGTAGCTATAAAGCTATTATAGCTTGATAATTATCACAGAGTGAGTGTACCGGTGTAACCATTCCCAAAATCAAGATACAAGACTCCCCAAAAAACCATAGCTTTATAGCTTGATAATTATCACAAAGTGAGTGTACCGGTGTAACCATTCCCAAAATCAAGATACAAGACTCGCAAAAAAGAAAACATATGCCCCCTCCCAGTCACTATCTCTTCTTTCCTTTTCAGAGGCATAATTTTGCTCATTTTGAACTTAATGTAAGTGAAATCAAACACTGTGTATTCCTTTTTGTGTTTCTTTCAACATTATCTTCATGGGAACATCCATGTGGTTTCCTGTAATTCTGGTTTGCTCATTTTCACCGCTTTGTAGTATTTCCTTGTCAAAATACACCACAAATTGTTTATCCATTCATATTGATGGATATTTGAGATTTCTAAAATCATTCTTATGCATGTGTTTTGGTATTGGTATGATGCATACTTTTTCACTGGACAAATACCCAGGAGTGAAACTGCTGTTCAGTTCAGTAGATAATTCCAATTTTCTAAAGTGGTCATACTGGTTTACAACCCCACCACACGCCCAACAACACGTGAAAGTTCCAGTTGCTCCATTTTCTCTCCAACACTAGGTCCTGACAGTCTTTTTTTTTTTCTAATTGGCATATAGTTGGTTTTTAATGTGTTAGTTTCTTCTATACAGCAAAGTGAATCAGCAGTACATACGCACATATCCCCTCTCTTTTGGATTTCTCTCACACTTAGGTCACCACAGAGCATTGAGGAGAGTGCCCTGGGCTCCACAGTAGGTGCTCATTCGTTGTCTCTTTTATACACAGTATCAGTCGTGTATATATGTCAGTCCCAATCTCCTACTTCTTCCCACCCCACCCTTTCTCCCTTAACTGCATACACAGTGAAATCAGAAAGAGAAAAGCAAATATCATATATTAACACATATACGTGGAATCTAGAACAATGGTATGGATCTTATTTACAAAGCTGCAAGTCTTTTGAATTTTAGCTATTCTGGTAGGTATGTGGTAGTTACACATGTGGGGAACGGTTCTAGCTTTATTGAAATATAACAGACATAATAAATTGTGTAAGTCTAAGGTGTGCAGTGTGTTGACTTGATACATGTATCTATTGCAGTATGAGTACCACCATAGCGTTAGATGACACCTCCATCACACCACATAATTGCCATGTCTTTTTTGTAGTAAGAACACTGAAGAGCTGATCACTTAGCAACTTTCAAGTTATGTAATACCGTATTAGCTGTAATCACCATGCTGTATAATAGGCCCCAAGAACTTACTCAGCTTCTAGCTGGAAGTTTGTGCCCTCTAACCAACATTTCGTTTTCCCCACCTCCCCCTGAGCCCCTAGTGACCACCACTCTACTCTTTCTTTCTCTGAGTTTATCATTTTTAGATTCTACATATAAGTGATACCAATAGCAGGGGTCCCCAACCTCTAATCTAATGCCTGATGATCTGAGATAGAGTTGATGTCATCACAGAAATAAAGTGAAAGTCATTCAGTCAAGTCCAACTCTTTACGACCCCGTGGACTGTACAGTCCATGGAATTCTCCAGGCCAGAATACTAAAGTGGGTAGCCTTTCCCTTCTCCAGGGGATCTTCCCAACCCAGGGATCAAACCCAGGTCTCCCACATTGCAAGTGGATTCTTTATCAGCTGAGCTACCAGGGAGGCCCAAGAATACTGGAGTGGGTAGCCTATCCCTTCTCCAGCAGAGCTTCCTGACCCAGGAATCGAACTGGGGTCTCCTGCATTGCAGGCAGATTCTTTACCAGCTGAGCTACCAGGGAATAGAGAAAAAGTGCACAATGAACGTAATATGCTTGAATCATCCCAAAACCATCCACTGCCCCTGCCCCATCCCCAGTCCATGGCAAAATTGTCTTCCACGAAACCAGTCGCTGTTGCCAAAAAGATTGGTGACAGCAGTCATATAGTATTTGTCTTTCTCTGTCCAGCCTATTTCAGTCTTAATGCCCTCAGGATTCACCATGTTGTTGCAAATGGCGGGATTTCCTTGTTTCTCGTGGCTGAATAATGCTACATCATCTATGTATGCCACATCTTTATCCATTGATCCACTGACCAGATACATATTGTGGGTTTTCTTTGCACTCCTCTTAATACTAATAAGGTTGAGCCCTTTTCTGTGTGTTTACTGGTCATTTGAACTTCTTTTGTAAATTGCCTGTTGATGTCTCTTGCTGTGTTTCTGTCTTTTAAAATTTGATTTTGAGAAGTTCTTTTTATATTCTGCGTTTGTGCCCATTGGTAGTTATAGATCTTACAGATACTTTCTCCAGCTCTGTGACTTGCCTTTTCAATTCCTTTAGTGTTTCTGTGAGCAACATTTTTCATGTTGATATACTTCAGTTTATTCGTTTTTTTCCTCTGAGGTTGATGCTTTTTTATTTTTGCTTAAGAAAGCATTCCCTATCCCAAGGTTGTGAAAATATCCTCATCTATCATATTCTATAAGCTTTATCGCTGCACCTTTCATATTGACATCTTACAGTCCACCTAGGATTGATTTTTGTGTATGTGCAAGGCAACAGCTCAGGGTTTATTTTTTTCCCATGTAAACAATTGGCCCAACACCACATATTGAAAACACCATCTTTCCCCGCTTGCTCTTCAGCACTACATTTGTTATAAATCAGAGTGGCCATATGTCTCTTTCTAGTTTCTCTACTCCGTTCTATTGGTCTACTATCTATCTTTGTGCCAATGACAGTTTTAATTACTGTTGGGCAAAGATTTTATGAACTGTAAAATTATAATAAATTTCCAAAATCTCCCACTTCAATTTCGCCCTCTTCCCAATATAGTATTCTCATTATTGTTGTTGTTTTTTAGTCAGTAAGTCATGTCTGACTCTTTTACGACCCCATGGACTGGGGCCCAGCAGGCTTCTCTGTCCATGGGGTTTCCCAGGCAAGAATACTGGAGTGGGTTACCATTTCCTTTTCCAGGGAGTCTTCCCAACCCAGGGATTGAACCCACATCTCCTACATTGGCAGGCAGATTCTTTACCACTGAGACACAAGGGAAACCCAACATTCTCATTAGCTGTATCCATATGAAGGAGAAAGCTGAAGATAAAGCAAATCCTAGCAGAAGGGACAGCTTGCTGTTTACCCATTTCCTCTGTGAAAAAGTAAAATTCCTTTAGGAGTCAGGTTTAGAAATGCATGAAGTTCACACCGGTCAGGGAGCAGCTACCACTGTAATCTGCTGTGACCGCTCTAGAGACTCAGAAAAAGTTGAAGCCTATATTACAGATAATATCTCCTGATCGTTAAATGCCGTGTAAGCCAAATAGAACACATCTTGTAAGCCCATAGGCCACCAGTTTGCTGCTCCTATTTTAAAAAGTCTTTGCTTTTGTCATTTGTTATTCTAAATGTGCTTAGTTGCCCAGTCGTGTCTGACTCTTTGCAACCCCGTGGACTGTAGCCTGCCAGGCTCCTCTGTCCGTGGAATTTTTCAGGCAAGAATAGTAGAGTAAGTTGCCATTTGCTCCTCCAGGCAATCTTCCCGGCCCAGGGTTTGAACCCATGTCTTCTGTGTCTCCTGCTTTGCAGGCCAATTCTTCACCCTCTGGGCCGTCTCTACTCTCTGACCTCTTTGCTGCATGCATGCATGCTGTCACTTCAGTCGCGTCTGACTCTTCGTGACCCTATGGACTGTAGCCCGCCAGGCTCCTCTGTCCATGGGATTCTCCAGGCGAGAATACTGGAGTGTGCTGCCATGCCCTCCTCCAGGGGATCTTCCCAACCCAGAGACTGAACCTGGGTCTCCTGTAATTGCAGGCAGATTCTTTACCACTGAGCTCCCTGTCAAATTTTTAAAACTCTAAAATCTATAGTATGTTTTATTCTAGATTTTATGTAGTAGAAACAAACACTAATCCTTTCTCACTTATAAAAAGCTATAACTGGATGTGCGCTTTAGAAGAGTATATTTTCTATGTCAATTAGCCAGGAAGGAAAAGAATGAAGGAAATCTTGGATACAGGTGCCTTTTCTACCTGTAGAACTTTCTACCCCTTCAGAGTTCACTGCTAATTGTATTCTTCCAACTTTTTATTATAAAATTTTTCAAATGTATAGGGAAATTAAAAGAATATTATAAGGAATACCCATATTCCCTCCACCTAGATTCATTAAGTGTTTAATTTCTTTTTTGTCATACTTATTTTCTCTCTCTCATGACACTTCACTGCTAAAATGCCCTTGTGTGCATTCTCCTAAGAATAGGACATCTCTCTTAATCACAACGCCACTTTCATATCTAAAAGTATTAATAACATTTCTATAATACCAAATATAATATGTAATCATTATCCATTATGTGTTGATCAGCTCACGTTCAGATTTCCTCAGTTGTTCAAAGAATGTCTTTTATACCTATTTTTAAAAAATCCTATCTAGGTTCATATTTTGGAGCTGGTCATTACATATCTTTTAGTCCAAAACTGTACCTCTAGACACAACCTCCCGCTTTTTTTTTTTTTTTTTTAATGAAATTGACTTTTAAAACAGCATTATTAAGGTATCATTTACTATGATGAGCTCAGTTGTGTTCCCTCAGAATTCATTTGTTAAAGTTCTAATCCCAGGTACTTTAACATAGGACTGTGTTTGGAGACAGAATCTTTAAAGAGGTAATTAGGTTAAAATGAGACCTTAAGGTGGGCCCTGATCTACTATGACTGGTGTCTGTCTGTCTGTCTGTGTGTCGCTCAGTTGTGTCTGACTCTTTGCAGCCCCATGGACTGTAGCCCGCCAGGTTCCCCTGTCCATGGGATTTCTCAGGCAAGAATACTGGATGGGGTTGCCATTCCCTTCTCCAGGGGATCTTCCCAACCCAGGGATGGAATCAGCATCTCCTGAATTAGCAGGCGGATTCTTTACCACTAGTGCCACCTGGTAAGACCTGGTGTCCTTTTAAGAAGAGATTAGGACACAGACACATACAGAGGAAGATCACAGGAGGACGTAGGGGCCAGACAGACACCCGCAAGCAAGGAGAGAGGCCTCGGAAGGAGCTCACCTTGCCCACACTTTGGTCTTGGACTTCTAGCCTCCAAGACTCAGAGGCAACAGACTTCTGTTGCTTAAGCTCTGCTACTTTGTTACGGCAGCCCTGGAACTAATACATTTAGAGCACTTACCCCAAAATTCACCCATTGTAAGGTCCGGTTCAGTTATTTTTAGTAAAGGTATGCAGTTGTCCAAAGATCACATAATTCCAGTCTTGGAACATTTACATCACTTGAGAAAGTTATCCCATGCTCATGTGTAGTAAATCCCCACTCTCAGTTTCAGCCCTGGACAATCACTGACCTTTCTGTGTCTATACTTTCACCTTTTCTAAAAACTTCATGTACATGGAATCATACCATACAATACTGTTTTCATGTCTGATTTCCTTTATTTAGCATAATATTTCAGAGGTTCATCCATGTTCCGAGTATCACTGGTTCTCTGCTTTCATTGCTAAGTAATACTCCATTGAGAGGAGGTACCATATTTCATTTCTCCATTCACCAGCTGATGGACGTTTGGCTGCTACATACATTCACATGCGAGACTTTATGTGGGCATGTGTTTTCATTTCTCTTGGGTGGCTATCTATGAATGGAAGTACTCCTCATGGCATTTGTTTAACTTTGTAAGGAACTACCAAACTGTTTTCCAAAGCGGCTGCTCCATTTTGCATTGTCTTCAGCGTGAGAGTTTCTCCATATCCTCACTAACACTTGGCATGTATGATGTTGAGTTTTTCAAGAATCCAGGACTGGTCTAGTCTGGATTTGTCTAATTGTTTCCTCATGGTCTTTTAACTTATTCTCCTAGTCCCTGTATTTCCTATAAGCTGGAAATTAAATCAGGAGATGTTAATTTTTAAAACATATTTATTTGGCTGCACTGGATCTTAGGTGCAGCATGTGGGATCTATTCCCTGACCAGGGACTGAACCCAGGCCCTCTGCGTTAGGTACAGAGTCTTAGCCACTGGACCACCAGGGAAGTCCCAGAAAGTGTTAATTTTATTTCAGTTTTACACTTCCACACACTTAAGATTCTATCTTGCATCTCACTGAAGAAGGCACATGTATGGCTGACTCTGCCTTGTGGATCTTTAGAAAATGTTTCATTGTAGCCAAGCTATTATTATATCGCCCTTCAGTTCAGTCGCTCAGTTGGATCCGACTCTTTGCGACCCCATGAAGCTCAGCACCCCAGGCCTCCCTGTCCGTCACCAACTCCCAGAGTCCACCCAAACCCATGCCCATTGAGTTGATGTTGCCCTTGCTGTAGCCTAGATTCCAACTGCTTATAGAACACATCCCATGTTTTCCTATGAACAATTAGAATTTAGCATAAAAAATTAAGATAAAAATGGCCATCAAGTATTTACCTATTAATAAGCTGCCCATCAGTAACAATACCTGTTATTTTCATTTTTCTTTTACCAGGCTCTTTTTATAACAAAATTCTGCCAATGCTTTGATCTTTGATAATTTTTGTATTGAAGTTTTCATAGTTTATTAATCCTCTCATTTAAAATCTGGGCAGTCACCACAGATAAAATCACTGCAGAGTCTTCACTCCTTTTTGCCAGCACCAACGATGGCCTTTACAGTCCTGCTGACTTTGTGCATTCTGCTCTTGTGTTCCCTTCACTGTTTTCTTGAAAAAAATTTTTTTTTCTTCTTATACAGGCCACATTCTGCAAGTCTGTGTTTGGATTTATTTTTCTTTGCATTATCCAAGAAATCGTAAATCACACCAAAGCTATTGGCTTTGCCACCACCAAAATGGTTCTGAATCCAAATACGAAGATGACAGCTAAAATAGTCTTATATATTTTGTCTGGTTTTCCCCCCAGTTTTTGTCTTGGGTACTGTTGCCAGCCAGGATGAAGGACATCAGTGATCATTTGTTCCCATAGTTGATTGGTCAGGAACTTCCTGGTCCAGATAGCTACTGTGTTGTTCCTCATGGTGGTTGATCCTCAGGCCCAGGAAGGGAAAATGGATACTTGTTATGTATTTCTACAACTTTTATCTCTCTCCCCCAAATCTCTGGCAACCACTGATCATTTTACTGTAGTTGTGCCTTTTCTAGAATATCATATACTTGGAATCATACTTCTCATTCTGGCTTCTTTCACTTAGGAATCAGTATTCGAGGTTTTGTATATGCCTTTCCGTGGCTTGATAGCTTATTTCTTTTTATTGCTGAATAGTAGTCCATTATGTGAATGTACCATAGTTGGTTTATCCTTTGGCTTATTGAAACATCTTGGTTGCTTCTAATTTGGGGCAGTTATGAATAAAGCTGCTAGAAACATTCACATGAAGGTTTTTGTATGGTCACAGGTTATCAAATTCTTTGGGTAAAAACCTTCAAGTACAATTCTAGCTCTGGTGATAAGGCCAAGTTTGGCTTTATAAGAACCACTGAACTGTCTTCCAACATGACCATCATTTTGCATTTCTACCAGCAATGATCAAGAGTTCTACACCAGATTTTTTTTTTAATTTTAGCCTTTCTAGCAGATGTGTTACTCTTGCCTGGAAAATCCCATGGGCAGAGGAGCCTGGTAGGCTGTAGTCCATGGGGTCGTGAAGAGTCAGACATGACTGAGCGACTTCCCTTTCACTTTTCACTTACATGCATTGGAGGAGGAAATGGCAACCCACTCCAATGTTCTTGCCTGGAGAATCCCAGGGACGGGGGAGCCTGGTGGGCTGCCATTTATGGGGTCGCAGAGTCGGACATGACTGAAGTGACTTAGCAGCAGCAGCAGCAGCAGATGTGTTATGATATCATTTATTTTTCTGTTACCCTAAATTATATAACACAGCACTCATTGGGGTCTCAGTAAATCTTTAACTACAGAAATCATGTCTCCCCTCTCTGTGGTTAGGTGGTTTGTGTTCAGGAGATGACAACTGATCTTTACATAAGCCTAGGTAAAATATAATTACAAGATAAATCTGGGACCTTTTTTCCCTTGCATTAGCAAAAATCAATTTATCATTTAATCAAGATTCCAGGCACTCTTCACAGGAAAGATAAAAATAGGAAACCGTGACTGGTTTTTGAGAATATTCTCACAAATGGCATGATCAAATAATTATCCATAGCAGTCAGGATGAAATACTCAAGTTACAGGTGATCCCTTTATTAACCACAGTGCAACTTTCTAGATACAGTTAGATTAGGAATGTTGTGTTATTGTCAAATTAATGTCATTCCCCTTGAGTCACTTTCTACATTTGTAAGTGGTAATATCAAATTAAAACATTAATTCCAATACAGTTGTCAAGAAAGGTTAAAATTTGTACGGGGGATGGTGGGGTCATAATCTGAATGTTTTGCAAAGTGGGAAGACTCCTGGTAGCCACAGCTTGATGCAGAGACAAAGGCAAGAAACAGCCCATACAATTAGTCATGTTGTGTGCAAAACTTTGATCACGCCTCTTGAACTCCACGCATCATTCTAAAGATCCCTATAACTAACTGGTGGGGGAAATTGCACCCCATGGCTGAGGCACATCGCTTGAATCAGTGCCCTGTTGCCTTTTGAGTTCCTGTGGACATGGGTGCTCCCCAGCCAGCGCTCAGGGAGCTGGTTGCTAAGACCGAGTTTAATTTGCATAAACATAAAATCTGTTCACCGGTTTCGAGGGAGACCACATAAACTGAAACATTTAACCTGACCTCAGCTGGGACTCCTCTTACCCTTTTGTTGGCAGAGTAGTGTTGGTTCTGCCTGACGGGTGGGTTTGAAAAATGTTTGAATCTGCCCGTGAAGGCTGTTTTTGATATAGTCCCTTTTTATCAGCATGGGCTTGATGGCTGAGGAAGCAGCCAATTAATTTGCACAAATACCTCCTTTAGTTCTAGGGAGAATAGGAAGCAGGCAGGGGAGAGAAGAGAGACAATTATCTGAAAGGATGTGACTGTTTTGTAGAGGTAAATGGATCGTAATTATGCCAGGCTTCATGCTTTATTACTCTATCTGACGTGACTCGCTAGAAAGCTACTGTTTCATTTGGAAGATGGATTGTCCTTATAACGTGCTGCAGGGGTGAACCCTGCTAAAAATCCATCGACCGCCAGCTCTGCTCCCCATCACATTTCTCAAGCACCCTGCCCTCGTGGCTGTATCCCAGGAGAAGGCGTTTCCATGGTAATCTCAATGGAGGCAGTCAGCTGATGTCTGGCACCGCCTGAGCTGGTGCTCGCCAGCCCTCTCCCCCTCACTCCTCCCTTGAGCCTTTAAACTATATTTATTAGTCCTCTTTAATGGAAAGTATATAACCCCTAATGTCAGACACTGAGTGGCTTTGGGTTTATTTATTTATTTGGGTAATAAACTTGCCTTCCTAATTAATTCTCAGCGAGTTCCTAAGAGCTGTAGTATTTCGAACATCTCTTGCAAATGTTTAGATTTTTGCCTGTTATAACAAAGAGCGTTGCTTAGCAATATCGGATATTTGGAAACCTCCATTCTTGGGAAAAAAAAAAAAAAAAAGATGTCCCAATGAAAGAAGAATTTTAAAAGATAAAGGTGTTAGGGTTTCAGTTTAATTTTTTTAAGAATCTTTTCTTGCTCTGATGCTTTAGCAGTGAAATGGTCCACTCCTTATAATTTCTTTTAATACTCAGTTATTTCATGATTGATTTGAGCGAGCTACATGGTTTTAAAATACTTCTAAGAAGTGGGACATCTAGCCAGGTTCTCTTTTTTTTTTTTTAATAAGAGAAGAAAGTCAGAATTTCAAAGCTACCCTATTGATTGTTTTCCTGACATGTGTTTGGAAGTAAATGTCTTTTGTTGTATGGGTTAGACAGCGCCGCTTATGCTAAACCATACTAAATAAGGAAACCAACTTACAATGTCAAAAGGTGCTTTGGGGGAGAAAGTAGAGTCCATTTTCATTAGTATTGTACTTGGAAATTCAATTACAAATGTAAAAGATGTATCAAAGCAGTGTCTGAAAGCAGCAATCATCAGAGCACATGTATGATTCCTTTGAAAAGCTATCTCGTTTAAGAAACACAAAGCCTTTTAAAACTAAAGTATGAGAAAATTAGTATGACACTACCTCATTTATCCAGAGGTCAGATTGTTAGTAACAAGATCCTTTTAAAACAAAGCCCTGAATAGAGGCGTACACATAAAGGATCTGTGCATTTACAGAAATGTGTGCTAAGTCACTTCAGTCATGTCTGACTCTTTTGCAACCTCATGGACTGTAGCCCACCAGGCTCCTCTGTCCAAGGGATTTTCCAAGCAAGACTACTGGAGTGGGTTGCCATGCCCTTCTCCAGGGAATCTTCCCAACCCAGGGATCAAACCCATGTCTGCTGCATGGGCAGGCAGGTTCTTTACCACTAGCGCCACCTGGGAAACCTTTGCCAAAATATACCAATCATTATGTATATTAGCCAAAAGATGCTGGATTACATAAATAGACATCTCTAACCTTGCAGGAATAGGCTTCCTTTTACACAACTGTCTTATCAGAGCTCCCTTTTCTGCAGTCAAAATTTTTGAACACCTCCTATATGCTGTGCATTTGGCAGGCATTAGCAATGAAATAATACATCACCCAGTCTTCACACAGGCCTATGGGAGAAGCAGAGAAGCCAACCAGCCTGCCCAGCACAAGCATGTGGCAGCCATGTAGGTACAGATGGTTGTACCTTTCTCTCCAGGGGAAACTGTCACTCCGAAAATTAAAGTAATAGCCCAGGGTCGCAAAGCTTGCAGGGAATGGCACTTGGCTTTCGTTTGACTCTGGAACCCTCAGAATCACAGCCCTGGTGGTGACTTCCTGTCACCACCTCCCTTGATGATAAATAACACATACAACTAAGATCCTGTTTTTAAAAGAGAGAAGAGAGACTTCTCTGGCAGTCCGGTGGTTAACACTTTGCCTTCCAGTGCAGAGGGCATGGTTCAGTCCCTGATCAGGGAACTAAGATCCCATATGCCTCGGGACCAAAAAAGAAAAAAAAAAGCCAAAACGTAAAACAGAAGCAATGTTGCAACAGATTCAGTTAAAGACTTTAAAAACTGGTCTACATTTGAACTGAGAGACTAGCATGGAAACATATACATTACCATATGTAAAACAGAAAGCAAGTGGGACTTTGCTGTGTGACCCAGGGAGCTCAAGCTGGTACTCTGTGATAACCTAGAGGGTGGGAGATGGGAGGGGAGGTCAGGATGGCGGGGACATATGTATCCCTGTGGCTGATTCATGTTTGGAAACATTTGTTGAAAGTTGGACTTGCCACCAAATTCAGTTCTTCCATTAGATGTTTCTTATATGTATGTGTGTCTGTGTGTGTGTGAGAGAGAGAGGGAAGGAGAGAAAATGACAGAGAGGGAGGGTGTGTGTGTTTTCTAAAAAGCCTGTGAAATGTATCAAAAAAATAAACCTTCCTGAGAATATTTATGCCATCCCTCATATGTGGAACCTAAGAAGAAATGATACAAATGAACTTACACAACAGAAGGAAACTCACAGATTAGAGAACTGAATTTATGGGTGTGGGGGATGGGTGGGGGGATGGGGGGTCAGGATAGTTGGCGAGTTTGGGATGGACCTGTACACACTGCTATATTTAAAATGGATAGCCAACAGCGACCTACTGTGCAGCACAGGGATCTCTGCTCAATGTCATGTGGCTGCAATATTCTTGCCTGGAGGATCCCCATGGACAGAGGAGCCTGGCAGGGTCAGGAAGGGTCAGGCAGGACTGAGCAACTAAGCACAGCCCAGCCGGATGGGAGGGGACCTTGGGGGAGAATGGATGCATGTATATGTATAGCTGTGCCCCTTCGCTATTCAGCTGAAGCTATCACAACATTGTTCATTGGCTATACTCCAGTACATCATTAAAAGTTCTTTTTTAAAAAAATTAAACCTTTAAGATACTGGCTATGGTTTTACATTTGCGAATAGTCTTACCAGAAGATTTTCCTTCAACAAGAGTGGTATAAGATCATCACTTTACGTTTGCTGACTCTCATCCCTTGTAACGGACATCACCGTACATTGTCACGTATCACTGGGAGACAGTCGGACCCTGGTCCTGAACTCTTAGGTATTAAATAAAGGAGCTTGTTTCTTTGTTACTGGTTGAGGTTCAGAGCTAAGGTCCTTTACACTGAATCATTATAGTGAAGTTCTAGTGCACTGCAGGGAAAATCTGATTTTCTGATATAACAGACACAAGGAAGATTTTCTTTTATTGGTATTATATCTAAATAAACACATTTTTATAATGTGCTAGGGATGGAGATAATGTGGCGGGATAAACCATTTGACCTCGTCTCTACCTTTTACTCACTGTCCTCCACACATTCAATGCATTGTGATTGTCTGAGGTCTACCATGGTGCTATGCCACTGTGCTAGGTACTGGAAATAAAGAGGAAGAAGACAGTCTCTGATCACTGTTTGGTGGGTGAGGCAAACATACAGACGTCATCCCAGGACAGCTCATTACATGCTAAGAGAGGCATGATTTGCTGAAAAAGCATGGAGGAGGGGCAGACATGGTTTCTCAGACAAGGAAGCATTTCAGGGGTTCATAAGTGAAAACACTTGTGCATTTTTCTGTAAGGGGTACATATGTCTTTTTAGGTCAGTGGTAAAGAATACCCCTGCAGTGCAGGAGACACCAGGTTGATCCATGGGTTAGGAAGATCTCTTGGAGAAGGGATAGGCTACCCACTCCAGTATTCTTGGGCTTCCCTGGTGGCCCAGATGGTAAAGAACCTGCCTGTAATGCAGGAGACCTGGGTTTGATCCCTGGCTTGGGAAGATCCCCTGGAGGAGGGCATGGCAACGCACTCCAATATTCTTATCAGGAGAATCCCATGGACAGAGGAGCCTGGCAGCTACAGTCCATGGGGTCTCAAAGAGTTGGACACGACTGAGCGACTGTGCACACAAAGGGGATGTGTGAACAACTGCTTTTGGCAATGCAGAAGGACAAGTTTAGGAGACAAGATGAGGTTTGGTTTTTAGGAAGCTAATCCTGACAGTGTTAACAAAGTATGGATGAACTGGGAAGAGGCTGATGAAATAAATACCATTCCAGTAAATATTTTAGGGGGCTTGGGACATGGTGCTACTGGTGATATTGGATTGAAATAGGACCCCGAGAAGAATAGGGTAAGATAATGAACTTCATCTTGGCTAGGTCAAACGAGTGGCCCCCAAGGAACCCTTATCTGAGTTTTCCCCAGATGGGCCGAGGACCCACCTGGCGCTCCAGGAAAGGTCTAAGTTTCGCGTTCACATTTGAGAATTTTTAGTCTTAAAGAGAGGGAAACTAGCAGCCATTCCCCCTCTAGACCCAGGTCATCCTCTCCTGCAGTGAATGCCTCCTGGCTGCTCAGCCGCATTGTAAACTCCCTAAGGAGGAAGCTATGTCTTCTAATCTGTTGGTGTGCGTGATCTAGAATAGCAAATTGGAATTACAGTTCTGGACAAGATAGAATAGATCCGTTTCTCCTCATCCTCCTCACTAATTACAGTTGAAAACCATAAACATCATATGATAAATGTTAAGAAGACTCTTGAAAGATGGAGAGAAACTGGACTAACCGGAGACCTTAAGACTTGAGAAGCCACATGGCAGTGGGTTCCTTGGGATTTCTTTTGGTCTGTACATCCCATGCTGGAGAAGCCCCTTCCCAGATGGGCACGAACCAAAAAAGTTCTCTTGTGCCAAAGGAACAGGAAGTGGGCAGCCTAGCAAAACAGAAACCTTTTTGACAGTCAGTGTTCTTGAGAAAAACATCCAGGAGGGTTGCATCCGCTGCCCCCCTACAACTTCCATCAGCAAAGGTCTCATAGAAAACCTGGACCTCTTCCTTTGCCTGGAGTTATTTTAATTAATTATTCATTTAATTAAAATTATTTTAATTCAAAGAAAAGACCAGTGAGGAGAGTAACTTGAGTGGTTTAAGAGAGAAAAAAAATTAATTCAAAATCATGTAAAACTTGATTCAATTAGTAAAACAAGTAGCTTTGTAAAAAATAATAATTTGTCTAAGATGAAGTTACTTAACAGTTTTACCTAAATCAATGGTTGTGTGCGATTAGAATCATTTGGGGAGGTTTTAAAAACTATGGATGCCCAGCCCTTTCCTTTCCAGAGTGTCCCTCGTGATTCTCACGTGCAGTCAGGTTTGAGAGCATCAGCCTAAATGGACCGGAGGGAACAGACAGAATGCAAGTGGAGAAATTTTAACAACTCCTGAATAGTCAAAATAAATATGATGGAGTTTGTGCACTAAATTTTGCATGCTCTTTCTAAAGGAGGGCCCTCTTGGGCCATTTATCTTGCATCATACACCCTTGTGATGAATCTGATTTTCTGGTCCCCAAGCCCACAACAGTAAATCTGAAGCAGTAATTAAAAGGGAGTCAGTCTCACAGGCAGTCACATTGATGGTTGCAGTACATGAAAACTGAACGTACAGGAGGACTCAGAGGAGATTTAGTTCAGTTCCACTAGATGGCTTGGTATTAAAAACTTGTTGGAGTGATTTCTTGAGCTGTCTCTTCAGAGCAGTCATTTTGGAATTAAAATTCAATTTTTCACAAAACTACTGAGTCCTAAGCTGCAAACTTAGGACTCAAACTGCCAGAGAGTTGAGGAGAGAGACCTCCAATAGGTCTGAGATTTTTAGCCAGAAGGAAACAATTAGCCATTTGGCTGATATTGGTAGGTCCTAACCCCGTTTCCAATAAAGAATTTGACAAACTTAATCTAAATATGAAAAAGCCTTGCAACTTCCCTGGTGGGCCAACGGCTGAGACTCCACACTCCCAATGCAGGGGGCTCAGGGTTCAATTCCTAGTCAGGAAACTAGATCCCGCATGCCACAGCTAAGACCCCGTGCAGCCAAATAAATAAATAATAAAAATTCAAACTTGCATGCCACAAATGGGATACTTGAACCAAAAGGAAAAAATGACTCAAGCATTTAAATTAATAAAAGAGGTTACAGCAGGCCCAGGTTCCTTGGTAACTCGCCCTAAATTAATTTGTATCATAAAGTATGAAGTTCATTTGTGATGAAAACATTATGACTAGGTTGCACATTTTCTTCTTGGTGATGCCCTTAATTCCCTGTCCAAATGAGGAATATTTGGAAAAACTTGGAGTTGATATGGAGATGTTATTAATATTCAGTGCAGTTAGATGGATTGATATTGAAAATTTATTAAAGAGTTTTGCTCAGTTGCCTTCATCAAGCAATTCAAATCAAGGGTTGAAGGGCCTTGTCAATCAATAATAGAAACTCAACCCTTTCGTCGGTTGATTACAATTATTTTCGTTGGCCTCGATAATATTGATCAGTAGTACTAGGTTTATAATTAGGTGCTTGTGCCTGAAGTTTATTAAACTGGCTTGAAGACAATTTTTTTGGTACTGCTCACAGCCTGTATTTTGTAGAAAAGGCTTTATGTCACCAATAGAATGTCATGTACTTTATTTGCACACACTGATAGGATTTTTGGAGCGTGTGGTCCAGGGGTATAGTCACAAGAATGCCAGTAGCCTTGAAGATGTATCTGTTTTAAAGCACATTTACTAATTAATGTTCATTGAAACAACTCTGAATCCTTAAGAAAGTAGAAGAGTAATTTTATAATGTTTAATGAAGCTGGAAAATATCCTAAGAAAGACTGTGTTCTTACATGTTCTTCCAACATATAAAAAAAAATTTTTTTTAATTTGTTGGAAGTAATATTTTCTGTAAAGGAATAAATTCTTAGTTATCCTGAACTCTGCATTCTTTCCATGATACATTTACAAAATTAAGGTTTCTCTGATTTCAGGTCACTATTGCTGCATAACAATTTACCCCAAACTTAAAACTAGCTACTTTTTATTATGTTTACACCTCCTGGTGGCGCAGATGGTTAAAAATCTTCCTGCAATGCAGGAGACCTGGGTTCCATCCCTGGGTCCAATAGATCCCACATGCCGGGGGACAGTTAAACCCGTGTGCCACAACCACTGAGCCCGGGTTCTAGAGTGCGTACTCCACAACAAGAGAAGCCACCGTGGTGAGAAGCCCCAGGATCACAACTAGAGAATGGCCCCTATTCACCACAACCGGAGAAAGCTTGGACATATCAACAAAGACCCAGCATGGCCAAAAATAAGTAGCTAATTTTTTAAAAATTTATAATCCACTAAAACTGTGCCTACAAATCTGTACAAGATAAGCTCTCCTGTTCTTGGGCTGCTTATGAGCTACTATGGGACAAGGCCCCTAAGACTTTTCAGAGCCTCATTGTGAGAAAATTTGTGTGGCATGCCCTGAAGATCTTTGGAGCCTTTCATCTGCCTGGAGATTTCTATGAAGTACTGCCTTAGATCTTTCTGAGGTTTTGACAAAGGATTTTTACAGTCCCACTCTGGATCTGATCATTGCCCTGAAACCATTTCTTAATTTGAGAATCATTTGCCATCTGGAGAAGCTGAGAATAAGAAACAGTTTTATTTTCAAACCCAGCAAGTGCAAGCTTCTTTATATTTCTTCTAAATTTTGCATGAGAGCCAAGCAGCTCTGTATTAAGATTGTGCTTCTCCTCTCACGTGTTTTCATAGACAGCAAGAGGCAGCCCGATGGCACGTCCAGCATCCTGTCTAGAAATCCTTATCTTGATCATCAATTTGTTAGGGACATCTTCTGTTCTCTACCTTCCCATAGGCAACAGGGTTATCAAGTTTTCCACCACTTCATGATAAAAGCCTCCTTCCCTCGTGCTTGAGATCATATTTTCCTTGCTTCCCTTCAGGCCCTCGTGACCGCCTCCTTAAAGCCCATCGTGATTCCACCAGCAGGCTCCTCAAGGCTCTTCCAGCTACCACCCACTTCCCAAAGCCAGGGCCAACTGTTTAAGGATTCTGCTACAGGAGCACCTCACAGCTTCCAAATTTGGATTTCAGTCAACTGTTGCTTGGGCGCTACCTTCCAAGACTTAGTGGAGTTAAAAAAAAAATGACCATTTAGTTTTTTTTTTTTAATTTTATTTTTACTTTACAATACCGTATTGGTTTTGCCATACATTGACATGAATCCACCATGGGTGTATATTAGCTCCCAATCCCGAATCCCCCTCCCACCTCCCACCCCACATCATCTCTCTGGATCATCCCCATGCACCAGCCCCAAGCATTCTGTATCCTGTATCGAACATAGGCTTGTGCTTCGTTCTTACATGATAGTATACATGTTTCAATGCCATTCTCCCAAATCATCCCACCCTCTCCCTCTCCCACAGAGTCCAAAAGTCCTTTCTATACATTTGTGTCTCTTTTGCTGTCTCACATACAGGGTCATCACTGCCATCTTTCTAAATTCCATATATATGTGTCAGTATACTGTATTGGTGTTTTTCTTTCTGGCTTACTTCACTCTGTATAATAGGTTCCAGTTTCATCCATCTCATTAGAACTGATTCAAATGAATTCTTTTTAATGGCTGAGTAATACTCCATTGTGTATATGTACCACAGCTTTCTTATCCATTCATCGGCTGATGGACATCTAGGTTGTTTCCATGTTCTGGCTATTATAAACAGTGCTGCAATGAACATTGGGGTACATGTGTCTCTTTCGATTCTGGTTTCCTCGGTGTGTATGCCCAGCAGTGGGATTGCTGGGTCATAAGGCAGTTCTATTTGCAGTTTTTTAAGGAATCTCCACACTGTTCTCCATAGTGGCTGTACTAGTTTGCATTCCCACCAGCAGTGTAAGAGGGTTCCCTTTTCTCCACACCCTCTCCAGCATTTATTGCTTGTAGACTTTTGGATCGCAGCCATTCTGACTGGTGTGAAATGGTACCTCATTGTGGTCTTGATTTGCATTTCCCTGATAATGAGTGATGTTGAGCATCTTTTCATGTGTTTGTTAGCCATCCGTATGTCTTCTTTGGAGAAATGTCTGTTTAGTTCTTTGGCCCATTTTTTGATTGGGTCATTTATTTTTCTGGAGTTGAGCTGCATAAGTTGCTTGTATATTTTTGAGATTAGTTGTTTGTCAGTTGCTTCATTTGCTATTGTTTTCTCCCATTCAGAAGGCTGTCTTTTTACCTTGCTTATAGTTTCCTTTGTTGTGCAGAAGCTTTTAATTTTAATTAGATCCCATTTGTTTATTTTTGCTTTTATTTCCTGTATTCTGGGAGGTGGATCATAGAGGATCCTGCTTTGATTTATGTCGGAAAGTGTTTTGCCTATGTTCTCCTCTAGTAGTTTTATAGTTTCTGGTCTTACGTTTAGATCTTTAATCCATTTTGAGTTTATTTTTGTGTGTGGTGTTAGAGAGTGATCTAGTTTCATTCTTCTACAAGTGGTTGACCAGTTTTCCCAGCACCACTTGTTAAAGAGATTGTCTTTACTCCATTGTATATTCTTGCCTCCTTTGTCGAAGATAAGGTGTCCATATGTGTGTGGATTTATCTCTGGGCTTTCTATTTTGTTCCATTGATCTATATTTCTGTCTTTGTGCCAGTACCATACTGTCTTGATGACTGTGGCCTTGTAGTAGAGCCTGAAGTCCGGCAAGTTGATTCCTCCAGTTCCGTTCTTCTTTCTCAAGATTGCTTTGGCTATTCGAGGTTTTTTGTATTTCCATACAAATCTTGAAATTATTTGTTCTAGTTCTGTGAAAAATACCGCTGGTAGCTTGATAGGGATTGCATTGAATCTGTAGATTGCTTTGGGTAGTATATTCATTTTCACTATATTGATTCTTCCAATCCATGAACATGGTATATTTCTCCATCTATTAGTGTCCTCTTTGATTTCTTTCATCAGTGTTTTATAGTTTTCCATATATAGGTCTTTAGTTTCTTTAGGTAGATATATACCTAAGTACTTTATTCTTTTCGTTGCAATGGTGAATGGAATTGTTTCCTTATATTAGAGTATAGTCAGTTAACACTGATGTGTTAGTTATAGGTGTACAGCAGAGTGATTCAGTTATGCCCATACAAGTATCCTTCCTTTTCAGATTCTTTTCCAACTTAGATTACTGAGAATATTGAGCCAAGTTCCCTGTGCTATACAGTCAGTCCTTGTTGGTTGTCTACTTTAAATCTAGTGGCATATGACCATTTTATTAGGATCATGGATTCCGTGTGTCCAGAATTTGAAAAGGGGCCAGTTTACCTTTGCTCCGCAATATCCAGGGCTTTAGTTGGGAAGACACAAAAGCTGGGAGTTACCCAATGACTGAGGATCTTTGGGACCCTCCTATGCTCACTCATCTGGTGCTGAGGCTGGGAGGGCCCATCCCAGAGCTGCTGACTAAAAGGTCAGCACCTGGCCTCACAGCACAGTGACCTCAGGATAGTCAGCCCTCCTGCAAAATGACTCAAAGCACAAGTACTTTGTTGCCCCAAATGATGGTTGCTCATAGAGGAATAAGATGAGCTTCCCTGGTGACTCAGATAAAAAATCCACCTGCAGTTCGAGAGACCTGGGTTCAATCTCTGGGTGGGAAAGATCCCCTGGTGAAGGGAATGGCTACCCACTCCACTATTCTTGGGATTCCCTTGTGGCTCAGACAGTAAAGAATCTGCCTGCAATGCAGGAGACCCAGGTTCGATCCCTGGGTCGGGAAGATCCCCTGTAGGAGAAAATGGCAAAAACCACTCCAGTATTCTTGCCTGGAGAACACCATGGACAGAGGAGCCTGGCAGGCTACAGTCCATGGGGTCACAAAGAATTGGACGCGACTGAGCGATTAACACTTTCATAGGGTGATAAACTTATTTATCCCAAATAGTACATTATTTCCATGACAAGTCAGTATCATTAAGATCTCTGATTTATAGCTAGTTGGGCAAAGGAGAGGGGGAAGAGAGGAGAAAGAAAGGAAGGAAGAGGGAAAGAAAGAAAGAAGGAAAGGGAGAGAAAAAAGGAAAACTGGGAGAAACAGATGAACAGAGAGCAGAGACACAAAGCAAGGAATAAAGTCACCAGGCATCTTGCAAAAAGCCAGAGCATCTGTCTCACAAGCCTCTGAATGGAAAACAGAATGAACAGAATGTTCTCCATCATTGAGCAGCCAAATCAATTTGTTAATTGAGATCAAAAGAGCATAAATATTATAAGTCTGCAGTCAAACCAAAGAACTGAAGTAGAGAATAGTTAAGTCCCAAAGGCCAAATGTGTATATCACCACACAGCAAATACCTGAAACCGTGAAATGACCGGCACAATTTTATGAAAGCTCTTTGTGTGTTAACCACATTCCTGATGGGGTTGAGAGGACCCCAGGTTAATGAAGTCCCTTAGAGGTGTATGTAGAGAGCAGTAACTACAGAAAAGAGATACCCTCACTCAAAAAGACTTGGGGTAGCTGCTTTCCAGGAGTAAGTCTGGAAGAGAAGGTCCCAGAGCGAAAACTAGTGCATTCTCCTCCCTGGTCAGACCAGGATGGTTTTTAAAGGATTTGGTCACCATTTCAAAGATTAACTTTTTTCAAATAAATGCATATTTAGAGGGTTGACATTTAGAAAATGCAAGTTTTGTGAAATTTGTGATGTGTTTTAGAATCATAAATGTTAAAAAGATGAATGGCAGATTAATGGAATAGAAAAGGAAGAATATTGTTTTTTTAAAAAGATTAATTTGTTTCAAAGTCACAGGAACTCAAATACTCGTGGCCCATTCCATTATCAGAGATTTTGTCATAAAGTGTCAGAGTCTTTTCTCGTGATTCCCACAGTCTTCAGAAGTCTTCAGCTTCTTGAAATTATTGTTTGGGATTCTCGTATTTATAGCCTGCATTTATAGCCCCACAGTTTTCAGGGACAAAGCTTGTATGCACACATATAGATGCAGAAAGGGAGATAAAGATGGAATGTGAAGCAAGAGAGACAGCAAGCATAATTCAGAACGATCCATGCATCCCAGTGTTCACTGTACCACTGTTTACAATAGCCAAGACATGGAAGCATCCTAAATGTCCACTGACAGGTGAATGGATAAAGATGTGGCGCATATAGACAGTGGTTTACCGCTACACAGCCATAAAACGGAATGAAATAATATCATTTGCAGCAACACAGATAGACCTAGAGATCATCATACTGAGTGAAGTAAGTCAGAGAGAGAAAAACAAATATCATGTGCTGTTCCTTATACATGGAATCTTAAAAATGGTAGAAATGAACTTATAGAAACAGTCACAGATGTAGAAAACAAACTTATGGTTACCAGGGGATGGGGGCGGGGAGGGATAAATTGGGAGACTGGGATTAACATATACACACTTCTATATGTAAAATAGATACCTAATAAAGACCTACTGTATAGCACAGGAAACTCTATTCAGTACTCTCTAATGACCTATATGGGACAAGAATTTTTAGCAGAGTGGATATATGTTTAAAGAAAAAAAGATAAAAAGATGCTATGTGGTTACAATGGACTTTGAGGGATTATTAACCCTGTTCCTGTTCTTATCCTACAAAGCGAGGCTGAACCTAATCCAACAACTGTGGGTTTATA
Source organism: Cephalophus harveyi (assembly GCA_006410635.1). NCBI lineage: Eukaryota > Metazoa > Chordata > Mammalia > Artiodactyla > Bovidae > Cephalophus > Cephalophus harveyi. The sequence continues at coordinate 66,809 of SJYT01024729.1, forward strand.
GCCTCAACATAATTTTTTTAATTATTGAAAACTGGAGATTGGAAACCAAAGATTATTATTAAAAGAAATCAAATGAAGTCAAATTCTCTTGCAAGGGATCTTACTAAATAAGTAGAATATTGTTGTTCAGTCACTAAATCATGTCCAAGTCTTTGTGGCTCCATAGACTGTTGGCTGCCAGGCTGCTCTGTCCATGGGATTTTCCAAGCAAGACTACTGGTGTGGGTTGCCATTTCCTTCTCCAGTGGATCTTCCCTACCCAGGAATTGAACCCACGTCTCTTGCATTGGAGATGGATTCTTTACCACTGAGCCTCCTGGGAAGCCCATTAAGTAGAATATATAGGCCACCAAATATAGTTTAAATTCCAAACCATCTATTTCAAGCAATTTGAATAAACCTATATTCTATTATTGTATTTTAATTAGTTCCTTTAAGATTACCATTATAGCATTTGTCTGGTTTGTCACCTTCAAAGGTTAACTATTTTCTTTATAAAATTCTCACAATCCTAATGGTACAATTCATGAAAATAGAGAAAAGATGAAGGGAAAGTTCTGTATTTTGTGAGTTTGTTCTTAGTACAGTGGCTTTCTAGGTCTAAGTAATGAGCTAATCTTTTTAGCTCTCAAAAGCTAAGTAAGTCAATTTGACTTACAAATATAGAACTAAGTCTTAAAAAAGAACATTCAGAGGAAACTCTCTGGCATGATGGAAATATTCTGTCTCTTGATTTGGATGTCAAAAATCATCTACCTAAACACTTAAACGTCTGTGAATTTTACTGCTCCTAATTTTACTGTAAAAAAACCTCAGTTTTTAAAAATAGTATTTGACTGATGGGTCAAGATGTATGGAGTGTTTGGGTGTGAATAGAGTTATATGTTTTAATTTCCAGTTAATTCTTTTCTTACCTGTTGTTTATAAAAGTAGTAAAAAAAGAAAAAATAGTATCTATTAACATAGCCTCTGTCATTTAAAAATTCTATTTAAAGATCCAGCCAAGGTCTCTAGGATTGGTCATCATGCTTGGTTTTAGCCTGATAATACTTTTCTACAAGTGAAAGTGAAAGTCGCTCAGTCATGTCCAACTCTGCGACCTATGGGCTATCCAGTCCATGGATTCTCCAGGCCAGAATACTGGAGTGGGTTACCATTCCTTCTCCAGGAGATCTTCCCAACCCAGGGATAGAACTCAGGTCTCCTGCATTGCAGGCAGATTCTTTACCATCTGAGCCATCAGGGAAGCCCAAGAATACTGGAGTGGGTAGCCTATCCCTTCTCCATCTGATCTTCCCAACCCAGTAATTGAACTGGGGTCTCCTGCATTGCAGGAGATTCATTACCAGCTGAGTACAAGGGAGGAAGTATATTCTCTCCTTTATCCACAACGCTGTGCTGCCGAAGATTACCGCTGGTTAGAAAAAAACTTAAAAGTAATATTGTAGTGGGACTTCCCTGGTGGTCCAGTAGTTAAGAATCCACCTTCCAATGCAGAAACAAGGGTTCAATCCCTGGCTGGGGAAGTAAGGTCCCGCATGCCGCAACTAAGACCCAATGCAGCCAAACAAATAAGTATTTTTTTAAAACTAATATTGTAGTGATGATATGATATGATAATAAGTACAGTAAGTCAGGCAGAGAAGCAGAAATATCCAATGACATTGCTTATACGTGGAATCTAAAAAAGAAACGATACAAATGAACTTACAACACAAAAAGAGGTTTACAGACTTAGAGAACTGAACTTATGGTTGCAAGGATGGGGAAGGATGGGGGAAGGGATAGTTAGGGAGTTTGGGGTCAACACTGCTATTTTTAAAATGGATTCCAACAAGGACCTACTGTATAGTACAGGGAACTCTGCTCAATGTTGTGTGGCAGCCTGGATGAGGGGAGTTTAGCTGAGAATAGACACATCTATATGCACGGCTGAGTCCCTTCACTGTTCACCTGAAACTGTCAAACCATTGTTTGTTAATTGGCTATATCCCAGTACAAAACAAAAGGTTGTTTTTTTTGTTTTTTTTTTTTAATTTTTAAGTACATTCGAGTATTTACCAGCATACTGTAAAGAGAAATACTGTTTTATCTATCAAGGAGTATTGTAAAATAAAAGCAACAGAAGGACAAAACTTCATACTTGCCTAAAGAGAAAGCTGTCAGGCAAGGAGATAATTCTAGTGGGAAAAGCACTCAGATAACACATAAATGTGACCTATGAATAAGCTGAGCTATGTGGATGCATTTTTTATTAGTGAACCATCCTTACACTTGTGGGCTGTATGCCCTTTTGGTCATGGTGTATTATCCTGCTGAAATCAGTTTGTTAATTCTTTCAGATATTTGCATCTGTCCTTATGAGATTGGTCTCTGGGGGTGTGTCTGTGAAAGAGATCTTCACAAGTTTTGCTACCAGGATTAAGTAAAATGAGTTGGGAGGGTGTCTGTCCATTTCTGTTCTAGAGGATTTTCCATAGCATGGGAATTACCTGGGGCTTGGTTTGCCTATACCATCATCTGTGCCCAGTAATGTTTAGGAGAATGTTTTTATGACAACATAAAACAATTTTCCCTAGTTATGAATTGATTCTGATTATTTCACCTTTCTTTGAGTCAATTTTTGTAATTTATGTTTTCCTATAAAAGCGTGCATTTCATAAACTACTTAATTTATTAACAGAAAATTATAAATGTCGTTCTCAGAATTTCTAAAAACAACACATCCTTTCTTAAACCCCTTTCTCATTCCTTATGTTAGATATTTGTGTTTTTGCCTTGCTTTATTCCTGACTAGACCTTGCCGTGGGTTTGGTTGTTTAGTGGTCTGTTCAAAGAACTCTTGGGTTTATCATCTATATTATTTTTCTCATGCATCAATTTCTGCTTTTATCGTCACTAATTTTTACTTTGATTGGTTTTTTTTAGTCCTTTATCTAGGTTTTTGGTATTTAATTTGGGCTTCCCTGATAGCTCAGTCAGTAAGGAATCTGCCTGTGGTGCAGGAGACCTGGGTTCAAGCCCTGGATCAGGAAGATCCCCTGGAGAAGGGAATTGCAACCCACTCCAGTATTCTTATCTGGAGAATTCCATGGACATGTAGTCACAAAGAGTCAGACAAGAGAGCTACTAACACTTTCACTACTTCCACTTGGTATTTAATTTATTTCCTTTTTTTGTTTAATAGCAAAAGTATTTAAGGCAATGTGTTTTCTTTTGAATGTAGCTTTGACTGCATCCGTGAATACTAATGTAAAATTCTCTTTTTTGTTAACTTCTTTATTGTCTGTAGCTGCAATTATCATCTCTTTAATCCAGTCTAAAGAGATACTTAAAAAAAAAATAATTCTCAACGATAAGGTTGTTTTACTGTTAACCTTTCATAATTTTCTAGTTTTACCTCACTGTGATTAGGGCCAGTGCATATCCTACTTTTTGTAACTGGGAAGAGGAGTATTACTTTTGGCCTGATACATAATCAGTTCAGTTCAGCTGCTCAGTCATGTCTGACTCTTTGCAACCCCATAGACTGCAACATGCCAGGCCTCCCTGTCTAAATGCCGGGGACCACAATAAATATGTATAAGATTTGCATGTAACTACAAAATCAAATCTGTTGATTATTCAGTCAGTCTCCTCACTCATTTGCTTTTTGACTACTTGGGTCAATACTGGGTCACCCACTGACATCACCATCTGGTCCATTTCTTTTGTATGAGAACAGTTTTTGCTTCATTTCAGTACATGTTATTCAGTTGCATGAAGATGATGGTTTTCATTTTTTGTTACATTTTTGTCAATATAAAAAAAAACAAGTTTTGTGGTTTTTGCCTTGGATTTTGCTTTGCCTATTATTCCTATTCCCATCCTCACTTTCTTCCTGGCATGTCTTTGTCCATCCTTTCATTTATCTTCCTGTGTCTTTTTGTTTTAGATGCATCTAAACATCTATACTCCATTATAAATGGAGTATAGTTACATTTTGTCTTTGACCTAATCTGTGAGCCATCTTCATCCAGTAAAGGAGTTATATCCCATTTCTTTTAGAAAATGACAGTATTTTGGCTTTTTAAATTTGTGTTATTCAAGCACTTTCCATTTTTAATACTTCCCTGCTATTTCCTTCTTATCTCGTTGTTGTTGTTCAAGTTTTATTGATTCTTTTTTTTACCAGTGATTGGAAAGTTATACATTCTTTTTGCTTATCTGGTTGTGTTCACTGTTTGATTAGCCATACGGAAGAGAGTCTGGGAGAATTGAGTTAGATGACCGTCAGAGATTGTATCTGCCCTGCTCAAACCTTTAAAACCAAAGAGGAGGAAGGTTTAGATTGATCACAGCATAGAGATCTCCTGGATTATGAGAAATAGGAGGCAGCTAGTAGGGGGAAGCCTTGATAAGGAGTTTCCCTTTTGTTTAGAGGACTTAATTGTGTGTTTTGGGTGCCCAGAGATCTCAAAGGTAAGATCCCTTCTCTAACTGATGTAATTGCATACCGTACCTTCCCTTGGCATGGTACTTCTGGAGTTTTTCAGATTTGGCTGGCATATCTTCTTTTAGAGTGGAAAGACCCTCAAAGGCAGAGGGGTTTTGTTTATTTATCCTTTTTTGCATGCCCGAATTGCTCCTATTCAGTCCTTACTACAAACTTATGAGGCAAACAAAGCATCTAGTAGAATCCTTATTTTGCAGAAAAGGAAAGAGTTGCCCTCCAAATTAAATGATTTTCTCAAGCTCATATGGCTAAATGGAGATGACACCCAGGTCATCCTTTACTCCGCTGCTTTCCCCCACCTACCATCCTGTCTCCCAGAACAAAAGAGACATCCTGGAAGCTGTTTGTCTTGCCTTAATGACAACAGCGACTTAATCTTTCACTATTTGTGCAGCAGAGGAAAGTAGGTGCCGTTTGCCCTCTTTTCTGCTGGGACTCTGGCACTGCCACAAGCCCTGAGCACACATGAGGAATTTCTGTGCCAGGTGAAGTCACCCAGACAGGGAGGAATAGGGAAGGGCAGGAAGGGAAGCCCACCCCCTGAGGTGGGAAGGTGGCTCAGAAAACCATCAGAGACGCCTCTGCTCTGGCCCAGCAGCATCCAGAAGGGATCTTCTCCCTGGATGGTTTCAGCATTCACAGCTGCATCAGTCCCTTTCCCCAAACCCCTGCAGTTAATGTTGCTGGGATGTGCCAGCAAAGTTAGTGCTATTAGAATTCTCATTTTATTAGGCTTTAATCAAGCTCTCCTGTGAAGTGCTCCATCAATTCAAGTTTGCATTTTGCATATAAAATAATCAAAGGAGAGTGAAGCACTGTAGACACAGCATGTTTTTTTTTT
>SJYT01024729.1:73063-120294 GCA_006410635.1 Cephalophus harveyi
CCTGGGATTTCTTTGGAAGGAATGATGCTAAAGCTGAAACTCCAGTACTTTGGCCACCTCATGCGAAGAGTTGACTCATTGGAAAAGACTCTGATGCTGGGAGGGATTGGGGGCAGGAGGAGAAGGGGACGACCAAGGATGAGATGGCTGGATGGCATCACGGACTTGATGGACGTGAGTCTGAGTAAACTCCGGGAGATGGTGATGAACAGGGAGGCCTGGCGTGCTGTGATTCATGGGGTCGCAAAGAGTCAGACACGACTGAGCGACTGAACTGAACTGATGTATAACAAAGAAAGTGAAAGTTGTTTAGTCGTGTCCAACTCTTTGCAACCCTATGGACTATACAGTCCATGGAATTCTCCAAGCCAAAATACTGGATTGGGTAGCCTTTCCCTTCTCCAGGGGATCTTCCCAACCCAGGAATCGAACCCACGTCTCCCATATTGCAGGTGGATTCATTACTAGCTGAGCCACAAGGGAAGCCCATGTATAACTGAGTCACTTTGCTGTTCAGCAGAAACTAACACTACACTGTAAATCAACTATACTTCAATAAAATATTTTTTAAAGAACTTTTCAAAAAGGCAGTGTAGGGACTTCCCTGTGGTCCAGTGGTTAAACCTCTACACTTCCATGCAGGACAGAGGGCGAATTCAACCCCTGGTTGAAAAACTAAGATCCCACATGCCATGTAATGCAGCCAATAAATTAACAAAATAAAATTATTTTATTTTAAAAAATGTACACCAAACAAAAAATCATCTGGATGTTATACATCTAAGTGAGAGAAAGATTTATATATTCTCTTACACAGGCCTTAAAAAACCCATGATCCAAGAGGGAGGAGACCTAGGTACACCTATGGTTAATTCATGTTGATATATGACAGAAATCAAACCAGTATTGTAAACCAATCATCAATCAATTAAAAATAAATATTTTTTTAAAAACCCATGATCTGTGTAGGTTTGTGAAATGATTTCCGATACCTTGAATATTTTCCCTTCTCTCATTTGAGTACTAACCCTGGCATTCTTTAAAATCAACCAAAAAACTCAACCTCCTCTGAAAATTTATTTCCATGATGTTTAGGGATACTTATTTTTACAGCTTATGTTCATTTGTGCATGATATTTGGAAAAGTCTACTGTGATAGAAAGAACATGGATCTGGGTCAGTCCGCAAGCTTGTGTTCCCGTTTCAAGGTCTGCAAATCAGGTCATTTCTTTGAGCCTCAATTTTCTTATCTGTAAAATATGGGCATGAGGCTAAATGGTCTTCCAAATGTATGAACTGTTAAAAGCTCTTCAGTTGTTGGGTATTTGTCTCTTCCACTCATCCAGCTGGGTCATGAATCCCCGTAGAAGAGAAAAGTACACCTTCATCATCTTTGGCACTTCCATCCCCACCCCTAGGCTGCCTGGCACTCTGCATTGCCCCCAGTGGATCTCCTGTCAATGCTGATTGCCAGACCAACTGACAGCACCTGTGGTGGCCAGGAGGTGGCACTTTGGTATTTTCTGCAATTATAACAAACCACAGAGTGAGCGATCACTCAGGTACCTGCGTTATTGACCAAAGTAGATCTGGTGATCAAAACAACCAAGGAGCTATCTCTTCTAAATTTGCATATAATAAATAAAAGTTGGTAGTGGTGATGGTATACAGGTCTATGGGTCTTCACACAGGCACAGATTTCTGGCACTGGCACCACAGTGAAGATGCAGAGTCATCTCATTACCCCCCAAAACTCCTTGTTTCAGACTCCACCTGACTCCAATCCCTGACAGCTCTATTCCAGAATATCTTATAAATGGAGTCATACAGTAATGCAGCCTTTGAGACTGGTTGCTTTCTCTCACCATAATGCCTTTGAAAGCAAGCCTTGGTGTTGCATATCCATGATTTGTATTATTAACTCATTCCATTTTATCACTGAATAGCATTCTATCATATAAATGTATCACAGTTTGTTTATTCACCTGTTGATGGACACTCTGGTTGTTTCCAGTTGGGGGGCACTTACGAATACAACTGCTTTAAACACTCATGACTGAGACCAGGTGACTCAGTGGGTAAAGAATTTTCCAGCAGTACAGAAGATGCAGGCAGCGCGGGTTCGATCCCTGGGTTGGGAAGATCCCCTGGAGGAGAGCATGGCAACCCACTCCAGTATTGTTGCCTGGAGAATCCCATGCACAGAGGAGCCTGGCAGGCTGTAGTCCATAGCATTGCACAGAGCCGGACACAACTGAAGCGACTGAGCACGCACACGTGCAAACATTCATGTGTAAGTTTTTGTGTGAACATAAATTGTGCTTTTTTTTTTTTGGCTGCACTAGGTCTTCGTTGCTCTTTGTGCAGGCTTTCTCTAGTTGCCGTGAGCAGGGGTTACTCTTCTTGCAGTACGTGGGCTTCTCATTGCAGTGGCTTCTCTTGCTGTGGAGCATGGGCTTTAGGCACATGGGCTCAGTAGTTGTGGCTCATGAGCTCAGGGGCTGTGGCGCACAGGCTTCGCTGCTCTGCGGCATGTGGGATCTTCCTGGACCAAGGATCGAACCCCTGTCCCTTGTATTGGTGAAACTGAAAGTCACTCAGTCGTGTCCGACTCTTTGCGACCCTATGGGCTATACAGTCCATGGTATTCTCCAGGCCAGAATACTGGAGTGGGTAGCCTTCCCTTCTCCAGGGGTTCTTCCCAATTCAGGGATCAAACCGAGGTCTCATGCATTGCAGGTGGATTCTTTACCAGCTAAGCCACAAAGAAAGCCCAAGAATACTGGAATGGGTAGCCTATCCCTTCTCCAGCAGATCTTCCTGACCCAGGAATCGAACTGGGGTCTCCTGCATCGCAGGCGGATACTTTACCAACTGAGCTATCAGGGAGATTCTTATCCACTGCACCACCAAGGAAGTCAGAACATAGTTTTTATTTCTCTGGGATAAATGCCTGGAACTGAGATTTCTAGATCATGTGGTAATTCTGTGCCAGTCTGTTTTCCCAGTGACTGTACCGTTTTCCATTCCTCCCCACAATGTGTGAGAGTTCCTCTGATTGTTCTACAGCCTCACTAGCATTTAGTCTTATCACTTTTGCTGTTCATCTTCCTCTTTGTTTTGACTTTGCCTGTTCTGATAGGCTTGTGGTGATACCTCGTTGTAGTTTAATTCCCATTTCCCTGATGGCTAGTAATGTTGACCATCTTTGCATGGACTTACTTGTCACCCATAGGTCTTCTTTGGTGAAGTGACTACAGATCTTTTGCTCATTTTAAGTTGATTTGTTTGCTCTCTTATTGTTGATTTTTAGGAGTTCTTTATTCTGGACATAGGTCCTTTATCAGATCTGTCTCTGCAAATGTTTTTTTCCCCAGTCTGTATGCTGTCGTTTCATTCTCCCATCAGTGTCTTTCTTAGAGAAGAGTTCTCAATTTTATGCAGTTTTTTTCTTTGTTGGGTTGTGCTTCTGGTGTCATTCCTAAGAAATCTTTGCCCAGTCCAAGGTCACAGAGATTTTCTCCTATGTTTTCTTCTAAAAGTTTTATGGTTTTACATTTTACATTTAGATCTATGGCCCATTTTGAATTGCTTTTTCGTAAAGTGTGAGATTTAGGTCAATGTTTATTTCTTTTGGCATTATGGGTGTTCAAATCCCAAGAAATGCTGAGTTACCCAAATGCTCAAATGATCCTTTCTCCATTGAATTGCCTTTGCATTTTTGTGAAAAATCATTCAGTCGTATTTATGTGGGTCTATATCTAATTCTCACTGATCTGTGTTTTTATTCCTTTGACAGTCTTCTTGACGATTACCTTTCTTGATTACTATTACTTTATAGTAAGAAAATCAACTACTATGAGTCCTCCAACTTTTTTTTTTTTTCCAAATTGCTTTTGCTATTCTAGTTTCTTTGCCTTTCCATATATATTTTAGAATCAGCTTGATATCTACCAAAAATTCTGCTGGAATTTTGGTCGGAATTGCATTAAATCTATAGATTTATTTGAGGAAAATTGACAATATTCAACCACATTGAGTTTTTCAACCTACAAACACATTATTTCTCTCCATGTATTTAGATTTTCTTTTATTCCTGTCATCAGCATTTTTGTTTGACTTCTTCCATCAACCTTTCATAGTTCTCAGCTTACAGATCCTACACACATTTTGTTAGATTTATGTCCAAGTATTTTTGGTTTGGGAGTTGTGGATGGTTTTGGTTTTAAGTTTCTGTTTCCAGTTTTTCATTGCTGGTATATAGAAGTATTTTCGTCTGTTGCCCTTGTATTTGTGACCTTGCCAAACCCACATGTTAGTTCTAAGACCTATTTTGTAAATTCCTTGGGACTTTCTACATAGACGATCATGTCATCTGAAAATAAAGTCATTTGTTTCTTCTGGTTTAACTTGTATGCCTTTTAATTTATTTAAACCTGCCTTGATGCACTGGCTAGGGCTTCCAGTGTGAAAATGCCCAGCAGCAGGAAGAGCAGAAATCCTTACACTGCTCCTGATCTTTGGGAAAAGCATTCAGTCTTGCACCACTTAGTATGATGTTTGCTGTGGCATTTTGGTAGATGTCATTTTTCAGGTTGAATTCTCTTCTAATCCTTTTTGCTGAGAGATTTATTTCATGAATGGATGTTGAATTTTGTCAAATGCTTTTTCTGCATCAGTTGATATAATCATGTGGCTTTATTTTTTATTCTGTTGCTATGATGGATTATGTTGGTTGATATTTTTAATACAAAATCAGCTATGCATTTCTTAGATTAACTCCGCTTGGTCATGATGTGTCATTGTTCTTATGTAGTTTGGGATTTGATTTGCTGATATTTTGTTGGCCAGTCTAATAAATCCATGTTCGTGAAAGATATTGGATACTGGTTTTTAGTTTTTTTATATTGCTTTTGTCAATTTTTGGTTTCAGGACAATGCTCATAAAATGAGTTATAAAGTGTTCCTTTTCTTCCATTTTCTAGAAGAGACATGGAGAATGGATGTTATTTCTTCTTTAAATATTTGGTAGGCTTTACCAATGCAATCATCTGAGCCTGAAGTTTTCTTTTTTGAAAGGTTTTTAACTACAAATTTAACTTCTGTAATAGATAAAGTAAGCTTCAGGTTATCTATTTCTTGAGTGAGTTTTGGTAGTTTGTGGCTTGCAAGGAGTGGTTTGGTTTTATCTAAGTTGTTGACTTTTATGCATAAGGTTGTTGTAGATGTTCCTTTGTCATCCTTTTCCATTCCTGATATGGGTCATTAGGTCTTCTCCTTTTTATTCTTTCAAATTAGAGATTTAGCAATTTTACCTATCTCTTGAAAGAACCAACTCTTTGTTTCATTGATTTTACACTGTTGTTTTTCTACTTTTAATTTCATTAATTTTTGTTCTTATCTTTATTATTTCCTTCCATCTGCTTGTTTCATAAAATTTGATAAAGATTAATGTCACCAGCATTACTGAGTTGAAACCCTTACAAACTGTTTAAATGCATTATTTTGAGAGCCAACCTAACAGTTTTCTATGCTTTATTTCTTTGCAGTTGACCGGTCTAAGCGTCTCCAATGGAAAGGACCAACTTGTAGTGTTCCATACAAAAGACAACAAAGACCTAATCGTCTGCCTCTTCAGCAAACAGCCAACCCACGAGAGTCGAATTGGAGAACTGGTTGGAGTCCTGGTGAATCATTTCAAGAGGTAAAGTTTGGCTTTTGCTTAACGAAGGCAAGTTTAAAATAGATGAAATCTTTCATCATAATTCTCACTGAACTTGTTTCCTGCCAATCTTAGCATATTGAGTTATTTTCCTTCTTAAGGACAACTTAAATCATGTGTTTCGCAGAAGGCGAAATTAGCATCCCGGCTTGGTTTCAAGATTAGGAATGATCCTCTGCTTTTCCAGCCTCCAGCTGAACCAACAGTGAGAGATTTCCCCAATGGCGATTTCTTCACTGCCAATCCAAACGTAATTAAATCCAAAAGACAGAAAACTTACTTTAGATTCTTAGTATCACAGCTTCTCATTTATCTCGAGTATAATCAATTCAAGTATCTGCTATGAATATAAACAAATTAGAAGGCAGGTGTAGGATGACATGTGGGTCCACAAAGACTAAAGGAATTCTAAGAAGCAATTACCTCTGCAAAAACATGGAGTCATGAGGGAATGCGGTATTGTCAGAGAACTTCATAGTAAACCTCGATGATGCCTAGTGTGATTGTGCATGTCTATGTAGTGAACAGTGATGTGAGAAGGAAAAACAGGGAACAGATCCTGATGGTGATGGTGTTCAGTGAGTGGATAACTCTAAGTAGAGGATTTTTGTCTGGTTATTTACTGGAGTTGTTTTAGAGGTGGAGTTTTTTCTCTAAACAAAGGCATATTTAGTGTCTGATATTCACACATGTAATTCTGTGGTGTTCCTTTTTGCTAATAAATGCATGGAGAATAATTTTAGATGTGAGCTGGAGAGGTCATTTATTTTATGCTCTTAAACCTTGTATTCTAGACCAAAACAGATCTTTCAATATCTTATATAATTAAATGCTTTCAAATGGTAAAAGTGAAATGATGTTGTGTGGTCACCTGGTGGAAAATAAGAATCTTGACTAAGGAATTACCAAAAGATAATAAATATATAGGCCTTTGAAAAATTTCCTCCTAACATCTGCCAAATGAAGCTAGGAGAACTACTGAAGGGTTTCGAATGTAAGAGAAAGTCATGGAGAAGTCATCTCTACAGTAAAGTCTATAACTCAAATAAGCAGGTCCATTTCCTCTTCATATGTAGTTGTAGCGAAAGATGGATAGTCAAAAGGGATTTTAATTTGTTACCTTTCATTGGGATGCCTGTACTACTAAATAGTTTTTACTTGGGACATTTAAGTATTTTTGCTCAATCCGAGTCCTTGTTTCTTAATTTCTGCTGCTGCTACTGCTAAGTCGCTTCAGTCGTGTCCGACTCTGTGTGACCCCACAGACGGCAGCCCACCAGGCTCCCCCGTCCCTGGGATTCTCCAGGCAAGAACACTGGAGTGGGTTGCCATTTCCTTCTCCAATGCATGAAAGTGAAAAGTGAAATTCAAGTCGCTCAGTCGTGTCTGACTCTTAGCGACCCCATGGACTGCAGCCTACCGGGCTCCTCCATCCATGGGATTTTCCAGGCAAGAGTACTGGAGTGGGCTGCCATTGCCTTCTCCGATTGCCTTCTTAATTTCTAACTCCTGTTAAATGTCTCTACACGTGGTGGAAATATTTGAATCTAGTTCTGGAATCCATCGATGACTTCCTTGTCCTAGCATATGGTCTGAGACACCTTTCTGTCTTTAATATATGTAAGAATTTTAAATGTCCTTAAAATGTATAAATGGAGGGAAGGGAAGGCTGTCAAGCTACTGGGATTTTTTAATTATTCCTTGTGTATTTTTTATTGACGTATATTGATTTACAGTGTTTCCTGTATAGATTTACAACAAAGAGATTCAGTTATACATGCATATAGATCTATTTTTTAAAGATTCTTTTCCTTTATAGGTTATTACAAAATACTGAGTATAGTTCCCTGTGCTATACAATAGGTCCTTGTTGGTTGTCTATTTTATATACAACATGTATATCAGTTAATCCCAAACTTCAAATTTGTCCCTCCTTTACCTCCTTTCCTCTTTGGTAATGTAAGTTTGTTTCCTGTGTCTGTGAATGTGTTTGTGTTTTGTAAATAAGTTCATTTGATTCATATTTTAGATTCCATGTATAAGTGATAGCATATTGGTATTTGTCTTTATCTGACTTGCTTCACTTAGTATGTTAATCTTTAGGTCTGTCCACGTTGCAGGAAATAAGAGTTATTTCATTCTTTTCATGGCTGAGTAGTATTCCATTGTGTATTATAGCACATCTTTATCCATTCATCTGTTGATGGACATTTAGGTTGCTTCCACATCTTGGCTGTTGTAAATAGTGCTTCTGTGAACATTGCAGCGTATGTATCTTTTCGAATTGTTGTTTTCTCCAGATACATACCCAGGAGAGGGTTTGCAAGATCATATGGTGGCTCTGTGTTTAGTATTTTAAGGACCTTCCATTCTCTTCTCCATAGCAGCTGTACCAATTTACATTCCCACCAGCAGTGTAGGAGGGCTCCATTTTCTCCACACCCTCTCTACCATTTATTATTGGTACACTTTTTAATGATGGCCATTCTGATCCATGTGAGGTGGTACCTCACTGTGGTTTTGATCTGCATTTCTTTTATAATTAGCAATATTGAGCATCTTATGTGCCTTTTGGCCATCTGTATGTCTTCTTTGTAGAAATGCTTTTTTAGACCTTCTGCCCGTTTTTTGATTGGGTTTTTATATATTGAGCTGTATGACCTCTTTTTGTCGTCTTCATCTTTTCTTTTTTTGATGTCCTTATCCTGTGTTCCTAATGCTATGAATTAAGAACTAAAGTACAAATGAGAGGGGGGGAGGGAAATCCTTCTGTCTGCCCCTAGAAAATTCATGCTTGGAAATTTTGATTTAGAACTATAGTCAACTTGCTATTGGCTTCTTGAGAAAATGTTAATTTGATTTTTTTCCTAGCTGTTTTTTTTTTATTGTCAAGTATCAAAGCATTGCTGTAACTTTGAAAATCATATTGTATTCTATATGCATAATGATGTGGCATGTAATCTTTCTTGTCCCTGGGTTAATTTTGTAAATCCAAGGGTGATAAGAATTTAACTCCAGACCAGTACTTTAAGAGAATTTCCTTAAAGTACATTCTAAGAAGTTCTCTAGTTAAAAGTTGGGAGGAAAATGCCCAAAATAACAAAACATACCATTGATAGACTGAATCTGAACAGGAGTTACTGTCTTTAAAACTTTTAAAGAGAAAGGATTAGGGCTGAAAGTCCATGAACAAAATGCGAGCCACGTATCAGAACAGGGGTTAGGACAGGGACACCCTGAGTTCAGAAGATAGAGACAAGAGCCTGGGAAGATCAAGGCAACTGAAGTTTTCAGGACAAATTGCCAAAGAGGAAAGAAGAGCACAGAGAGGGAATGCTAGAGATCTGTGTAGGATCCCCCTCAAGTTCCAAATAAGTCTTAAAAGCAAGACCCAAACTGCTACCGAGTAGTTTTAACTATGTCCTAGAACAGAGCTCATGAATGTTTATAGCAATGCACAAGTATCCACCTCCAGCAAGGCAGAATTCACAGTGTCTGACATCTAATCAAAAATTACTAGGCATACAAATAGGCAGGACAGTGCAATCCAGTACAAGGGGGAAACCATTATCCAGTGGAAACCAACCCGCAACTGACAAATTGTAAGAATTAGCAGATACAGACCTGAAAGCAGTTATTATAACTAAATTTCAGGTGTTCAAAAGTTAACTAAAGACATGGAAAATTTTTTTTAAAAAGAGATTCAAATCAAACTTCTAGATGAAAAATACATTGATGTATGAAATATTTCATGATTAAAAACAAAGACAAAAATGATGAAGCTTATGACTTTCTCCTCTACCTAATGAATTTCTCGTGACCATTTTCTCTCACAAATTGAAGCCAGCCCTTTCCTGACATTTTCCCCCATACTAATCTGAAACTGAATCCAGCTAAATATAAATTAGCCTTACTCTCACCTCCTTCAGTCTTTCCTTAACCTGGACCCATTATTTCTGCCTCTGCAAGAACTCACCCACACATTTCACATTTTCTAAAACATTTGAAGACAGTCTTTTAATGAAGTATATTCTGAGGTGTGACATTTACAATATTTAACAACCAGCATGGCTCAGAAACCATTCAGCACAGACACCCTTCAGAAACACCTGATCCAGCCATACCAGCAAGCCCTTGGCTACATTCCACAGACCAGAAATTACACCAAAGAAGAAAAGAAGGGGGCCTGAAGTCAAATATATTTAGGATTCCCTGATGAAGTTAAATAGGTTTCTTTACTGCAGTACTTCCCAGAACTTTTTATTAATAATAGGCTTTGCTCATTTTAAATACAGCCAATTAAAAAACGGTGTTACACACACACACAGTTATGTATGTGCTAAGTTGCTTCAGTCGTGTCTGACTCTTTTACGACCACATGGACTGTAGCCTGCCAGGCTCCTCTGTCCATGGAATTCTGCAGGCAAGAATACTGGAGTGGGTTGCCATTTCTTACTCCAACAATTATGTATATTATAAGCCATATCCAGAAAGACATTTAGGAAATGAGTAATTTTGTTTGTCTCTGGAGAGGGGAGAATGGGGTACCAGGAGAAAGAAGTATGGGAGGGAGATTTATTTATTTTTCATTATAAACCTTTTGCAACAAATACATGTATTACTTATCTAAGTTTTTTTATTTAAATAATAAAACATGCTACTTTTTAGGTATATTACAGAAGGCCCTGAATTCATGGTTATTTTCCTTTCCTGTTTAGAAAAGTAGAAAAGAACAAAAGAGCTTTCTAAGCAAATGGTTTCTCTCATGGCATTGAATATGTTGAAATAAATGCAAATAAAACCTCCTAGAAAACTACTGTTTTGTGGGGTCCCATTGTGTGGGTCACATGACGCTGAGGTGAGGTTTCTTTGTCTGTGGTGTTTGTACCAGTGGTTTCCCAGGCCAGTTTGCTTTGCAGAGGTGATGAAAGTGGCTGACTTGACTTTTGGTTTGTATCTCACGCTCAGCAGTGACTACCTGCTGGTAGTGAGCTTTTCTGCCCACTAGTAAACAGATGGCCTCACGTTGGCTGCCCTAACTACAGAGTCACCAGAAACTCTGCAATATTAAGCTGTCAAAGGACCCATCTGCCCTAAGCAGCTGTCCAGGCATTTGCCTGTCTGGATGCTGGAAACCTCAGTATAACCCCAGTCTTAGGCACAGAAACTTCTTATTTTCCCCATTCTATTTCTGTGGATGCAAGCCAGGAGTCAGTGCCATCTGCTTCTTGTTTTTCATAAGCAGCCTCTTTAATGTCTGCATGTCTGTTCTTTAGTTGTGGCACAGGAACTCTTAGTTGCAGGATGTGGGATCGAGTTCCCCTGCCAGGGATTGAACCTGGGCCCCCTGCATTGGGAGCATGGAGTCTTAGCCATTGGACTATCAGGGAAGTCCCTTGCTTATGTTCTTTTTAACCCACACTTGAACTATGGGTAGAATGAGACTAATAAGCAGGCCATTGGCTCTGGCCATGGGAGCAGGGGGAGACGAGGCCTCCTGAGCAGAGGTGAAGGGGAGGGGCGAGGCCAGCTCACAAAGCCCTCTGCTCCTGGCCCTGCCTGTCCTGCGCTCACGCCTTCCTGCTCCTCCTCATTCCCCATGTGCCTCTGCCCCTGAGCCCAGATACCCGTGTTCCTAGCTCTTAATCTGTATTCCCAAACTGCTTTCCTTGAATGCCTGGCTACTAATCAGAGTAGTTTATATTCTTACTAAAAATATGTAAGTAAGAGAAAGATCCCATGGACTGTAGTCCTCCAGGCTCCTCTGTCCATGGGATTCTCCAGGCAAGAACACTGGAGTGGGTTGCCGTTCCTTTCTCCAGGGCATCTTCCTGACCCAGGGATCAAACCTGGGTCTCCTTCTTTGCAGACAGATTCTTTACCATCTGAGCCATCAGCGGAGCTGATAAAAAAAAGACAGTTGAAAATTATGTAGATAGACAACTATAGTCGTCCCTCAGAATCCAGGGCGCATTGGCTCAAAGACCCTCCAGTGGAAAATCCACAGATGCTCAAGTCCTGTAGTCCACCCTCAGCATCCACAGTTCTGTATCCATTAATCCAGCCAGCTGGGGAATTGTGTGTTCCTCATTGGAAACGACCCTGGTGCTGGGAAAGACCGAAAGCAAGAGGAGAAGGGGCTGGCAGAGGATGAGATGGTTAGATAGCACCACCAACTCAATGGACATGAATTTGAGCAAACACTGGGAAATAGTGGAGGACAGAGGAGCCTGGCATGCTATAAGTCCATGGGGTCTCAAATACTCAGACACAACTTAGCGATTGAACAACAACAACAAATAGTATTTACTGAAAAAAAAAATCCATATACATAAGTAGACCTGGGAAGTTCAAACCTGTGTTGTTCAAGAGTCAGCTAAATAGAAGATTTGTTAATTAAATTATGGTCCATCTCCTGAACACAGTATTGGGGCCATTTAAAATGATAATTATTGGGACTTCCCTGGTGGCCCAGTCGTTAAGACTCTGCACTTCCAATACAGAGGGCGTGGGTTCCATCCCTGGTCAGAGAACTAGAATCCCACATGCTATACCACATGATGGAGCAAAAAAAAAGAAGAAAATGGTAATTATCAAAGTCCTCTGATTCATGGTGATGGAAAAGTGAGGACCACCGTTCTTCCACCTTTGCTTTCCAATAGAGATACATGTACATGAAAACATAGAAAGAAATGTCACTGGCCTTACTAGTACTGGAAACTAGAAACATTGCTCAACTAGATGCCTGCTCAGAGGGACATCCTTCACACCTGTTCACATGTCATCTATCAGGCCTTCTCTGCCATCCTGTAGAGAAGAGCAGTTCACCCACCACAGTATCCCTGACTCCTACCCTGCTAAGTTTCCCCATGGCTTTCATGTCCATCTGATGCTCTGTCTTTAATTGCTTATTTATTGTATATATTCCAATTAGAATACAAGCCCCAAGTCAGCAGGGACGGTATTGTTCACTGCAGTTTCCCTAATGTTCAGAACGTTCCTGGCACTCAGAAGACTCCCAGGAGATAACTGGTGAAAACAGAGGCTGACTGCTGTCCCCCTTGGGCCAAAGGATACTTCTAGTCCTTTCCCACCGCTCTGTGCATCTTGTCCACCAGAGGATGGTAACTTAGTCCTCCTTCTGTAGGAAGGAAAGGAAGAGCCCTGACATTTTCCTTCCCCTTATGAACACCTCTCATCTTCTACCAGTTGCAGGATTACCACTCTAAGCAGTACATCTGGTTACAGAAGTGAATAGGTATTTCAAGATAGTAAATTAGCAACTAAAAGACCTCTGGGCTGAAAGAGCCATGGGTATGTTGTATGCTGGGAGTTGCAGCTTTACATTTAAATATATATATATAAGTAGCAATTTACTTATTTTTTAAACTAGTTATTTTTAAATAACTAGAAATAATTTCAAACTCTCCTTGTCAGTAAGCTGACAAGGAAGCAAGATATAGGGATTTCTGCTCAGATCAGCAGCTTCATAATAAGTAAAAGACGTCCGCATCTAGCGGTTGTGTCCATAAGCTGACTCTCCAGCTGAAAAACTGAGAAATGGGACTTCTCTGGTGGTCCGGTGGTTAAGAATCACCTGCGATTGTAAGGGACATGGGTACGATCCCTGGCTCGGGAAGATTCCACATGCTGAAGAGCAACTAAGCCTGTGTGCCACAGCTACTGAGCCCAAGTGCCCTGAGCACCCTCGAGCCCATGCTCTGCAACAGGGGGAGCCACCGCAATGAGGAGCTCCCACACTGCAACTATAGAGTAGCCCTCACTTGTCACGTCTAGAGAAAGCCCACCCAGAGCAACAAAGACCCACAGCAGCCAGAAACAAATAAATATTTTTTTAAAGCTGAAAAATGAATTCTTAACTTCAAACAGGGGGACCATAAGAAAGACTCCAAAATACCTATATGCCCTTTTTGTGTGAGAACACCAGAACTGTCTCCTTATTTATGAGACCTATAGAGAAAGTCAGTAGCAGTGAGATAGATATAGACGACAGCCTTAAAAAGAAAACTGTATTTCCGAAAAGTATTATAACAGAAAAATCACATTATAGAAACTATAGCCTGAATAAAATTTAAGAAAGCAAGGATTCTGCATAAACAGACCAAAGATTACATGACAGACTGAGATGAAGAGGGGCGAGCTGAGAAACAAAAATGTCCAATTATTTGAATGAAATAAAAGATATCGAAAAATTTAAAATGAAAATGCAGCAGTGACACAATTGGTATTGCAGAAAACAGAATCGATATGAAAGAAAAGTTTAAGAAGATCTCTTGGTATACAGAGGAAGGGCAGAGTAACAAAGAAGTTGACAGATATGGAAGACAGAGAACAAAAGGTTTACATTCAAATAATAGGTGTACTTGGAAAAGAGAAACACACTGAGCAAAATAAGACTTGTCTTATTGATTTTAAGAATACATTTTTTAAAATTTTAGCGTCTCTGAAATCGGGATGCGACTTAGCATTGGTGGATTCTTATAGCGATAATGGGCAACATCTTAGTGATACACAAAGGATGCATCTTACAGGGAAGGCATTGTATATTCAATCAAATGTGTTCGTTTAAAACATACTAGAAGAAAATCTTCCTGTGTCAGCATAACAAGATTGTCACCATGTGGGTGAGATGCCTATCCCAGGGGCAGTCACTTTGACCAGAGAAGTGGGTCTTCCAGAACATGAAAGTCTTCAGTAAGACCAGGGGAAGAACCTCTTTGGGGACAGGGCAAGATAGAGCTGGGTGGGAATGTTTGGAGGTGAAGTATATGAGGCCAACATTTTGCAAAAGAAGCAGAAAGTGACACTGGGCAAAAGAAACAATGCAGCATGGTTACTCATTGTGAAAACACAGAAACCATAGAAGTCCATCAAAATAGACATGGTTAAACATATTATGGTATTTCCTTACAAAGAAATACCATTTGCCATGAAAAAAAAAAAAAATAACAGTCTTTATCAGGGTTCCTTAAAGTGTGGGTGGCATCTGCACTGGAATCACTTGGAAGGGCTTATTCAAAAGGCAAATCCCTGGGCCCCTTCTATCAGTAAATCCTAATTTCTAGGAATCTGCACCCTTAGTGAGCTACCCAAGCAGTTCCCATTGGTTTCATGAACTGACTTAGAAAATGGCCAGGATGAACTCATGATATTTTCATATGGTCATTGTGACAAAGGTAGCATTAAAAAAAAAAAAAAGCAAACTACTAACTTTTGTGCTTTTAAAATGATTATTATCAAATCAGGTGCAACAATAGCATCCCCTCGTACCCCAGTGAAGAGAGACAGGGTGAGGGATGGGCTGAGGTTCAGAGAGAGGAGGGAGGGAGGGTGGAGATGAGAAATGAGATGAGAATTGGCAGAACCAGCATTCTGTCTGCCACCTCTGCTTGCCCCAGAAAGAGCCACCTGTCACTCTAAGCACTGGTCTTTAGTGGCCCCACAAAGCTTGCTGTTAGGATCTGCCTGCCCATTTCCAGATGGGTGATACCCCACCTGCAAGTAACAGGCCTCCATGGAATGAACTTAACCCATTTCTATACAGTCATGCCCATCTGCTGTACACAAAAGAACACAGAGCAAAGTCTTAAAAGCTTTTCAGTGTGACTATGGCAGGACCAAAATCAAAGAGCATTAAGGTGTATCAGCTGCTGAGGACGGTGAACCATCTACCGACTTTCCATTTCTTTCTCCCTGCACTGTGCTGTCTGTCTTGAGAAGCAGCTGCCCTTGGACAAAAGCCCTCTCTGAGCACATGCAGGGGTGCACAGTCATCCTCAGCTTTACCTGCTCTTATGATGGAGATTTACAGAAGACTTTTATGCAGATCAAAGATACTTATTTGCTTTATGACATAGCCAAAAGACAGTTGAAAATTATGTAGATAGACAACTATAGTCGTCCCTCAGAATCCAGGGCGCATTGGCTCAAAGACCCTCCAGTGGAAAATCCACAGATGCTCAAGTCCTGTAGTCCACCCTCAGCATCCACAGTTCTGTATCCATTAATCCAGCCAGCTGGGGAATTGTGTGTTCCTCATTGGAAACGACCCTGGTGCTGGGAAAGACCGAAAGCAAGAGGAGAAGGGGCTGGCAGAGGATGAGATGGTTAGATAGCACCACCAACTCAATGGACATGAATTTGAGCAAACACTGGGAAATAGTGGAGGACAGAGGAGCCTGGCATGCTATAAGTCCATGGGGTCTCAAATACTCAGACACAACTTAGCGATTGAACAACAACAACAAATAGTATTTACTGAAAAAAAAAATCCATATACATAAGTAGACCTGGGAAGTTCAAACCTGTGTTGTTCAAGAGTCAGCTAAATAGAAGATTTGTTAATTAAATTATGGTCCATCTCCTGAACACAGTATTGGGGCCATTTAAAATGATAATTATTGGGACTTCCCTGGTGGCCCAGTCGTTAAGACTCTGCACTTCCAATACAGAGGGCGTGGGTTCCATCCCTGGTCAGAGAACTAGAATCCCACATGCTATACCACATGATGGAGCAAAAAAAAAGAAGAAAATGGTAATTATCAAAGTCCTCTGATTCATGGTGATGGAAAAGTGAGGACCACCGTTCTTCCACCTTTGCTTTCCAATAGAGATACATGTACATGAAAACATAGAAAGAAATGTCACTGGCCTTACTAGTACTGGAAACTAGAAACATTGCTCAACTAGATGCCTGCTCAGAGGGACATCCTTCACACCTGTTCACATGTCATCTATCAGGCCTTCTCTGCCATCCTGTAGAGAAGAGCAGTTCACCCACCACAGTATCCCTGACTCCTACCCTGCTAAGTTTCCCCATGGCTTTCATGTCCATCTGATGCTCTGTCTTTAATTGCTTATTTATTGTATATATTCCAATTAGAATACAAGCCCCAAGTCAGCAGGGACGGTATTGTTCACTGCAGTTTCCCTAATGTTCAGAACGTTCCTGGCACTCAGAAGACTCCCAGGAGATAACTGGTGAAAACAGAGGCTGACTGCTGTCCCCCTTGGGCCAAAGGATACTTCTAGTCCTTTCCCACCGCTCTGTGCATCTTGTCCACCAGAGGATGGTAACTTAGTCCTCCTTCTGTAGGAAGGAAAGGAAGAGCCCTGACATTTTCCTTCCCCTTATGAACACCTCTCATCTTCTACCAGTTGCAGGATTACCACTCTAAGCAGTACATCTGGTTACAGAAGTGAATAGGTATTTCAAGATAGTAAATTAGCAACTAAAAGACCTCTGGGCTGAAAGAGCCATGGGTATGTTGTATGCTGGGAGTTGCAGCTTTACATTTAAATATATATATATAAGTAGCAATTTACTTATTTTTTAAACTAGTTATTTTTAAATAACTAGAAATAATTTCAAACTCTCCTTGTCAGTAAGCTGACAAGGAAGCAAGATATAGGGATTTCTGCTCAGATCAGCAGCTTCATAATAAGTAAAAGACGTCCGCATCTAGCGGTTGTGTCCATAAGCTGACTCTCCAGCTGAAAAACTGAGAAATGGGACTTCTCTGGTGGTCCGGTGGTTAAGAATCACCTGCGATTGTAAGGGACATGGGTACGATCCCTGGCTCGGGAAGATTCCACATGCTGAAGAGCAACTAAGCCTGTGTGCCACAGCTACTGAGCCCAAGTGCCCTGAGCACCCTCGAGCCCATGCTCTGCAACAGGGGGAGCCACCGCAATGAGGAGCTCCCACACTGCAACTATAGAGTAGCCCTCACTTGTCACGTCTAGAGAAAGCCCACCCAGAGCAACAAAGACCCACAGCAGCCAGAAACAAATAAATATTTTTTTAAAGCTGAAAAATGAATTCTTAACTTCAAACAGGGGGACCATAAGAAAGACTCCAAAATACCTATATGCCCTTTTTGTGTGAGAACACCAGAACTGTCTCCTTATTTATGAGACCTATAGAGAAAGTCAGTAGCAGTGAGATAGATATAGACGACAGCCTTAAAAAGAAAACTGTATTTCCGAAAAGTATTATAACAGAAAAATCACATTATAGAAACTATAGCCTGAATAAAATTTAAGAAAGCAAGGATTCTGCATAAACAGACCAAAGATTACATGACAGACTGAGATGAAGAGGGGCGAGCTGAGAAACAAAAATGTCCAATTATTTGAATGAAATAAAAGATATCGAAAAATTTAAAATGAAAATGCAGCAGTGACACAATTGGTATTGCAGAAAACAGAATCGATATGAAAGAAAAGTTTAAGAAGATCTCTTGGTATACAGAGGAAGGGCAGAGTAACAAAGAAGTTGACAGATATGGAAGACAGAGAACAAAAGGTTTACATTCAAATAATAGGTGTACTTGGAAAAGAGAAACACACTGAGCAAAATAAGACTTGTCTTATTGATTTTAAGAATACATTTTTTAAAATTTTAGCGTCTCTGAAATCGGGATGCGACTTAGCATTGGTGGATTCTTATAGCGATAATGGGCAACATCTTAGTGATACACAAAGGATGCATCTTACAGGGAAGGCATTGTATATTCAATCAAATGTGTTCGTTTAAAACATACTAGAAGAAAATCTTCCTGTGTCAGCATAACAAGATTGTCACCATGTGGGTGAGATGCCTATCCCAGGGGCAGTCACTTTGACCAGAGAAGTGGGTCTTCCAGAACATGAAAGTCTTCAGTAAGACCAGGGGAAGAACCTCTTTGGGGACAGGGCAAGATAGAGCTGGGTGGGAATGTTTGGAGGTGAAGTATATGAGGCCAACATTTTGCAAAAGAAGCAGAAAGTGACACTGGGCAAAAGAAACAATGCAGCATGGTTACTCATTGTGAAAACACAGAAACCATAGAAGTCCATCAAAATAGACATGGTTAAACATATTATGGTATTTCCTTACAAAGAAATACCATTTGCCATGAAAAAAAAAAAAATAACAGTCTTTATCAGGGTTCCTTAAAGTGTGGGTGGCATCTGCACTGGAATCACTTGGAAGGGCTTATTCAAAAGGCAAATCCCTGGGCCCCTTCTATCAGTAAATCCTAATTTCTAGGAATCTGCACCCTTAGTGAGCTACCCAAGCAGTTCCCATTGGTTTCATGAACTGACTTAGAAAATGGCCAGGATGAACTCATGATATTTTCATATGGTCATTGTGACAAAGGTAGCATTAAAAAAAAAAAAAAGCAAACTACTAACTTTTGTGCTTTTAAAATGATTATTATCAAATCAGGTGCAACAATAGCATCCCCTCGTACCCCAGTGAAGAGAGACAGGGTGAGGGATGGGCTGAGGTTCAGAGAGAGGAGGGAGGGAGGGTGGAGATGAGAAATGAGATGAGAATTGGCAGAACCAGCATTCTGTCTGCCACCTCTGCTTGCCCCAGAAAGAGCCACCTGTCACTCTAAGCACTGGTCTTTAGTGGCCCCACAAAGCTTGCTGTTAGGATCTGCCTGCCCATTTCCAGATGGGTGATACCCCACCTGCAAGTAACAGGCCTCCATGGAATGAACTTAACCCATTTCTATACAGTCATGCCCATCTGCTGTACACAAAAGAACACAGAGCAAAGTCTTAAAAGCTTTTCAGTGTGACTATGGCAGGACCAAAATCAAAGAGCATTAAGGTGTATCAGCTGCTGAGGACGGTGAACCATCTACCGACTTTCCATTTCTTTCTCCCTGCACTGTGCTGTCTGTCTTGAGAAGCAGCTGCCCTTGGACAAAAGCCCTCTCTGAGCACATGCAGGGGTGCACAGTCATCCTCAGCTTTACCTGCTCTTATGATGGAGATTTACAGAAGACTTTTATGCAGATCAAAGATACTTATTTGCTTTATGACATAGCCGTCTTTGCCTTTCATGTTGAAAGAGAAAATCCAAAAGTACTGGAAAACTGATCATCTTTTCAGCATCACTGCAGGGAGATATGGTACATTTAGGGTAATCGTATTACTTTCTTGAAGGCCCATAAGCTTCCCCAGCGGCTCAACAGTAAAGAATCTGCTTGCAATGCAGGAGACACCGGTTCAATCCTTGGGTTTTGAGAAGATTCCCTGGAGGAGGAAATGGCAACCCACTCCAGTATTCTTGCCAGGAAAATCCCATGGACAGAGGAGACTGGCAGACTACAATCTGTCTGTAGGGTCACAAAGAATCTGACAGGACTAAGCAACTGCACGGAGAAGGCAATGGCAGCCCACTCCAGTACTCTTGCCTGGAAAATCCCATGGACGGAGGAGCCTGGTAGGCTGCAGTCCATGGGGTCGCTGAGGGTCGGACACGACTGAGCGACTTCACTTTCACTTTTCGCTTTCATGCGTTGGAGAAGGAAATGGCAACCCATTCCAGTGTTCTTGCCTGGAGAATCCCAGGGATGGGGGAGCCTGGTGGGCTGCCGTCTATGGGGTCGCACAGAGTCGGACACAACTGAAGTGACTTAGCAAGCAACTGCGCACTTGCCCAGCCCTAAACGTTGCAATATGTATTCATGTGGAGATCTTCCTGTGAAGTTTTCGTGAATTCACACCCTGGTTTGTGCTGTTGGGACTTTTTCCTAAATTGTCAGATAGAAAATTTAAATGAAGGGGCTTTTTTTTTAAAGCTTTCTTCATGTGTTTATTTCAAGTCTTATCAACTGTATAGGAAGCATAACTACTTAACCAAGTATTTCATCTGAAACAAACACTGTTATATTTTCATACCATCATTCAGCCTACATTCTCCATGCGTTCACTGCAGGTCTGGCTGTGGGGGGTGGAAAGGATACAAAGATGGACCGTGTGATCCTTTTTCTCAGATAGCGCTCGATCTCATGGGGAAGAGGGGATGGTGTGTACACTCCATCGCCTGAGACGAGCTGTGACCTCAGATAGCGCTCAATCTCATGGGGCAGAGGGGATGGTGTGTACACTCCATCGCCTGAGACGAGCTGTGACCTCAGATAGCGCTCAATCTCATGGGGCAGAGGGGATGGTGTGTACACTCCATCGCCTGAGACGAGCTGCGACAGGGCCAGGCCATGGAAGCGCAGGGGATGAGCGGATCATCCAACTGGGTCTCCAAGGCTGGCTGGAGTTTTATCAGTTGGGATGGGGCAAGATTTTCCCCAGAGAAGTGAACAGAACATGCAAAAGCTTGGTGGAAAGAAGTAGCTGAAGTAGGACCCCAAGCTAATGAATCTGAACTTTATCATATAGGTTATAGGGAGAACGTAAGTATTAACTTCTATAAAGCTGCAACTTTCTTGGTGGTCCAGTGGTTAAGAATCTGCCTGTCAGGGCAGGGGACACAGATTCAGTCCCTGGTCTGGGAAGGTTCTGCAGGCTGAGGGGCAACTAAACCCACGTGCCACAACTGCTGAAGCCCATGTGCCCTAGAACCTATGTTCTGCCACAAGAGAAGCCACTGCAATGAGAAGCCTGTGCCCACAATGAAGGGTGGCCCCCACTCGCTGCAACTAGAGAAAGTCCAACCTGAGCAACAAAGACCCAGAGCAGCCAAAAATAAATACATAAATTTTAAAAAATATATTTTTATATATAATGCCAAA
Organism: Cephalophus harveyi; assembly: GCA_006410635.1. NCBI lineage: Eukaryota > Metazoa > Chordata > Mammalia > Artiodactyla > Bovidae > Cephalophus > Cephalophus harveyi. The sequence continues at coordinate 94,337 of SJYT01024729.1, forward strand.
AAAAAATGAATTAAATGGAGAAAGAACTAGTACAGTAGAGGGTAGAAAGACAAGTATGACTCTCAGTAATAAAACTAGAAATTAAACGTCCTCAAAGGAGTAAGAGCAATGGCAAAATTCCTTAGTGTTTGTAACTTCCCTGCTGTTAATTTGGCTACCAAAATATATAGTTATTAGCCAAAAAAAGATAATCCCTAAGATGAGAAGGACCTAGGTTTTTGCCCCCAGGAACAGCAAGGAAGTAAGAGGTTTACAGGAGCTTCGCTGCATTCTACAGCGTTTTTCAGGGAGGGAAGCTTCTCCAGGGGTGGATGGCAGTAACGCTAAATAGAGGGAGGAGGCGCTTGAGTGTGGGGACAGTGGTCATTTGGTCTGTCCCGCAGCCCCTTCTTCTGGAGCTCCCTGTCCCCCGTTTCATCTCCATGGTTTCCGCCGGGGGCACCACATCCTCACATCCCTGACTCCCTGGCAGAGATGAATACTGCAGGGGTGGCACGTGGCCCACACTGCACCACTTATCCCTTCCTCGAGATCGCTGGGCCTCAGTCCAGAGAAGACGCACAGGTCACTGCCCCTCCAGACACCCAGGGGCGGGGGCAGCCACATTTCCAAAGGTGAAGAAAGCTGTCAGCCACCACCGCATGGCTGACCCACAGAGAAGCAGAGACAGCGGTAAAGGCGAATCCGATGGATCTGGGGCCCATGTCGGCTGAAATGCAGCGCCAGCCTCCCTGTGACCTTCACACCGTATGACCTTGTTTGACACTAGATCGTGTATGATTCAAAGAAGGCTGATTTGTCAAAAGTCAGTTCACCATCACACATGTGGTTGACAGGTCTGTACTGTAGGTGCACTTGGAAATTGTTAGGCAGGTGAATATTTTATTATGTGGGATTTTTTCCCAGTTTTTTAAGAGTAGATTTTTTTTTTTAAAATTCAATTCACCAAAAGTCAATTTACCAAGTGGCCAGTTCACTGAATTTGCAAAAATTTGCAGAGTTACCAAAACTTGGTTTCAAGGAATATCCTTCTTGAATTAATTCCTTGTCATAGCATTTTAAGGCATGTTGAAGTTAAAGAAACTAAGGGTCTCAGATTGGCTTGTATTTAGCTGAAAAATGGACTTCAGTCTATTTGCACACGTGTTGTTTGGCATTTACTTAGAACTATTAGGGAAGGGTGTCCTTTTGCTAGATCCTTCAGAGAGCTAACAAGCATATTTTATATAATCATTGTGCTCTTAAGGGCCTCAAAACCCCATACAGCCCTTCCCAAATAGCAGTATCAGATACTATGGTCTGACTGTCACAGAGAGGCACCTGCATTTCAGGTCATCCAGACTCAAGCTTTTCCTAGAAACTGGCACCACCCACTTTCCACAGCAGATCTTAAAATACAAAGCAGCTGTCAGAATCCACAGATTTTAGCATTTCTTTATGGGAAATTTAGCTTATACTAAATCTTCAAATTTTCCTTCAGTTATTTTCCATTTGACATTTAGTATTCTTCCATCAAGTTTGCCCAACTGACTAATTTATCTCATTTACCAACTTACCAGTTTACCGAAAATATGTTCCTTTTGACCCTTTATAAAAAGTTGACAATGCTTCAGCTAGATGAGATGGCAATTAGCAGCTTTTGAGAATTTCCAGGAAGTGGAATTGATCAGTTTTCATGACAGTTTAAGGAGGAGTCCTTTTGTTTCTGGCCCTGCTGTTGGAGCTGGAAGTAGCTGAAACAGAGGGAGAGAGGAGAGTGTGTGCACCCATGCATTTGGGTGCCAATCTGGGGGCTGGGGGGGGTGGGCAAAAGGGACAGGCTGATAGGTGAGGAAGAGCCAGGCAGCCCAAGAACCATAAGCGTCCAGCCAATCCATCCAATAAAAACTGGATAAACAAAAAGCAGGTCTGTGAGATATGCAGATTTATTGTTCAGCATATTACCCTTTGGTGAATTCACCATTTGACAATTTTCTTTTCCTCAATGAGATCCTGGTTCATAACAAGTTCCCCCTCACTTAAGCTATAGGAATTGGGTTTCTGTCCTTGTATCCAAGAGGTGTGGTTTAGTCACTTAGTTATGTCTGACTCTGTGATCCCATAGACTATAGCTCACCAGGCTCCTCTGTCCATGGGATTCTCCAGGCAAGAATACTGGAGTGGGTTGCCATTTCCTTCTCCAGAGGATCTTCCCCACCCAGGGATCAAACCTGGGGCTCCTGTATTGCAGGCGGATTCTTTACTAACAGCCATCAGGAAAGCCTGCATCCGAGAGAGCCCTAATATAATGCATTCAAGCCCTACACAAATCAACAGTTTTGATGCACTAGTATCTACTAAGAAATAATATAGCAGATGTTGTTGGATCTTGGTAAAACATATAGTTGATACTTTATTGCCAACATTTAGTATTCCTCCTAAGATACTGAACCTGCCTCTAAACTCTTACTAGAGTGTCTTGAGCAGATTCAAGTGTCTCTGTTTTGTAAATATTGGGGTGTTAAACTCCTCTGTAGGTATTAGAGATGTTTCTTTATAACTTGATATTGTGAGGCTGTATTTTATCCAGTTTAACTTTGCTGATTTTGTAATAGAGCTTTTTAGAAAATGTCTGAGAATCTGCCAGTTGTTGCTTGTAATTTTTGCCTCATCTCTGGGCGTCAAAATTAAGGACGTCAGTGATTTGGAATTTTTAATTACTATATTAGTGTCTTCATTGCCAGACAGCTGTAATTCCATTTGTTTCCTCCTCCATTCAGACTGATCTCCATGTGTTTTTTAATTGACATACAGCCGATTTACAGTGCTGTATTAGTTTCTGCTGTACAGCAAAGTAATTCAGCTACACATATGTGTACATTCTTTTCTATTATAGTTTATCCCAGGATATTGAATATAGTTCCCTCTGCTATACAGTAGGACATTGTTGTTCTTGTCAATGTGTTTTCAATTCTTCCCAGCATTATTTTAATTTTTCCTCAGGAGTGAAGTTTAAAAAAAATCTAATACACAACTGAAATAAAAATAATAGATGGTTGAGTCCACTGGAAGAAAATGAATTTTGTAATGACAAAATGAGACAAGTCTGAGGATACTCAAACTTGAGATGTTAGCAAGCGTGTCTCAAAAAAACATAGAAAACGTGAAGACTTTAAAAATGGTCCACATCAAAGAAAGAAACGGTGCTGGAGTGGAAAGAGATCATTCTTTCAAATTTAATTGGAACCATCTTGAATTTTCAGGGGGCAAGGGGCATGGTATTTTCTAGAGCTTAGAACACTGAAATTGCACCAGAAAGCAAAATTCTTACATTTTGCTCAGTTGTGTCAACATGGCATACATTCCTGGCCAGACCCTCTGCAGATACCAGGCTTCTCTGTAAAAAGGGGAAGGTGGTTTTGTTGAATTCCGAGCCCAACCTCCAGCCTTTCTTCAAAAGGTGATAGCAGTTACTTCCTCTGGCGTCTCTTTGACAGGAAGAAAAATTGTTCCAAGTCGCCTTTCCTTCACATTTGAGACCAAAAGAAATAGCCAACATGACATTTATGATTTTTTAAATGGTTTTTTGCATTTAATGTCTTATTTTTGGCTTTCTAACTTGCCTAAAAAATTATGAATGTCAAATTTTCTGTGATTGTCATTGTTAAATTTATAACTAGAAAAACATATTTAAAAGTTATAAGAGTATTTCAGAATATCTTTTCCTCCAAAAGCAAAGCAACTAACAGCCAGTATGTTCCCATGAAATTTTTGTAGTGGAAAAAAATCAGCTCGATGCCATGTATGCATCCTGGGTGAGAGGGAATCATTACTAAATGAAACAAAAAGTTATATATCCTGCTCTTAGAAAGATACCAGGCCTAGAGATATCATAGAAAATGAAAAGAATCGGACTGAGGCTATAAGGAGAAAAGAAATTTTGATATAAAATGGAATAAGTAAGCAGCCTTACAGTACTAGATGACTCAGAAAACCCCATGTCAAAAAAAAAAAAAAAATCAAGGAACAGTTTCTTAAAGAATATTGTTTTCTAACCAAGACAAATTAAAAAAAAAAAAAAAAAAAAGCCCAGCCTTGCTAAATTATGCCATTCAGAATTAGTAACTTCTGACTTTCCACATCTGAGGCTTCTTTGATGCATGGCGATTCTTGGCCTTCTGTGTTCAGCATATGCATTGAATTAACAGGCCTGGTAGGAATGAGTATTTGACAGGAAACAGGCAGTGTGTCTTCTGGTCTTAACATCACCACCAGCTCACTGTAACCCCTTGAGCAAATCAACCTCTTTTAATTGAAATTAAAAACCTTCACCAAACGTCTTTATTCATTAAGGTATATATTTCTATCTGCATGATGAGAAAAACCTCTGGAGGTGTGTGAAACAGTACTGAAGTACTGGCTAGTCAGCACCATAGAAATGGGGTCAGGGGGATATGTCTTGAGGCTCAATAATTTATCGACAAACGACATAGTGATACAAAGACCCACCTCCTGCCATCAGGAGGCTTGCAGTCTGTCAGAGGAGATGAATGCATAACTCATAATAAGCTCATAAGAGTACAAAGAAAGTGGCTTAATGCACAAACGTCAGGGTATATTTTTAGACAAAAGTGAGAGATGGGAAAATGTTCTAGGGAAACTTCATCAAAGTGAAGTGGTGTTCGTGCCAGGCTTAAAAGGGGACCTCTGAAGTTTAAAAAGTGACCTTCCACATCTAGCCAAGATGGAGTGACAAGGATGAAATTTACCCTCTTGACTAATGCAACAAAAAAAAAACAGACAAAATATATGAAATAATAGTGTTCAGGAAACCAGATATCACTGAAGGATGATGATTCATGAGAAACAGAATAAATGAGGTCACCCAGGTTAGAGGAACAGAGGAGAGGGCTACACAGGGAACTGGAGATCCACAAGGGTCCCTATTAAGTATTCGCCTGAATACTGGCCAGCGCATGTTGTTAGGGAACCACCAGAGGACAAAGAACAATCAGAAAGATTAGAGGTGGCACTGCTGGCACTCACATAGAGTGGGCAATAGTACCTGCTCACAGCAACCAGACTGGAAATTCTCATTAAGTCACGGGGCATTAAGTACAGTACTCAGGGACTTCCCTGGTGGTCCAGTGTCTAAGACCACATGCTCCCAATGCAGGAGACACAGGTTTGATCCCTGGTCAGGGAACTAGATCCCACATGCCTCAACTAAAAGATCCTGCATGCTACAACAAAGATCAAAGATCCCACCTGCTAAGACCCACTGCAGCCAAGTAAGTTTGTTTGTTTTTAAGTATGGTACTCAGAAGGGTCTTGCTTCAGCAGTAGAGAATAATTGGCCCTAGATTGAGCACTGCTCTGGTTTTCCTGTAACAAATTTAAAAGCAAGACCCAGAAGGATCAAATTAATTTCCAAGTAAGTTAATTTCAACCCAGGAAAACCTCAAGAATATTTATAGGAATACAAAAGCCACCACCCTCAAGCAGGGAAAATTCACAGTGTCTGGCATTCGATCAAAAATCGGCAGCCCTGCAGAGAAGCAGGAAAATACAACCCATTATGAGAATAAAAATCAGAACCAACCCAGAACTGCCACAGAAGCTAAAAAGAACCAACAAGGATATTAAGATAGTTATAGCAAACAGTTAAAGGCATAGAAGACATTGAAAGAGGCCCAAGTCAAACTTCCAGAAGTGAAAACTCTGTCTGACATAAAAATACACCAGATGGGATTGATAACATATTAGACATTGCAGAAATAAAGATTAGTGAACTTGAAAACAGCAATGGAAACTATCCAAACTGAAGCACACAGAGGAAAAACAAATGTTTGAAAAAGCAACAGATCATGAGTAAACTATGAAATAACTTCAGCCAGTCTGATATAAGGGGGGGAGGGGGGGAAGGTTAAAAAAATAATGACTGAAAACTTTCTAAATTTAGTGAAAATCTCATAACACATAAATCCTAGAAGTTACACCCAAAATAATAATAATGAGGAAAGCTACACCAAGGCATATCACAATCAAATGCTCAAAACCAATGATGAAAATAAAATCTAAAAGGTAACCAAAGGAAACAGTCACATTTTATGCAAAGGAATAAATATAAGGCTGTAGAAGATCTCCCATCAATAATGATGAAAATGAGAAAGCAATAGAACATCTTTAAAATACAGAAGGGAAAAAGTGTCAACCTGCAGTTCTGTACCAAGTAGTAATAACGTTAAGAATGAAAGTGAATTAAAGACTTTTCAGATACACAAAGGTTGAAATAATGCATTACTAGTAGATTCATAGTACATGAACTATTAAAGAAGGTCATTTAGGCAGAAATATATATATATACATATACACACACACACACATACATATATCAGATAGAAATACAGATCTCCACAAATGAATAAAGAGCATTAGAAATAACAGCTACATGAATAAATATATAATCTGTTTTCCTTGTTAGTTCAATCTTTTTAAAAGGCAATTGTTTAAAAAATAATAGTAACAAAGTAATATGGGTCAATTCATAGAACAAGTCAACAGGAAAATAAGCATATAGAAGACTTGAACCACAGTATCAACTGAGTAGACCTAATTAACATTTCTAGAACATTCTACCTAACAGCATCAGAATGTACATCTTCTTCAAGTACATATTTGCCAAAATAGACCATATTCTGGGCCATGATGCAAGTCACAATTAATATAAAGGCTTTAAGATCCCTGCCATAGTGAAATGAAATTAGAAATCAATAACAGCAAGATCTCTGAAAAATCCCCAAATAATTAGAAGCTAAATAACACACTTCAAAGCAACTCACGGGTCAAAGAGTTGATTAAAATGAAGGCTTAGAAAGTATTTTGAACTTCATAAAGATGAAAATACAGCATATCAAAATATATGTAATACTGCTAATGCCCTTCGTAGGTGGAATTTATAGCACTAAATGCCCAAGAACAGAAGAGAGAAGTCTCAAACCTTTTGTAGTTCGGCTTACACATCCAAGCAACTAGAAAAATAAGAGCAAATTAAACCAAAATAAGCAAATAAATAAATAAAAGAAACAATAAATATCAGAGCTGAAATCAATGAAATAGATAACAGAAAAACAAACAGTAGCAAATACAGGTGAAACCAAAATAAGATAGATTAGCATCTAGCAAGAAGATAAGGAAAATAGAAGACAAAAGTTACCAATATCAGGGTGAAAAAGGTGAAATCCATAGAGTCTATGGAAATTAAAAAGATAACAGGGATTATTAACTTTTTATGCCAATCAGATTGACAGCTTAGATGAAATGGGCAAATTCCTTAAAAGTCACAAACTATCAAAACTCATACAAGAAGAAATAAATAACTGGACTAGTTCTTTGTCTGTTAAAGAAATTGAGGGACTTCCCTGGTGATCCATCGGTTAAGACTTTGCCTTCCAATGCAAAGGACTCTGGTTAAATCCCTAGTTGGGAAGCTAAGATCCCACCTGCCTCAGGGCCAAAAATATATATATATATAAAACAGAAGCAATATTGTAATAAACTCAATAAAGGCTTTAAAACTGGTCTGCATCAAAAAAAAAAAAGAAAGAAAGAAAGAAATTGAATTAGTAGTTAAAACTTTCCCACAAAGAAAATTCCAGATCCAGATGGCTTCTCTGGTGAATTCTCTACATTTAAGGAAGACATAATACCAGGTCTTTGCAAATTCTTCCAGAAAACTGAAAAGGAGACTGTCAAATGCTTTTCCTGCATCTATTGAGATGTCATATGTTTTTTTCTTCTTAGTTTATTTATATGGTGCCCCGAAGAGTTGACTCATTGGAAAAGACTTTGATGCTGGGAGGGATTGGGGGCAGGAGAAGGGGACGACAGAGGATGAGATGGCTGGATGGCATCACTGACTCGATGGACCCGAGTCTGAGTGAACTCCGAGAGTTGGTGATGGACAGGGAGGCCTGGCATGCTGTGATTCATGGGGTCACAAAGAGTCGGACACGACTGAGCAACTGAACTGAAATTATGTAGATTGATTTTTGAATGTCAAATCAACCTTGTATTCTTAGGATAAATCTCTCTTACTCATAATGTATTATTTGTCTTATATATTGTTGTATTCAATTATATATTAGGAAGTATCTCCCCAACTCATTCTGTAAGGCCAGTCTTACCCTGATACCAAAGTCAGACAAAAATATTACCAATCTCCATTGGGAGCAGCGGAGAAGGCAATGGCACCCCACTCCAGTACTCTTGCCTGGAAAATCCCATGGATGGAGGAGCCTGGGAGGCTGAGGTCCATGGGGTCGCTAAGAGTCAGACATGACTGAGCGACTTCTCTTTCACTTTTCACTTTTATGCACTGGAGAAGGAAATGGCAACCCACTCCAGTATTCTTGCTTGGAGAATCCCAGGGACAGGGAAGCCTGGTGGGCTGACGCCTATGGGGTCACACAGAGTCAGACACGACTGAAGTGACTTAGCAGCAGCAGCATTGGGAGCAGAGATGTAAAAAATCTAAGCAAAACTGATTATATCCACTTCCATAGTATATAGTAAGGCCTTCCCCAGTAGCTTAGAGGACAAAGAATCCACCTGCAATGCAGGAGACGCAGGTTCCATCCCTGGGTTGGGAAGATCCCCTGGAGGAGGAAAATGGCACCCCACTCCAGTATTCTTGCCTGGAAAAATCCATGGATAGAGGAGCCTGGCAGGCTTACAGTCCATGGGGCCACAAAGAGTCAAACACGACTGAGTGACTTTGCAGGTGGGCAATATATAGAAAGAAAAATCAAATCTAACAATATGTAAGGCAAATAATACATTATGACCAAGTGAGATTTATCCTAAGAATACAAGGTTCATTTAACATTCAAAAATCAATCTACATAATGTACCGTATAAATAAACTAAGAAGAAAAAAAGCATATGATACCTCAGTAGATGCAGGAAAAGCATTTGACAAAATCCAACATTTGTTTCTGATAAAAACTCTTAGCAGACTGACAATAAAAATAACTTCCTCAATCTGATACAGAGCACCTGTGAAAAATCTAAAGCTAACATCATGTTTAATGGTGAAAGATTGAATGTTTTACCCCTCAGACAGGATTCAGCAACACTGCATAATTTTTGTATTGTCACATCGTCCATTTTGGATAATTGTATTAATTGGATCACTTGTATTGTCACTTTGGGAAACAGTGGCAGTTTTTAAAAAGTTAAATATATCTACCCTCCTAGGAATTTACCAAAGGAAGAAATGAAAGTATATAGGCACATAGAGACTCAACCACATTGCTTATGGCAGTTTTATTTGTAACAGTCAAATACAGGGAGCAACCCAAATGGCCATTAACAGGTGAACGAATAAGCAAACAGTGGTACCCATACAGTGGGCTCCTGTTTAGATTCATGTTGATGTATGGCAGAAAGCATCACAATATTGTAATAATCCCCCAATTAAAAATAAAATATTTTTAAAAAAATAATGACCACTGATACGCACTACCAGATGGCTGAATTTCAAAATTCATTTCAAAATGAATGCTTGATCAAAGGAAGTGAAAGTGGTAGTCGCTCAGTCGTATCTGACTCTTTGCAACCCCATGGGCTGAAGCTCACAAGGTTCCTCTCAACCATGGGATTCTCCAGGCAAGAATACTGGAGTGGGTTGCCATGCCCTTCTCCAGGGTATCTTCCTGATCCACGGATCGAACCTTGATCTCCTACATCGCAGGCAGATTCTTTACCATCTGAGTCACCAGGGAAGCCCCTTTGGTCAAAGAAGCTCAGCTTAAAAATGTACATGCTGTATGACCCATTTTATCAAACTCTAGAAAATACAAGCTAAGCTATAGTAACAGGAAGCAGATCAGTGGTCGTCTGGGAAAGGAGAATGGGTAGGGGGGAGGGGTCAAGAAGGAGGGCTAACAAAGGAGCACAAGGAAACTTCTGGGAGTGGCAGATATTTTGAGCCTGGCGATGCTTTCAGGGTATATGCATATCTCCGAACTTTCCCTGTTGTACACTTTGAATGTGTGGGGTTTATCAGATGTCATTGATGCCACGATGACGCTGTTAATAAGCTTGAAACTGGACTCTAGACTCTAGGGAATGTGGTCCAGGTGAGTCGGGTCTGTGCATTTGGGGTAGAAGAAAACTGCTTGAACAATTCCATAAAGGAAATATTTGAAAATACATGGGTTCTGTTCTGAGAAGTAGTGAGAAATAGTCTGGTGTGGCAAGCTCAGAGGTTGTGCAGATTAAGTAGCAAGAAATTCTGGAAAGGTTCATCGGTATAACCAGATGGTCAAGGAACTTGAAGGCCGTGTAAATGAGTCTGAATTGATGCCAAAGCAAGAGAAAAGCACCAGCAAGAACATGGAGTGTGAAAAGAGGGATCAGATTGGAACCCTGGGCAAATCCCGTGTTTAATGGATGGGAAGTCAGAAAAGTAGAAGGAGATGTGAGGGAGGTAAAGCGTCTGCCTCCAATGCGGGAGACCCGGGTTCGATCCCTGGGTCGGGAAGATCCCCTGGAGAAGGAAATGGCAATCCACTCCAGTATTTTTGCCTGGAGAATCCCATGGACAGAGAAGCTAGTAGGTTACAGTCCACGGGGTCGCAAAGAGTCGGACACGACTGAGCGACTTCACCTTCACCTTCACCTTCAATCTCTTGGAAAGATGAGGACAGCATGATCAGATGCCTCAGCGTTAAAGGAGATTAAGACCTGGAAAGTCCCTTGGACTTGGTGACCTTAGGAAGTGTCTTTATTTAAGTGCTGAGTGTGTGTGTGTGTGTGTGTGTGCTTAGTCACTCAATTGTGTCCAACTCTTTGTGACCCTTTGGTGGCTCAGATGGTAAAGACTCTACCTGCAATGCGGGAGACCCAGGTGTGATCCCTGGGTTAGGAAGATTCCCTAGAGAAGGGAATGGCTACCCACTCCAGTATTCCTGCCTGGAGAATTCCATGAACAGAGGAGCCTAGCAGGCGACTGTCTATCAGACACAACTGAGTGACTACGAGTTGAGAGTGAAAGCCAAATTGCGGAAAGAAAAAAAAATAATAATCAAAAAGATTGAGTGGAAGTAAAAAGTTACCTTATCTCTTTCTATTCTAAATTCTATAACTTTATACTTTGGGAGTGTAATTTTTTTATACTATACCAGTTCAGGAAGACCAGCTCCAGATACCTGTTTTGTAAGTGAAAACCTGAAAGTCTGGATGTAGATGTTCTAAACCTGACCAGCTGATGCTGACACCCAGATGAGCAAGGTTCTGAAGTTGTTATTCTGCAACTAGGTGAAAGCAGTAATTCTGCAATTGGGAAATTGTGGGTGATCCTGAGAAGATTAGGGTACAATTTTCAAACCTTATACACATAGGGATTATGGTGACTGAGTTAGTCGCTCAGGCATGTCCAACCCTTTGCAATCCCATGGACTGTAGCCCACCAGCCTCCTCTGTCCATGGGATTCTCCAGGCAAGAATACTGGAGTGGGTTGCTGTTCCCTTCTCCAGGCGCTCTTCCCCACCCAGAGATTGAAACCGGGTCTCCTGCTTTGCAGGCAGATTCTTTACCATCTGAGACAATTTTCAAACCTTATACACATAGGGGTTCTGATACCCCGCATCCCAGGGAACCCTCTATTATTTCATGGCAATACATTGGACCTCTCATGTGGGTTGAACTTAAGGCTACAAAGGGAAACATTTTTAACAAGTAACTTATTTTATGTATATGAGGTTTCAGCACCATGTTCTGCTACTTTCTTATATGCAATTTCTGCCAATCTTTTCTTGTATTTTATAAATCCAAGCATTCTAACAGCTAACTCCAAAGTCTCTTTGAAACTTGTTTCTGCATCTTAAAAGCCATCCCATCTGTTGGATTCTTATTTAAGCGCTATTTTTGCCTGTCACCGATGGAAGCTAAATCATATTCACTATTTTGTGACTAGACTACAAATCCTTGGTAAACAAACTCAGCATTGTTAGTTAAATGATAGCCATCTGTTCAGGAGAGTGGAACTCCAACCTGAAAGTACACCTTTTACAAAAGGAAGGGTGGGAAAACAAACGTTTCAGCACCTGAGAGACCTTGATTAACTGCTAGATATGACACATGATTCCTGTTCTAAGTCACTTAAGCTTTGTAAAAGAAAGGCAGTAAGAAATCAAAGCTGGTATTTATCATATTGAGAAGATATGAATATTAACTCCCAGAAGCACATTTCTTAGCCCCTGGCCTACCATCATATCATGTAGTCCAGCTGGGTGGTTTTGATATCCTGATCCAAAGTGTGTGTGTGTGGTGCTTTTGATAAGTATCATGGAATTTCCTTTAGGGTTTTATATGTTTAGAAAACCTTTTCACCTTCGTTTGTATAAAAGATTAGACAGTCACAGTTGTCACCGGGGAGCCTTGGCAGGTGATTCTAAATGCAGATTCCTAAATGCACTGTCCTTTGTTCAGTTTCTGTCTTGGATAGAAGAGTCAGAAGGTCAGGAGGTCCAGGTTCCTTTCAAAGTAAAACCTTATGGTTTAAAAACTAGCCATTGGTTATGGTGCCTGGACTCTAAATAGCAGATAGAGCAGAATAGCAAGCTTGCCTGTTCTACAGTGTTCTTCATCTTGCACATTTGTGAAAATAGGTTTTATTTCTTAAGTGTCCTTGTTCTTCTCCCTGGTTCTCCCCTGATCTACCTAGCAATGAGCTAAATTTATTGCAATTTTATTCTCAGATGCTATTAGCAGATTCCCTTTAGTAGGTAAAAAGGAATCAAACATAAGGCTTTCTGTGGCTTTGAAGTTCCTGTCTGCCTTGTTTGCGCACCTCTGCTGTTGTCAGATCTCAGACAAGGGCATTGATTGACCACAAACCAAAACGGAAAGACGCCCCCTTGCTGATAAGCATAATTGGAACCTAGCTTTTAAGAAGTCTTGTTTTCTTTCCCATTGCTGTGGGCATGCAGAACACCAGATTGATGGCTCCTAGAGGTAGTTGAACAGATAATCATCTTGGGAATTCAGGAGTCTGTGTGATGACCTTATTTCTGACCCCCCAGTCTAGCTATCATCTCTCTGAAGCGCAGTCATCCAGGCATACTCCTAAAGCAAAAACAGGAATCCTTACAAGATAATGAATGGAAAACAAAGTTAGGAGAAGCCCGCCCCAGAGGAAATGTTAAGTGAAAGCCAGGGCTTGAGATGGAAAGAGCAAACCTCCTGAGCAACCAGAAAACTCAATGCCTCTAATCTGATATGACTGAAATAATAAATATCCTTAAGTCACCCCCCAAATTCCCTTTCTCAGTGGCATGTTGTTTACACCATATGTATATTTGATTTGTTGAACCAAACAGAATTTATTGTAAACCTATAACTTACAGTAAAACCCCACTTATTCCCGTTTCACTCATTTGGAATTTTTATCAGTAAGGACAAGGATGCAAAAGAAATCAAATGTAAGACTTTGTAGCTTAAGGCTCCTGCCTAACGATTTTTTAATGGATGGAGCTATACAGACAAGGTCAGTCAGAAGGGGCAGGGTTGGAACAGCAGGAGGCACGAAGGACATTGGGTCTTGACCAAAAGGAGCCTCAGAGTTAGAAACTTGTTCATTTTTTTCAGTTTTGCTACAGAGTGTTATCATCATGCTTAGTGCTATATAAAACAGTATATAAATTCTGGATTTTTTTTTTCATTGCAATGAATGCTTTAGGTTTGATTTCTATATACCAACTTTTTACAGCTTTTTTTTTTTTTTTTGGCTGTGTTGGGTCTTAGCTGCAGCCTGTAAGGTCTTCGTTGCATCATGCGGGACCTTTCATGGCAGTTCATGGGCCTTCTAGTTGTGGAGTCCGGGCTCAGTAGTTGTGGCAAGCAGCCTCAGTTGCCCCAAGGCATGTGGGATCTTAGTTCCCTGAACAGGGATCAGACCTGAGTTCCCTGCATTGCAAGGCAGATTCTTAACCACTGGACCTCAAGGCAGGTCCCTATTGCCTTTATCAATGAAAATAGTAGTAGTAACCATTACTTAAGGTTCTACTATTATGTCTGTTTATTTGCATAAATTATAGGATTTAATCTTCCAAGTTGCCCTACTGCAAGGTAGACATTCTTGTCCCCATTTGACAGTGAAGAAATGGGTTCAGAGTACATAAATGATTAACCCAATGCCTCACAGTTAATAAGTAGCAGAGCAGAGTCAAAGTCAAACCCAGGTTCTCTGACTGCAAAACCCATGATCTCTGAAAACCACTGTCTTCGTGTGAAGACCGGGAGCCTACAGAACTCAACAGGCCTTGCACCTTGAGTTTCAGAGAGCTTTAGCCGTATTGCACCTCATATGGCTTTGTTTTCATTTCTTCAGCCTCTAAAGTGAGCCCTAATAATTCAAAAGCAACTCCTGCAGCTCAATTCCAGGAAAATAAACAACCCAATCAAAAAATAGGCCAAAGAGCTAAATAGACATTTCTCCAAAGAAGACATACAGATGGCTAACAAACATGAAAAGATGCTCAACATCACTCATTATCAGAGAAATGCAAATCAAAACCACAGTGAGGTACCATTTCACGCCAGCCAGAATGGCTGCGATCCAAAAGTCTACAAGCAATAAATGCTGGAGAGGGTGTGGAGAAAAGGGAACCCTCTTATACTGTTGGTGGGAATGCAAACTAGTACAGCCACTATGGAGAACAGTGTGGAGATTCCTTAAAAAACTGGAAATAGAACTGCCTTATGACCCAGCAATCCCACTGCTGGGCATACACACTGAGGAAACCAGAATTGAAAGAGACATGTGTACCCCAATGTTCATCGCAGCACTGTTTATAATAGCCAGGACATGGAAACAACCTAGATGTCCATCAGCAGACGAATGGATAAGAAAGCTGTGGTACATGTACACAATGGAGTATTACTCAGCCATTAAAAAGAATACATTTGAATCAGTTTTAATGAGGTGGATGAAACTGGAGCCTATTATACAGAGTGAAGTAAGCCAGAAAGAAAAACACCAATACAGTATACTAACGCATATATATGGAATTTAGAAAGATGGTAACAATAACCCTGTATGCAAGATAGCAAAAGAGACACATGTGTATTGAACAGTCTTTTGGACTCTGTGGGAGAGGGCGAGGGCGGGATGATATGGGAGAATGGCATTGAAACATATAAAATATCGTATGTGAAACGAATTGCTAGTCCAGGTTCGATGCATGATACAGGGTGCTCGGGGCTGGTGCACTGGGAGGACCCAGAGGGATGGGATGGGGCGGGAGGTAGAAGGAGGGTTCAGGATGGGGAACACATGTATACTCATTGCGGATTCAAGTCAATGTATGACAAAACCAATACAATATTGTAAAGTAAATTAATTAAAAAAAAAAGTAGGAAGTGTTATTGTTGTTAATAGAAAAGGTAAATCTTTATGTGTAATTTAGGATGGGATCAGAGCAGCTAAGAGAAATATTCAGATTGAAATCCAGGTGGCTGTGCATAAGATTTATCAACAATTATCTGCTACCTTGGAGAGAGCCCTGCAAGCCAACAAGCACCACATTGGTGAGTAACTACGCATGCAAATGTAAGATGCAAGTTGCATTTTCACCTAGGGTTGTAGTAGGTAGCTAATGTTCTGTGTTTAATAACATTAGTATGTCAGCTTATCTGTAAAGAATAAATACTTGAAAGTGTAATAGTGTTCCATACTACCATTTATGTTTTGGAATATGACTTATTTTAGTAAATACTTTGTTAACCTCAAAGAAGATTCTCAATTGTCTTTCTCTGTTTTTTTTTCTAGAAGCCCAACAGCGTCTCCTTTTGGTTACAGTTTTTGCCCTGAGTGTTCACTATCAGCCAGTAGATGTTTCTTTGGCGATTTCCACTGGTCTGCTAAATGTATTGTCACAGTTATGTGGCACAGACACCATGCTAGGACAGCCTCTTCAGTTGTTGCCAAAAACAGGTGTTTCCCAGCTTAGCACAGCTTTAAAAGTGGCTAGTACAAGGTTGCTCCAGATTCTAGCCATCACTACAGGGTGAGCATTGTAGATGTCTTGATAGAACTTTGTGGGGGTTGGTCTTTGACATTTTAGTTAATTTCCTTTTACCCCTATTCTTCTTTATGTATTTAAGTATGTTTACCCTTCTGTATAATTACCATTTATTTTTTTCCCATTATTTCACATAGGACCTATGCTGATAAACTGAGCCCCAAGGTAGTTCAATCTTTGTTGGATCTACTCTGTAGTCAGTTGAAGAATTTGTTGTCCCAGGCTGGTGTATTGCTTATGGCTTCTTTTGGAGAAGGAGAAGAGGATGAAGAAGGAAAAAAAATTGACTCCAGTGGAGAAACGGAGAAGAGAGATTTCAGAGGTATCATAAACGTTTTTTTCTGTCATTATTTATAAGCATTTATTGAGTACACATTGTGTGAATATCTTTAGAATGTAGATTTCTTTCTGTTGTGAGGCATGAAAGAATTTTTATTTCTTTATTTAGAAACCACATTTCTCTCCTAATATGTACGATGTAGATGTACATCTCGTTGAACATCCTCTCTTTACAGTCCGTTAACCTTGATGTAGTAACTATACCAGCCAAAGTGTAGATTCAGGCTCTCTACTGTATCTAGAACCTAGAGGTTCTCAGTGACTGATTTCCCCAGATTATGTTTTTGTAACATTTAATCCTGACAGCTCATCTCTTGAGTTGCAGTTTTGGTTTAAGTGTTCCTCTAGAATCAGGGTTTTTAATATTTTGGAATTGGGTTAGAATTAGGGGAGCTGAACTTCTTGCTAGGCTGTTCTGCTCTCTAGTCACTAAAAAAAATTTCTTCATTATACTTAGCTGTAATAAATTTTGGTTTCTGTTATATGGTCATCTGCTTATAGCTTTAAAAAACTATTAATCAACATTGTGGGAATTCCCTCATGATTCAGTGGTTGCTGCTGCTGCTGCTGCTAAGTCGCTTCAGTCGTGTCCGACTCTGTGCGACCCCATAGACAGGAGCCCAACAGGCTCCCCTGTCCCTGGGATTCTCCAGGCAAGAACACTGGAGTGGGTTGCCATTTCCTTCTCCATTGTGTGAAAGCGAAAAGTGAAAGTGAAGTCGCTCAGTCGCATCCGACTTCTAGCGACCCCATGGACTGCAGCCTACCAGGCTCCTCCATCCATGGGATTTTCTAGGCAAGAGTACTGGAGTGGCTTGCTATTGCCTTCTCCGGATTCAGTGGTTAGGACTTGGCTTTTACTGCTGAGAATGTGGGTTCAAGCCCTGGTCAGGGAACTAAGATCCCACAGGTTGCACAGCACAGCCAAAAAAAAACCCACAAAAAATATAGTGAACATTGTATTTCAGTAGAATGTAAACCCTTAACAGGAGAACTACTGCATATGTCAGTTATATAATTAAAAGGTCTAAAACTGATCATTTGTTGAAAAAATTTTGTGTAACTACCAATGTCTTATTACCATAATAAGCTCTGGGAGCTGTTAAATCCTTTCTGGACCAGATAGACAGACAGATAGATAAAACAAAGGTAATAGATCCAGTCTTTCAAGACCATTATGAGGATTAAATAATTTAATACTTGTAAAGGACTTAGAGCAGTATCTGGCATATAAGAGCTTGATGAATGTTAATATTGGAATAGTATAATGAATACTATTTAAATAAATAAGGTAGTATTTAAATAACATTAATACTGTATAGGTAGGTGGGTGGATGAAGGAACATGCTTGGGATACAAAAATGACAAAACATTATCTCTGCCCTCTAGGATGTTCTAGGATAATGAGGAAGGCAGACATTTAAACAAATAATTGCAGTGTAATACAATAAGCTCAGAAGAAATAGCTAAATCTCTTAGGTCAGAATCTAGAAGGATGTATGAGTCTCATTGAGGGCTAACTTTTGGTTTCAGAGGCTGAATCTGTGGCAAGTTACTTCTTTTTTATAAAGAGCATGTTACATATACAGAGTTTGGGGAGACTCACAAGGCATGATAATATAAAAACAGGCTTTTAATGCCACCTCCCTTTTTCCTGACCTCCAACTGGGGATACAGAATTGTTAAGGTAATAGTTGCTTTCCACTCTCTGTTGAGCACTGCACATACGGACACCATGGAAGAAACAGAGAGTTACTTCTCAGCATCCTTCCATATCCAGTAAAAAAAATAAACTGTGATGAATCTTAGCAGGTGTAACAACACACTAAGTCCACATCCATTCCCCTCAGGTTGTCCCTTTTCTGTTTATGGGCGTGCCTGGGAGTGAGATTGATTCTAGTCAGCAGTGGCCAGGCATTCAGATAGGTAGACCAGGTATTAATAACTCCACATACTCTCTATAATACTTAACTAAAAGTAAAGTGTACTCTTCATTTCAAACATAGTACTGATACTGGAAACAAACTATATCATCAAGCTATATCAACCATCTTTATGTTTAAGGTCTCTAGGCTTTAATTACTTTAATTAATTGAGTGTCTTATTAAAAAAACACTTGCTGGAAGTGAGAGTGGGGTTGGTTGGGGGCCTCCTAAAAGAGATTTTCCCAGGGGTCTCTATCAAGAGAGAAAGCTTCATGGAAGAGGTAACTTTTGAACTGGATTTTGAGGAAATGCATAGGAACAAGGTTAGAGTGAGATGTAGGTACCCAGGGCAGGCTAATAATTTTATATTCTTCAAATTAATACTATTAAAAAGTTTGCATATTAGCAAAGACTGAAGAAGTAAAGATTAGAGTACTATGAGAAGGAAACGTAGAAAAGGAACTCTTAGCTTTTTCTCTAATTGTCTCTAACAGGTTAGTTCTATCATAAACCTGCAGACCCATCAGCAAAACAAAAGCCCTCCAGTTAACAAGCTATCCTTGAAGGTATTATAGATTACTGACTAGTCAGACCTGTCCTTTGGCTGGGAGTTGGTCTCCCCTCCATCACGAGTGACTTAACCTGTGTATTTCTTAATTTGATATGCCAGGATCTCCCTGAAAAAGAAATGCCTGCTTTCAAATTGTTACAGTTTTCCATGTTTTAATGGACCTTACAGACTGACATTCTGGGAATCTGCCCCACTTGAAAACTTCTCTGCCCTGGCTCTGAGTGGGTCATACCTCCAAGGTATTGGATGATATGAGATCATGGTGTATTAGAAGAAGAGCAGAAAGTTCTTTGGCTTCAAAATGCACAGGGTTGTTGTTGTTTAGTTGCTAAGTCCAAATATCTTCAACTCCATGGACTGTAGCATACCGGGCTTCCCTGTTCTTTACTATCTCCCACAGTTTGCTCAGACTTATGTCCATTGAGTCGGTGATGCTATCCAACCATCTCATTCTCTGCCACCCTCTTCTCCTTCTGCCCTCAGTTTTTCCCAGCATCAGGGTCTTTTCCAATGAATCATTCTTCGCATTGGATGGCAAAAGTATTGGAGCTTCAGCTTTAGCATCAGTCCTGGAGGGAAACTATTAGAGGGGTGACGAGAGGTATTGATGCTCTTGGGAAAATTGGGATGGTTGTTTAGAGCAGGTTGGTGGAAAGATTTCTTATATGTAGAGTTCAGGCAAACCATACCCAGGCCTAGAAATTTATGTCTTGTAGAATATAAAAACAGTTAAGTCTTTTTTAGAGATGTAATTCTTAATTTGATTGGGCCAGAGGAATGGGGAAGTGGTGAGTGGATCATGCACTTTTTGAAAATGTGATTACAGTCATCAGCTCTTTTACTAGTCTGATGCACACACAGACATGGTTTTGTTTTGGTTTTTAAGAATATGTTTCAGTTCATAACATTTATTTATTTTTGTTCATGCAGCGTGGCTTGTAGGATATTAGTTCCCCAACCAGGAATTGAACCCAGGCCCTAGGCAGCTAATTGACAGCCTAGGTTGTGAATTAAGTGGTACTTAACTGCATTCTCAGTGCAAGTTATTTGATTAAAAACTGTTTGCTGTTTGCTTTTGGTTATAATGTAAACCTGTCCATTCTTTAGCTGCTCTTAGGAAACAGCACGCAGCTGAACTGCATCTGGGGGATTTCCTAGTTTTTCTTCGCAGAGTTGTATCTTCAAAAGCAATTCAATCAAAAATGGCTTCCCCAAAGTGGACAGAGGTGCTTTTAAATATAGCGTCTCAGAAATGTTCTTCAGGTATGTGACCTTTGTCTTATTTTGGAGTATTTGCGTATCACATGTGTTTTGTTCAGATAATGCCAGACTTTAACAACATTGGATACTTGACCTTGATTTTAAGACTTTTCTTTACTGTTTTATGAGTACTTATTTGATTGAAAGAAAACTAATTTCAGGAGTAAAAATGGAAAGGAATCAATAGTAGAAGATAGCACTGGAGAAGATCATAGATTTAATATTGGAAACGTCTCTAGTTGTTCAGATTACAATAATAAGTGGAGAACATCCAGTTTATTGTGATAATTAAACACAGATTTAGAAATTGTTGGATTATCAGAATGCATATCTGAATTTGTCTGTTCTTTCTCATCATGATATGATTTCTGTTGCTTTGATTTAACTTCTAGTTGTGTGCTATCTATGAGAGTTCTGTAAAATAAGCTTAAGTCTTGCTTCTTAGCCTAAAACTCTGGTCTGCTTACATAGATTACTGTCAGTCTTTTCCTAATCTGTTTGCTTTTTATTGTTTTTAAAATAAATGTTCATAAAATAGAATTTACCATTTTAACCACTTAAGTGTACAATTCAGTGACATTGAGTACATTCACAGAGTTGCTCAACCACCACTGCTGTCCATTTCTAGAACTTTTTCATCATCCCTAGGCAATGGCACCCCACTTCAGTACTCTTGCCTGGAAAATCCCATGGACAGAAGAGCCTGGTGGGCTGCAGTCCATGGGGTCATGAAGAGTCGGACATGACTGAGCCATTTCACTTTAACTTTTCACTTTCATGCATTGGAGAAGGAAATGGCAACACACTCCAGTGTTCTTGCCTGGAGAATCCCAGGGATGGGGGAGCCTGGTGTGCTGCCGTCTATGGGGTCGCACAGAGTCGGACACGACTGAAGCAGCTTAGCAGCAGCAGTCTTTCTTAAGTGTGCTAAAATGTAACATAGTCTTCTGTGATACATGTTAATTTATATGTGTACATTTTAAATATCGTTTATTAGTGTTTCTTTTTACTTTTTTGTATGTATTCAATTTTTAAAAAATTCAGGTTCTATATATGTTTTAAGGTTAATATATAAACAAAAAGAATACAGGCAGCTTATTATTAACATAATAGCTGCAGTTATTAACTGCAAAAATACAGTAAAATGGAGTCATACTAAATGTTAATCTTCTTGCAACAGAATTATCCCAGTCATTGTGGTAGCAAATTCTGGCAAGAAATTGATTTGTTGTTAAAAGTGTTTAAAGAATTTCCAAAATTGATCAACTGTGCTGCAAATAAAATAGCATTTTATTTAAAAGAGGCCTTACCTTTATCTTATTTTTTTTTTTAAAGCTCTGCCATTTATACGTTACTACTATTGGCAGATCAGTAGTTCAAGTCAGGATTCTTCCTGTAACTATGCTTAGCCTTATATATAGTAAGTTTATAGTCATTTTCCTGTCAGTTTTTCTTTACTAGTATAACTTACAGTAGCTTTTTTTTCTCCTTTAATAAAATAAGGCTTATGATAATATTGAGTAAGTTCTTAGAGCATGAAGAAGAATCAGATATTTATTTATTTCTACTGGTGTTTGTATTGGGTTGGCCAAAAGAGTTCTTTCGGACTTTTCTGTAAGACAGTGCAAAAAACCCGAAAGAGCTTTTTGGCCAACCCAGTAATAGTAATGGATAGAAAAAAGAGCATCGGTATCCTGCCTCTGTCTTTGTTTGTTTTAGAAAAATACAAACTGCTTTCTCTCCATTAACCCTGTAGGTCCGTCAGGGCATAGATGCAGTCAGAAGCAGTTAAAGGGTATGGTAAGCCTGAGCTTTAGAGGTTAACAGATGGGTCATTTAAAATTCTACTTCTGTCTCTACTGAGCTATGTGGCTTTGCTCAAGTTACTTCTCTGAGCCTCTGTTTCCTCATCAGTAAAATAAGGATATAATGTAGGATTTGTGAGGATCAACAGAGTTATTAATGTATATGAAATGCATAGCATAGTACTTGGCACAGGTGTTTATTATAGTACATTGTATATACATATAATATATACATATATATATACCTAAAAACTTATATATACATAAAAACTGAAACACGAACATGAATATTCATATACATTGATGGATATGGGATGAATCCAGAATTCTTGTGATAATGTGCTGAAGTGAAGTCCGTTCCATCCTAAATACTTAACAGCTTCAAGGATTTTTTTCAAGAAGTTTATTTAAACTTTGAATTTAAGTCACACTTATAGTAAGACAATGTTCTTTTCCCCCTCCAGGAATTCCTCTAGTTGGTAACTTAAGAACGAGGCTCCTTGCACTTCACGTCCTTGAGGCTGTGCTGCCAGCTTGTGAATCTGGTGTAGAAGATGATCAAATGGCCCAGGTTTCTATTTTTAAAATTATTAGAAGATATTCTTTATATCTGCAACATGATTCACCCAAAGTTGAAACTTATAGTCTCTTCAGTTGCAAATGTGTCATTTATTCAGTAGCATCTACAACTTCCACTTCTGAGATTGTTTTTTAAATTTATTCCTCTCCAAGCAAAGAGAAAGAGAAATTAAATTAGTTATGAGATGGAGAAGTGGTGGTATAGTGAATATTTTCAAAGTCAGAATGAAAGGACAATTTATAGAATTTCTTACTACGTTTGGGCATCTAGAGAGAGAAAGATGTGAGGCTGTATGGCCTCATCAGAGGTCCATATAGTGAGGCAACAGGGCAGTTGAACCCACTCTGTTGTGGGTTAATGATCTTTCTAAAAAATGACATTTTAGCTTGCATCTACGCAAAGTAGCTGTCAGACATTGGTATAATTAAATCTCACGGGTGACTTAATCTTATGATTTATCTTTTCTAAAAATAGTTTAAATAATCTTTTACAGATTTTATCGTTTTTCCTTCAATACATAGGTTGTGGAACGCCTGTTTTCCCTCCTGTCAGATTGTATGTGGGAGACACCCATTGCTCAGGCCAAACATGCTATTCAGATAAAGGAAAAAGAACAAGAAATAAAATTACAGGTACCTGATTCTTCCAAAAAGGTATTTTTAGACAGCACAAGTGAATATCTTGCCACCTGTCTCTGGATCCTTTCTCCTTTGATGGACATTTTTTCTATCAGTTATTCAGTCTCCTCTCTGCACTCACTCTCCCTCTCCACTGGAGGACTTTCCTTCTCCTCAGTTTGTAAACATCTTATTCCCACTCTCCTAAATAGCATTTTTTTAATCAATGAAGCCTTTCTATATATTCTTCTGTACGTCATTGCTAAGCCTCTGGGAAGAGTAATCTTGTACATGTTTAAGTCACTTCTTTCCTTCTCATCTCTTCAGCCCAATCGTTTCTTTTCCACCAAAGCACTGAAATAATGACAGAGGTGTTGTTGGTAATAGTGTATGGCTTTTTGTTCACAACTTACTTGACCTCTGTAAACTCTAGCCTTCCATTGTTTTCAAACCGTCACTTGCTCTAGATTCCCTCTACAATCCTTGATTCCCTCTGGAGGCATCTCTTCTTTAGTGTGACTTTCCCCTTGCCTCTATCCCAGATTCCAGCGTTCCTCAGAGTTCTGTGTTTAGCTTTTCTAGAAGTCTCAGACATAATCATGACCATTTTCACTACATTCATTGCCTTCCAAACTTGAATGATAGATAGCCCAGGTGTCTTTCTTTCAAACCTTTCTTCTTTTCCTCCTATCCCATTTTTATTGGTGGTACTAACATTCTACTAGCTTTTCAAACCTGAATTCCTGGGAATTCTAGACTTTGTTCATATTCCCATCCGTGTGGTCCCTAGACCCCATTGATTTCACCTCCTAAATCGTTTTTGCTTGAATCCATCTATCTAGCTTTCTTAGTCTTTCTTTTAGTATTCATGATTCCGTGCTTTTTCTGGTTTTTCTTCTATCCCAGTACAATGGCCTTTTCTTCTCATCCTTTTTTATTTGTACTTCCCCTCCTATTTTAGGGCTTCCCTGGTGGCTCAGACCAGAGAAAGCCTGGTCTGAGGCAAATTCCCATTTAGGCAGATTCAGGTAAAGAATCTGCCTGCAATGTAGAAGACCCGGGTTCAATCCCTGGGTGGGAAAGATATCCTGGAGAATGGAATGGCAACCCACTCCAGTGTTCTTTCCTGGAGAAGTCCATGGACAGAGGAGCCTGGTGGGCTGCAGTGTGTGGGTTTGCAAAGTGTTGGACATGACTGAGTGACTACCACTTTGACTTTCACTTCTATTTAATCTAACTGCTGGAATATCCCAAGGTTTGGTCCTAAGACCCTTTATTTTCTTCAGCTGTTACTTCCATTTCATTTCCTCTACCATCAAACCTTATTCAGACCCATTTGCCATTGGTCACCAAATCTTTAGTCCCATCTTTGACCTTTTTTTCTGAATTCCAGACTTATATACCCATCTTCTACTTGCCTTGCCACTTGAGTGATAGTCTGATAGGCATCTCATACTTAACAGCATCCTTAGTTCTGTTAATAGTCTGTTCCCCAGGCTTTCCCATATTTCCTAGTGAGTGACTCAATCAAAAAACCAAGCAGTCATCCTTGATTCCTCTCTATCACACACACCCCATTTTCTCTATCTATATAATCTCCAAGTCCTGCTAACTTCTCTGTTAATACTTAACTTGAATTTTTCCACCTCATTCCTCTGCCATCACCCTACTCCAAGCCACTCTTTTGTTTGGCCTGGATTATGCTATTGCATAATCCCATGTTAATTCATTCTCTCCACAGGATCTAGTGTGAGCTTTTACCTTGGTAACTTGGAACATGTTGATCCTCTGCTTAAAACCCTCCAGTTAATGGTTTTCCATCCTTTATCTCCTCTTTGCTTACTACACTGTGAACAACTTGCCACCTTCTTGCTTTTTGAACACACTGAGCTTGTTCCTTCCTTTGGGCTTTGCTCTGGCTTTCTTTCTACTTAGAATACTTCCCTCAGATATGTTTCTCAGAAGTCAACTTATTATTCATGTCTTGACTTAATTATCACTTTTTCAGATTACTTTCCTAATGCGCAGTCTAGAGTCAATTGCCACATACTCTTTAATGCCACAAACATCACCTATTTTAATTTCAGTGTAGCATTTATCACCTAATATTTTCTTGTTTCTTTTCTGTCTCCACTTTCTAAAATATAAGCTCTGTGTGAGCAGAGACCTAATCTATCCAGTATACTGCTGAATATATAGGACTTGGTATAGTGTCTAGTACACAGTAGATGCTTAATAAATACTCATTGGGTAAATGAAGGACTTTTACGTTGCCAGTGTTTCTTACCTGAACTCTTGCAGTAAACTCCTGATTGTTCTCTCTGTTTTCATCCTGTATACTCCTGGTACAACAATGTTTATGAAACATAGATCTGATCAGAGTTCCTCTATATAAGTCATTCTGTGTAGAAGTTCTGTTGTCTAAAGATCAAACTTAGAATGCCTTCCATGATTTTGTTCCTAGTTCCCTATTATTTTTCAGTCTCATCCTCCAGATCTTCAGTACTGCTTGCACTTATGTTAAATCAGTGAATGCTGATCAGTGAATTCTGTTTCAGTTCTTTGCCTTGACACAAGCTGTTCAGTTCAGTTCAGTCGCTCAGTCGTGTCTGACTCTTTGCCACCCCATGAATCATAGCACGCCAGGCCTCCCTGTCCATCACCAACTCCCGGAGTTCACTCAGACTCACGTCCGAGTCAGTGATGCCATCCAGCCATCTCATCCTCTGTCGTCCCCTTCTCCTCCTGCCCCCAATCCCTCCCAGCATCAGAGTCTTTTCCAATGAGTCAACT
>SJYT01024729.1:120438-169940 GCA_006410635.1 Cephalophus harveyi
CCAAAGTACTGGAGTTTCAGCTTTAGCATCATTCCTTCCAAAGAAATCCCAGGGCTGATCTCCTTCAGAATGGACTGGTTGGATCTCCTTGCAGTCCAAGGGACTCTCAAGAGTCTTCTCCAACACCACAGTTCAAAAGTACTGCCTTAAATTTCTTTTTCTTTGATCAGCTGCTTAATGCCTTCTTATCATTCAGGATTGAGGTCAGAAGTCATCTTCTTTTGAATGCTTACCTTATCCTTCCCAAGCATGGTTAGAAACTTAGACTTTTATGTTTCTGCTATACCTGTCATGTAACTTCTTTTATTCTCTCACTGCAGTACTGTGTTATTTATCTCTCTTTTGCCTGACTGAGCTATAAGCTCTTTGTGAGCAGGGACCATGCCACATTTATACTTGTGTTCCCATCGCCTGCACAGTAACTGGTATATAGTAAATAATAAATATTTGTGGAATCAAACCAAGAAGTTTTAGAATATCTATTAACTGAGATCTGAATTACTTCAAAATACTGACTCAGTTTCTTTTCTGGTAGAAGCAGGGAGAGTTGGAGGAAGAAGATGAGAATCTTCCTATACAAGAAGTATCCTTTGACCCAGAGAAAGCTCAATGTTGCATAGTGGAAAATGGACAGATTTTAACTCATGGCAGTGGAGGAAAAGGATATGGATTGGCGTCAACTGGAGTAACTTCTGGGTGCTATCAGTGGAAGGTGCGTAGAATTCTAAGTAGTTATTAAAGACATTTTA
Organism: Cephalophus harveyi; assembly: GCA_006410635.1. Classification (NCBI taxonomy): domain Eukaryota; kingdom Metazoa; phylum Chordata; class Mammalia; order Artiodactyla; family Bovidae; genus Cephalophus; species Cephalophus harveyi. Next base: position 121,188 of record SJYT01024729.1, read on the forward strand.
TCTTTTAGTCTTTTCCTCCTAGATTATTATTTTTTTTAAATGGAAAGACTATTAAAAAAATCATGTAAAAGTTCTAGTACTCTGTAATTTTTAACATAAATGGAAGCTCAATGAAGGATATACAAGAACCCTATATTATTTGTGTAACTCTTTCAAAAATGTTTTTAATGTATAGTTGAAAAATCACGATCATCTCTTCCATGAGAGGTCACACAGTGCAGCCCCAGCAATGAAAATTCGATAACATATGTGTGATGTCTCTTCCTGGGAGAGCACATTAGAGACCAAGGCCAAGATCTTTACTGGATGCTAGTCACATACTCCGCCTGGCATATACTAAAATTTTAGATTCCCAGAGGGAAAGTAGCTTTTTAGCATAAACCATATTATCATACAGTCTAAGCACAAGAAGCCACCTTTATCAGTTAGGGAAACTGTGTATCAATGTGGCGAAGTATTTATCAGTCTAGTCCCCAGGTGCCAGCCAAGGACCAATATTGTAAGCAGACATTTCTAAGGATAGCAGTCCTGTTGTGTTACTTCTTTTGATTGCATAGTCTACCTCCTTGGCTCTTGGCCACAGTGTTTTTACAGTAAAATTAATGTTATTATCTGGTAGGACCTCAGACAGCTGGGTGAGACCAGCCTGTAGTATTGACTTCAGGGGTCTTAGACTTAGCCAGTTAAAATAAATCTTATTAATCAAAAATATCTATCTTAAAAAGTAATGTGTCTTTTTCCATAAATTTAGCACAGCATAACTCTGGCCAGTCCAGGACTCAGAATAGGGCATGTACAGAAAGATGTAATTCTAGAGGTTGTATGTCGTATCCTTGGAGATGAAGAGTTATAAGATGTACAGTAGTCAGGCAGAACAAGTTAACAGGACCCTGATGTGATCTCCTATCAGGGGGCCTCCCACCTTATTTTCTCATTGCAGTCTAAGTAATTTAGTTGAGTTCTTGGTTTCAGAGGGACTATCTCTAAAGCCAGTTGGTTAAATAGTTCTGTTTGTCTGTGACATCATTTTATCTGCCTCAAGAGCATGGATGACATCTGGAGGTGTTCTGTGGAAATTCCAGGACCTGGAGTCATCCCCTGCTTCATATAGCCTGTTAAGTATAATGGGAGGCTCAGAAGCCAGTTTGAATTTAAAGTGCTCAAAACCACCTTCTCGACAGCATGGCTTTCCCCCATTCTCCCCTCCCCCAGGAGGAGGAACAGTTGTGAAAAATGGTGATTATTTATGCCATCTCTATTCTTCCACACTTCCTGGGGCCTGGGTTCCCTCCCCACCTACCTTATTCTAAAATCAGTATTTCTCATTTAATAATTCTAACTTCACATTTTTTTAAATCATTTTTTATCTTCATCTAGCCCTTTTGTCCAGAAGGGTTAGAAGCAATAGGGACAAAAGAATTTTCACACACACACAAAAATTTTTTTAATAAAAACATTTTTATTCCTAACCACAAAGGTTAGGAATTGTCGGTCTACCTCTACAAAATCCCAGTTAAAAAATTGTTTTTCACACCATCTACCTCTTCTATCCTAACCATTTATCCAGTGAGCAGCCTAGGAAAGATCCATCTTTTTCTGGGGAAAGCTTCATTTAATGATCTGTCTTAGTAGGGCCTGTGTATCAGACATAGAATCAAGCTATCAGTCTGTTGTTGAAACTGACTAGTTCAAAAAGCTGAACAGAAAAAGTCAGTAGCAATAGGACATCCACAAGAAGAGGTCAAGAGTCCATCTATTATAAGAGTGGACGAGAGGGATCATGTGCCCTAAAGTATGCCCTCCTCCAGCTTTCAGGTTTCAGGAAGAATAGAAGTTAAGAATGTAATTGGTTTCTATGTCAGAAATAGAAAGCCAATCAGCAGCTCAAGTTAGATGACTATCAAAAGAACAAGACCTTTCCCAGGGGCATATATAAGAATCTTGGACAGTCCAACTAGAATCCATGATGTTTTCAGTTAATGGCTACACCAACTAAATCTTCAACAGTCCCAACATTTGATTTTTGTTTGTGGGTCTGGTACCTACTTTTAGTTGAACACAGCTCATGTTGAGTTGAAACAGCCCATAGTAGAGAGTATCAGGTTTTAACTTAGAGGCTGCTCCAAGCGATTGGAAGCTGTGAATTGAGGCTTCTATAATGAAACTAGCAACTTTTGGGAGTAGCAGTAAAACCTAAATGCTGTAGGATCAGACAGCTGCATTTAAAGTGTAAGTGACTAAGGTCTTTTTGCCTTCTTAAAGTATAGATTTGATTTACTTACTCAGAAATATTCATTGCAGGTTAGAAAATCATCTGACTCTAAGGGTCAGACATCTGATTTTACAGGAACTAATTGGCAACTAACAACTGTTTTTTAAAACTCTCAATGTATATTTCTGTGTGGAGATTGCCAGTCTTTGTTTCCCTTTGTTCTTGCGGTTCTGATAGGCAAATGTCATAACAAAAAATCATTAGTTATAGAGGCTTGTTTTGTTTCCATTACTCAAAGAATTTAAATTCCAATCTACTCGCCAGGGACAAAAAGCAGGGAAGTTGTGTGCTACTAACATTTTTCCTCTGCAGCTTTCCCTTACTAGTTTGACGTCTTAGTGTTTATGAAGTTACACCGTATAACATTTTATACTATCTTTTATTATACATCCAGATGCAGTAGCCACGAAATGAAGCTGTTTTGTAAAATTTACTTTCCTCTCAGATGTCAAGTTTACTTAGACCCCTAGCAGTAAATTTAGGATTTACAAGGTTAGTTGGTTGGACTGGGGTACTAGTATAGTAGTGGCAGCTTCTATGCTAAAGAAAATTGCAGGAGTAGTTTCTTTTCTTCTCTCTCTCTCCCTACCTCCCTCCCCGCCAACTTTCTCTCATCTCTTCCTTTCCTTCCATCTCTTCCCTTCCCTCCCATTCCTTCCTTTCTTCTTTATAAATCTTTGCTCCACCCTGGGAACTGACTTAAATACCTTATCTCTTCTTGTTTGGAGGAAAGAGCAACATACACTTCTAATATTTTTGGTCTCCGCAAAACTCACCTCAGGGATTTTTGAACTTTTTCTCTTGCCACCTGGAGGAGAGAGCAACTGCAAGCTTATTTTTATTCTTTGGCCCATCCAAAGCCCATGTGTGGGAATGTTTAGACCCTTTCACTTCCCACCTAGTGAGGAAGACAACACTTTTCTGCTCTTTTCCCCTCACTTAACTAACAGGGCCAAAAGCAGCCAGGGGATCCAGTGAGCCAGCCCTCTTGTGGTTGACTCTATTACTTTTGAATTCCATGGGTAACTTTTGTCTCTCACAATAGGTAGCCACTCACCTGCTGTTTCATAAAGTATAACCCCATAGGCATTAGAGTTTTCTCTTTCCCCAGTTCTCTCTTGTTCCCAAATATGTACTTATATTTTAATGATTTAGAGTTGTTCTAGTGAAGCTCATGTTGCCACTACTGTGTTGGAGATCCTGAAGATTACCCCTATGTTCAAAGATTTGGTAGAAGGACTCATAGGACTTAGTATATCATTGTATTCATGATGACTGGGGTTTTCTATAACAGGTGGTAAGGATATATAGCCAGATAATAAGAGGAAAAGACACAGGAAGCATCTACAGGAATATGTGTTCAGGCTTCCTTATGTTTTCTCCATGCCACGAAGGGTCACATGGACCACACACTTGTCCCACCAACAAAATACAGCAACATGTGTGTGATGTTTTAGGGAAGCCCATTAGAGACTTGGTTCCCAATATTTTTACTGGAAACTGGTAATGAAGGTACCCTCTGCCTGGCATGTGCTAAAAGTCCAGACTCCAAAAAGGAAAGTTCATGTTCATTGTAAACCACATTGTTTGCTCAAACATTCTTGTCCTGGTAAGCTGCTTGAATCATTTAGGGAATGTTTTGTAACAGCGTAGGAAACTGTTTACCAGTCAAGTTACCAGGTACTTGCTAAGGGGCCACTGTTATAAGCATGCCTTTTTAAAGAGAGCAGTATAAAGCCTGTTATATTAACTCTTTTCTGAAAAGTGTGCTGTATCAACTCTTTTCTGAACAGAAGTATACATAAGAGTAATTAGAAATTTTGTATATAAAGGACTGAAGCTGTCCATTAAAAATTTTCTGGACTTGATGTACTTTCTCAACTTCATAATTAAGATGTAAGTTAAAATTGTTTATTTCAAATAAATACTCAGAGGTTATATTCAAAGGTTATTCTACATGTACTACATGGTAAATATTAAATTTGCCTTAAAATTTTTTAAAATGATGAAATTGTTTCATTTTTGTGTTATTTTCACTTAAGCTAAAAATAAACTTACGTTCTCATAAATGCTTAATTAATTCTTAATAAACATATTCCTCAGTATTGCTTTATATGGTTAATGGTATATTAAAAAGTTTCTTTGAATATTAGTGAACATTACCACTTGATTTTAGTTTTACATTGTGAAGGAAAACAGAGGTAATGAAGGCACGTGTGTTGGAGTTTCTCGTTGGCCAGTACACGACTTTAACCACCGTACTACCTCGGATATGTGGCTCTATCGGGCCTACAGTGGTAACCTCTATCACAACGGAGAACAGACTCTGACATTATCCAGCTTTACTCAAGGAGATTTCATTACCTGTGTGTTAGACATGGAAGCCAGGACCATTTCCTTTGGGAAGAATGGAGAGGTACTGAAACTTATTTGGAGGCATTGCTTGTTTTGTTTTCTTTTTTAAATTAGTTATCTATTTTATACATATTATCAGAGTTGTAAATATGTCAATTCCAACCTCCTAATTCTTCCCACCTCTACCCTTTCCTCCTTGGTATCCATACGTTTGTTCTCTACATCTGTGTTCCCATTTCTGCTTTGCATCTATACCACTTTTCTAGGTTACATGTATATGCATTAATGTATGATATCTACTTTTCTCTTTCTGACTTCATTCTTTATGACAGTCTCTCGGTCCATCCATGTCTCTGCAAATAACCTTATTTCATGCTTTTTTATGGCCAAGTAATATTTCATATGTATGTACCACATCTTCTTTATCCATTCTTCTGTTGATGGACATTTAGGTTACTGCCTTGTCCTGGCTATTGCAAATAGTGCTGCAGTGAACATTGGGGTTCATGTGTCTTTTTGTTTGTTTAAAATGTTTTTTTAAGATCATAAGCAGAAAAAATAGCAAAGTCATAAATTTGAAGGAAAGTAACCCCTAGAGGAACCCCCATAACACTGAGTCTATGCCTGATAGTGGGATTGCTGGGTCACATAGTAGTTCCAGGTTTGGTTTTTCAAGGAACCTCCATACTTTTCTCTATAGTGGCTGTATCGATTTATATTTACACTAGCAGTGTATGAGGTTCCCTTTTCTCTATACCCTCTCTAGTATTTTTTTTTTCTCCAGGGTCTCAGCTTTCTCATGTATTCTGTTTTCTTATTTTTAATTGGAGGATAATTGCTTTACAATGTTGTGTTGGTTTTTGCCAGATAGCAACATGAATCAGCCATAAGTATACATATGTCCCCTTTCTCTTGAACCTGCCTCCCATCTCCCACCCCGTCCTATCCCTCAGGTTCCAGGATTTGTTGTTTGTAGATTTTTGATGATGGCCATTCTGACCAGTGTGAGGTGATAACTCATTGTAGTTTTGATTTGTGTTTCTTTAATAGTTAGTGATGTTGGGTATTTGTTGGCTATCTGTATGTCTTCTTTGGAAAAATGCCTATTTAGATCTTCTGTCAATTTTTTTTTTCCTGAACTCTTTTTTTGTTTTTTTCAATTTTTACACTGTTGTGTTGGTTTCTGACATACAATGTGAATGAGCCATAATTATACATACATCCCCTCCCTCCCCTTACCCCATTCCATCCCTCCAGGTCATCACAGAATGCCAGATTGCCTCTGCCCATTTTTTGATTTTTTTTTAATATTGAGCTGCATGCCCTGTTTGTATATTTTGGAGATTAATCCTTTGTCAGTTGCTTCATTTGCAAATACTTTCTCCCCTTCTGGGGGCTGTCTTTTTGTCTTGTTTATGGTTTCCTTTACTGTGGAAAAACTTTTTAATTAGGTCCCATTTGTTTATTTTATTTTCATTAATCTAGGAATTGGACCAAAAAGGATCTTGCTGTGATTTATGTCATGGAGTTTTTACTTATCCTTGACTCAGTTAGTGCTAGCTATTCAGTTTACAGATTATTTGCTCTTCTCTGCTTTTTCTCTAATCCTTTTGGTTCTTATAATATTTATCAGCACCAAAAAAAAAAAAGAGAAATAAGACAATAGTAAAATCCCAATAAGATGGTTGTAACAGAGGAACAAATTAAGATCATTTATTATATGTGGAATTTCCTTAGTAAGGATAATTGAGATTTGAATCTAGTAACTTACTGTGTCTCGTAAGAGCTTTGAATCTTAATATGTATTGGATATTATCAATTTTAAAACATTTTTGTTTCCTTTTTTCCCCCTCACCTGTGCCACACTATAGGAACCCAAATTAGCTTTTGAAGATGTGGATGCAGCAGAGTTGTACCCATGCGTAATGTTCTATAGTAGCAACCCAGGGGAAAAGGTAATGAAACCTCAGACCTTCATAATTAAGCATGAAGGATATTTATTTTTTATTAATATTTGTTAACATCATACAGAGTTTATAGGTACAAGAAGCTATTTCTACCATTAGAAGTACCTTCTCAGGTAAATTTACTCTTCCAGAAGAAGATTAGATTATTTTTAAAAATTACCTTTACTCTTTTTTAAGGGACTATTTTGATATTCTGATAATTTGAATATAGTGAATCAACTTTCAAACATATGTGGGATTACAGGAATTACAGGAAGTAGTTTAGGGATAATCTGGTTCATTGGCAGTTGTGCCTATGACAGAGGAATCTAAAAATAACCTCAGTGTAGTCAGGTACTATTCTGTGAATAATGGAAGTTTAGCTATGATGGGGAGCTGCCTTTCATTCATTCCTCTGAGGGTTTTCAGATCCTGTAGATGATGTAAATTTGAACCCTAAGTCCTCAGAACAGTATTAAAGTGATACCCTCTCACTAAAACTTTTTTTCCTCCTGATCTAAAACCCACACAGAGAGAAACTTCTTTGTGGTCTCGCTGTGAGGATTGATTTGTTTTCTTCCCCATCCTTTTACTTGAGAATATAGTATAGCCTAGGTTTGGTCTCCAGAATTTCTAGTTATTTTTTAGTAGGAAGATGTCAAGCTTTCTCACATATTGTACATCTGTGATGAAAATGCTAGATTTGGTAAATTCTAACCATGAAAGTATAATTTATTCTGGCCTTTTAAATATATTTGAAAAATTTTTCAAGGAGGTACAATTTCAAGCTAGCTACTCATGAGATAGTGGAACTGCTTCTTGAACCAGGTTGCCAACAAAACTGAATTGGAAATGAAATAAACAGGCACCCCAGTACCTCCTTTTTATCCCTTTCCCTGGTGATATTCTTGCAGCCCAGAGCAGGTTCTTAGTATGTTCTGGTTAGAATGATGGCCTCTTGTTCCGTAACATCTGTGAAGCTTGAAGGAATTAATTTAACCTTAGGTAGCTTTTATATCAATCAGTTTATTCTACCCAGAAGCATTGTCTGACTTCAGAATCTGGTAGAAACAATACTAATAATAGTTAATATATTTTTTAATATTTACTGTGTGTCTGGCACACAGCAAAGTGCTGATAAGCATTTTAGGTGCATAGTCTAATCTTTAATATAGTAAGAGATAGATACAGGTATTAGTGTCAGGTTTTCTTTTTTTTTTTTCAAGATGAAAAAGCTGAGGTTTAGAGAGATTAAATAATTTCTGAAGATTACACAGAGTTAAGATTTGAACCCAGGTCTTTCTCTTCTTTTAACCTCTATGTCTTATTTGAAATGTGTGACCAATTTTATAATCTTGTGAGTTTATCTTTGTACCTCTGAAACAATATAAGGTGGTCCCAGGGGTCATTATTATTCTGGAGTCTTAAGGATTAGAGTGAAGTCAAGACTTTTGGAGTGGGGACTAAGGCTTCCCTGATAGCTCAGACGGTAAAGAATCTGCCTGCAATGTGGGAGACCTGGGTTCGACTCCTGGGTTGGGAAAGATCCTCTGGAGGAGGGCATGGCAACCCACTCCAGTATTCTTGCCTGAAGAATCCCCATGGACAGAGGAGCTACAGTCCATGGGGTCACAAAGAGTTGGTCATGCCTGAGCGAATAAGCACAGCACAGCAAATTGAATCACATACACCTTGGTCTGTACGTATCTTTTGAGTGACCACAACAGCACTCCTACTCACGGGCTGCAGAAGGTTTAAATGACAGGGTAACTTATTTCTCAGGACCATACTGCTACTGACTTTAGTAGAGCTGTAATACTTGTTCATTCCTTACTGAGGGCCAATAGTACAATACACATATATCAGGAGACCAAATACTGGTTCCACATTGGATTGCATGTGCTAGATTTATAGTTTTGTGATTTATAGAATTAATAGTTTAGGTAGCTATTAATAATCACACATTTGCCACCCTCTTTTTTTGTATAGGTGAAAATTTGTGATATGCAGATGCGTGGCACACCACGAGACCTCCTTCCAGGAGATCCTATTTGTAGTCCAGTAGCTGCAGTGCTGGCAGAGGCCACTATTCAGCTTATTCGTATCCTTCATCGAACAGACCGTTGGACTTACTGCATTAACAAAAAAATGATGGAAAGGCTACACAAAATTAAGATATGTATTAAAGAATCAGGTCAGAAGCTAAAGAAAAGCCGCTCGGTTCAAAGCCGAGAGGAAAATGAAATGAGAGAAGAAAAGGAAAACAGAGAGGAAGAGAAAGGTAAACACAGTAGGCATGGCCTTGCTGACCTGTCAGAACCGCAGCTGAGGACCCTTTGCATAGAGGTGTGGCCTGTGCTGGCAGTGATAGGAGGAGTTGATGCTGGTCTTAGAGTTGGAGGTCGGTGTGTTCACAAGCAAACTGGGCGCCATGCCACGCTGCTGGGAGTGGTCAAAGAGGGTAGCACGTCTGCCAAAGTCCAATGGGATGAAGCAGAAATTACCATCAGGTATGATTTGTTGAGTTACACTGTTAGCAAATGAGTATTTTTTGGTGAAATGTGCTATTGCCTATGGACAGTGAGTAATTATGTATTTTAGGTGAGCTGCCAATTAACTTTTTAAAATAATATTTTTCATACATCTGGGTATGAGTACTATTGATTTCATAAAGGGGTATTTCCCAAACTTGTGTTCCTTGAAATACTAGTAGTTTGTAAAATATATAGTTTTTACTTTGTTTTGTGAAAAAAATGGTAAGCTCAGTAGTTTAAGTAGGATCCTTCTGTCTATTTTTCATTTAACTTCCTGCGTTTTAATCATTTCCATTACGCATTGGGACACAAAAAAAGCCAGACAGCAGATCTCTTAGTTCCATTTTATATAGGAAGGCTTTGATTGTAGGATGGTAACAGTTGAGTGACCAAAATTAGGTTTTGTATTATCTGTTATTTTTAAATATTCTTGCTTTTTTTAAAGCATATATTTCTATACCTTCAGTGTGCAACATTTTTGATAGGCATGAAAATTATGTTCATTTGGCACAAATTGTCTGCTTAAAAGCATTTAGAGATGTTTGGAATCAGGTAGAATTTGTGTGAAATAGAAACTTCATATGTTTAAAAGGAAGTATGTTAAGTATTTCAGTCAATAAGGGGACTCACTTAACTAATGACTACATAATTGTATCATTTGAAAACAGATTTATCGATGATATTATGTAACTGTTCATTATACTGCTTAAAGTGATTCTGTTATTTATATGACATGGGACAATATGAAAAACAATGGTTCTTCAGTATTTTTTGGAGGTGGTACTGTTATATAATGTAATGATAGCTATGGACCGTCTCAGCTGAAAAATAAACACATGTGCGTTTACACACAATATCAGGAATTAATGGACTCCAAGCTAAGTAAACAATGAAAATTTTATTTGTGAAAGTATCAACCTTTTCTTTAATTCTTTACCTTGTTTTGGAAAGGATTTATGATGCCTTACTAAGATGCAAACAATAAAGCAAAATGATTAAATTAAAACAAATATTAGTAAGAAAAATGACCCAAGGAGAAAATAAGAGTAGGTTAAGCTGGAACCAAAATTAGGTTAATAGAACAAATGTATGCCACCAAACTTTGTATACTTGTTAAAGCTTTCTATTCTAGTTCTTTATTAATGGTTATGGCATGTTGAAACTTTTGGAAATTCTTGCTGGGTATTAGGAAATATGTAGTCATCTTTTTGCTTAAACTAAATTGAAAGCATTTATTGAAGACTATAAGGTAATTTTTCTGAATGAAACAAAGTCTTAATCTGGAATAGGTTATAAATGGCCATTACCCATATAATAAGCTAGATTTATTGTCCAAACTTTCTGAACAGCTTACATTAGGAACTGGCAAACCACACCTTGCCCAGCTCTTGTTAAATAGCCACAAGCAACTCAGGTTTATCAGTGACTGCTTTCACACAATGATGTCAGGGTTGAAAAGTTGCAACAGAGGCTATGTGGCCTCCAAGTCCTAAAATATTTACTATTTGGCTCTTTATAGAAATTTGGTAGTCCCTGACTTAGGTCATATAATAATGAATATTCATATTTGAAGGCCCAGGAACGTCTCATTGCTTTTGCGTTTAATGTCACATCTCCCCATTTTTCTCATAATAGATTCATTTTTCTGTTTGTAATGAGTTCTCTAGTTTGTGTAGTTTATTCTCTGTTTTGATACATCTTATTTTGTCTACATTATTTTCTATACCTTCCTCTCGTCTATCCCTCACTTGCTTCTTCCTGTGTCATTCTGATCTTTATTAAAGCTTCCCAACTTTTTGGTCGCCTAGTGATACTCCATTGTATAATCTGGAACCCTGTGAACCACTTCCTTTTGACGTGGCACGATTTCGAGGCCTGACAGCTTCTGTCTTGCTGGACCTCACATATCTGACTGGCATTCATGAAGACATGGGCAAACAGAGCACGAAGCGACACGAAAAGAAACACCGACATGAATCTGAGGAGAAAGGGGATACTGAACAGAAAATTGAGAGTGAATCTGCTTTAGATACGCGAACGGGCTTAACATCTGACGATGTTAAGGGTACCACAAGCTCCAAATCAGAAAACGAAATAGCTTCATTTTCTTTAGATTCAGCAGTGCCAGGTGTGGAATCCCAACATCAGATAACAGAAGGAAAAAGAAGAAATCACGAACACATGTCCAAAAACCATGACATAGCCCAGTCAGAAATCAGAGCAGTCCAGCTGTCCTATCTCTACCTCGGTGCTATGAAATCACTCAGTGCCCTTCTTGGCTGTAGTAAATATGCTGAACTGTTGCTGATACCAAAAGTTCTGGCTGAAAATGGCCACAACTCAGACTGTGCGAGCTCTCCAGTTGTTCATGAAGACGTGGAGATGCGTGCAGCCCTTCAGTTTTTGATGCGCCACATGGTGAAGCGAGCGGTCATGCGGTCACCCATAAAGAGAGCACTGGGATTAGCAGATCTGGAGCGAGCTCAAGCCATGATCTATAAATTAGTGGTCCATGGGCTTTTGGAAGACCAGTTTGGGGGCAAAATTAAGCAAGGTAAGTTATCTGATTTTCAAAAAATTTTTACTTTGTGCTGTTGAAGTTACTCATAATTTTCAGAAGTGATATATTCTGTAAGTGATTTATAAATTTTTTTGGCCAAAAAGTTTTCACAGTGTTTTTTCCTTTGCAAGGCAGACAGTTCCTTTCTGCTTCTTTATATTAATAACCATCTGTCTACAGGCATACCTCTTTTTATTGCTCTTTGCAGATACTGCATTTTTTACACATTGAAGATTTGTGGCAACTCTGGGTTAGGCAAGTCTTTCAGTGACATTTTCCAACAGCATTTGCTTGCTTTGTGTCTCATTTTAGTAATTTTCACAGCATTTCAGACTTTTTAATCGTTATTGTGTTTCTTACGGTGATCTGTGATCGGTGATCTGTGATCAGTGATCTTTGATGTTGCTACTGTGATTTGCTGAAGGCTTAGATGATGTTTAGCATTTTTTAACAATGAAGGATTTTTTAGTTAAGGTATGTACATTGGTTTTTGGTTTTTAGACTTAATGCTGTTGCACACTCTTAATAGACTATAGTGTAAACATAATATTTTCTGCACTGGGAAATCAAATCAAAAAGTCACTTTATTGCAGTGATCTGGAACCAAACCTGCAGTATCTCCGAGGTGTGCCTAAACCTATAATTTTTTATATTTAACTTATGGAAGTATTGAAACTTAATAATTATTATATTTGTAAAACTGAAATTTAACTCATGCCACAAAAGGTACTCACGTATTTATTGATCTGATTCTATATATATATATTATTCTGATAACTTTCAGAGATATTTTAAAGGACTTTCTAAAAGTTCTACTTTCATAGGCTGTATATTGTGTGTAAAAATCCTTGTTTATCTTTTATCCTCACCTTTGGGGATAATAACAATTCTGAGAATAAAAATGAAATTCATTCAGTAAATATTTATTGAGTACCTACAGTGTGCTAGGTACCCTTCTGAATTTTGGGGAGTCAACAGTGGACAAAACAAAGTCACCTACCTTCATGGTGCTTCCTTTTTTCCCCTTCCTTCCTTCCCACTTCCTCTTCTTTTTCGTTTTCCCATATTCCCCTCTTGCTTCTTTAGCTTAGATAGTAAATAGGCAGAGAGAGGTGTATGGTGCATATAAACAGGAGTTGTTAAGATCATGATTATGAAAAGTAGCTGGTCACTTCACAAACCGAGTAGAATTAGCTAGCTATTTGTAACAGCTGCTATCTTGATTGTGTTTATTTGTAACTTCCATTACCAGATAAGAAAAAATGGCAAATGTTTTGACATTTTAACGTAAGGGGAAAAAAAAAAAAACAACCCTTAAGAGTAGTTTATTTTGTGAGGCATTGTCCTTTTTTAGAACTTGCGAGTTTCTGTCTAGGTTTTTATTCTTAAGGTATTTATGTATCTTCTTTGTTGTTTGAAGACTAAAGATAGTCATCAAAATAAAAACTGCTAAGGAAACAGTTTTAATGATCCTTAGAGAACCTCTGGTTAAATCTTGCAAGAATAAGTGAAAGAGTACCTTCTCTCAAGTAAGAAATGAGTAATTACAAGAGCTTGTTACATTATTGTCTGTAGAGACTATAATCAGTTCAGTTCAGTCGCTTAGTTGTGTCTGACTCTTTGTGACCCCATGGACTGCAGCATGCCAGGCCTCCCTGTCCATCACCAACTCCCGGAGCATGCTCAAACTCATGTCCATTGAGTCGGTGATGCCATCCAACCATCTCATCCTCTGTTGTCCCCTTCTTCTCCTGCTTTCAATCTTTCCCAGCATCAGGATCTTTTCCACTGAGTCAGTTCTTTGCATCAGATGGCCAAAGTATTGGAGCTTCAGCTTCAGCATCAGTGCTTGCAATGACTGTTCAGGACTGATTTCCTTTAGGATGAACTGGTTTGATATCCTTGCAGTCCAAAGGACTCTCAAGAGTCTTATCCAATACCACAGTTCAAAAGCATCAATTCTTCAGTGCTCAGCATTCTTTATAGTCCAACTCTCACATCCCTACATGACTACTGGCCATACCTTTGACTAGACAGACCTTTTTCGGCAAAGTAATGTCGGCAAAGAGGCTGTAATAACGAGACAATGATGAATGTATGTTCAGTTGTGTCTGATTCTTTGTGGCACCATGGACTATTGCCCGTCAGGCTCCTCTGTCCATTCAATTTTCCAGGCACGAATACTGGAGTGTGATGCCACTTCCTATTCCAGGGGATCTTCCTGACCCAGGGATCGAACCTGGGTCTGTTGCATCTCCTGCATTGACAGGTGGATTCTTTACCACTGAGCTACCTGGAAATCCCCACAATAGTGAATATAAGGATGTATATAGAAGAACATTTTTTTCTGTAAATCCTTCACAGAAATTGATACTTATGAAATATACTTAGAAACTTTCCAAATTAAAAGTTTCCCATTTCCTTATCACTTAAAAAAAAAAAATCCTACTACTGTCTAACTGTGAGGTGAAGGTGAATTCGCTCAGTCGTGTCCGACTCTTTGCGACCCAGTGGACTGTAACCTACTAGGTTTCTCCATCCATGGGATTCTCCAGGCAAGAATACTGGAGTGGGTTGCCATTTCCTTCTCCAGGGGATCTTCCCGACCCAGGGATCGAACCTGGGTCTCCCGCATTGGAGGCAGACGCTTTAACCTCTGAGCCACCAGGGAAGCCCACTGTCTAACTGTAACCTTGGTTTATAGAGATTGATCAACAAGCTGAAGAAAGTGACCAAGCCCAACAGGCACAGACCCCAGTTACCACCAGCCCATCAGCCTCAAGTACAACTTCCTTTATGAGCAGCTCACTGGAGGATACCACCACTGCCACGACTCCCGTCACTGACACGGAAACAGTGCCTGCATCTGAGTCCCCAGGGGCGATGCCCCTTAGTCTTCTCAGGTAGGGAAGGTGACCTTTAATATCTGCCTGTGATTCCAAACTCATGACTGTTTTCTTATGAAGAATATACCCAACGAGGGCAAAGCATTCTAGAGCTAGAGGGAACCTAGGAGCATATAGTCAAGTTCATTTTACTGAGGTTGGAAATGCCCCCTCAGAAGTTTAATAACTTGCTTGAAGTCTCACAGCCAGTTACTGGTCGTCTCAGATCTAATCAACAGTGCCACTGAGAATCAGGTACTGTAGTCCTCTATCTCCTTATAATGTGGTGTTTTTTTTTTGGTGGGGGGGCAGGGGCTAGGCTTTTGAATTTTTTTTTCCTTTAAAAGTATATACTGTGTTTTGAATATTAGAGTCTCAAGAAAGAGCTTAACTCCAGGAAAATAATTTTCTTTTCTCAGATATTTTCCTTTTAAGCATAATTCTTTAAGTGTACTTTTATTCTTTCTGAAAAGATCAACCAAATTTGTTCTTCACATGAAAGAGCATGTCTTATGATGCTTCTTCAGCCAAACCTATTTTGTGGACTTGTAAATTCCAAAGAATATTTGTTTCTTTTTTTGCTTCAGTTTGCCAGAGGTTTAGACAAAATGAAAATCTTTTTTTTTTTTTTTTTTTATCTTTTCCAAATGAAAAGCTTTAAGTGAAAATCCTTGGAGAGAGACTGTTTTGGGACCCTTTTTAACTAGGGCTTAAGTGACATTAAGGGAAGCAGAATGATTATTTTCCCTTTTTCTTATTTCTTTTCCCCCTTTCCTTAATTGACAGCTCATTATTTCCAGTGTGTAGACTGACATCTTAAGAGAGTAGGAGAGTGGTTGTTATTGTAAGGATGGTAAAATTTTGTTGTACTCAAGAGCCATCTGGGAGGCTTTCTAAAGCTCTGGGGCTGTATCTCCCAGCAAGTCACATTCAGTAGGTCCAGTGTGGTGCCTAATTTGCGTTTGAATTAAGCCTCTGTGATTTTGATGCAGTGAGCTTCAGCTCACAGAATAAGAATTATTCTCATTTTAGGCAGAAGGAGTGCTAATCCTAGTAGCTATACCAGTGGCCAGTCCCCACACATTGCCTATCTCTTAGTCTCTCTTCAGTAACACAGTGCTAGGAGTTACTTCTGTTTGAGAAAGGAGGAAAAGAAGAGTGATAGGCTATTTTAATATGTGTTTTAATCCTTCTGGCAATTACAGAATTCAAGGCATCAACAGAGGATCAGTAGCCCTGTAACTCTTTGTTGCCCATAAACTCCATAGGCATGGAATTCAGTGGTAAAATAATGCTCCCTTGCCCCCAGAGGCATTTGCCAGGCCTGTGCCTCCTTCTTTCCTTTTAGTCTGCATTTAGCTCATATTGGCTGGGACTGTGTTAGTAGAATTGCAGTTGTCTCGCCTGGCTCACCATCATTTAACATGAGAAAAATCCGGGAACAACTGCCCTCATCATATCATAGTTACTTGACTGGGTTGATAGGGCTTTTTTGGTGCTTAAAAAGTTGTCATTAGTTCTGTTCGGCAAATCTTATGAGCAGTCAGTCAGTGAGGATCTTCCTGGACTTTATTCTTTAGCTAGTGTCTGCCTCCTTAGCCTGAGAGGGGTTACTTCTGTACTTTTACCCCTCTACACTGCTGACATTCATATACTGTTTTTCATTTGTGTTGTGTGACCAGGCACTTATCTTTTGTTTCCATAACTTACCTGTAGACTATTACTTTGAATCCACGTGACTACTTTCATGGCTAGCTAGTAAATGTATGTATCTGAAGTAACTGTAAGTTATTTATCTTTAAAAGTTTTCTTTATTGTCTTAACTACAATATGCCTATCAAAATACCCCTTTCATCTTGGTATTGTAATTGAAGGAAAGCTCCACGAAGGCAGAGATTTTTTTAAAATCTATTTTGCTGATTTCTGTATTCTCCCTACTTGTTATGTCACTTTCATTTTGCTTGAACAAATGAAAAGGTATTACTACTTTTATAGTAAAAGCATCCTATGAGATAATGATTTTTAAAGCTGCAGAGTCTAACTTCCCTGTCCCCAGTTAAACTGTAGCCAACTTGTGTCATTTTTCCAGGTTGCATATTTCTATAAGGAGATTGTTATGTATATATTATTTTCTAATTGGATTTCTATACTAACCATTATTGTTTCCTTAAAGGCAAATGTTCTCTAGTTACCCAACAACCACTGTGCTTCCCACACGTCGTGCACAGACTCCTCCAATATCATCGTTACCAACCTCTCCTTCTGATGAAGTAGGAAGAAGGCAAAGCTTAACTTCTCCTGATTCCCAGTCAGCAAGGCCAACCAACCGCACAGGTGCGTGTGCTGTCGTGCACTTTGACACCCAGACCTTGGCATTCCATATGGGTGGGACTTGATTATGTGGGCATTGTGTTTTGTCTTCACTAAAACAGTGATTTTTTAACTTTTTGTTTTGTATTGGGGTGTAGCTGATTAACAATGTTGTGGTAGTTTCAGGTGAACAATGAAGGGACTCAGCCATACATATACGTATATCCATTCTCCCCCAAACCCTTCTCCCATCCAGGCTGCCACATAGCATTGAGCAGAGTTCCATGTACTATACAATAATCCTTGTTGGTTATCCTATTTTTTTTAATTTATTTTTTTATTGAAGGATAATTGCTTTACAGAATTTTGTTGTGTTCTACAAACGTTAACATGAAGCAGCCGTAGGTAGACATATATCCCTTCCCTTTTTGAACCCCCACTCTCCCATCTCCCTCCCTTTCCCACCCCTCTAAGTTGATACAGAGCCCCTGATTGAGTTTCCTGAGTCACACAGCAAATTCCCATTGGCTCTCTATTTTACATATGGTAATGTAAGTTTCCATGTTACTCTTGGCATACTTCTCACCCTCTCCTCCCCTCTCCCCATGTCCATAAGTCTATTCTCTATGTCTGTTTCTCCATTGCTGCCCTGTGAACAAATTCTTCAGTACCATTTTTCTAGATTCCATATATATGTGTCAGAATATGATATTTCTCTTTCTCTTTCTGACTGAGGTCCTACTCAGTAGATCAGCACGTCAGGCACTTAAAGAGGCATGCTAGGTGGGGTCCTACTCTGTAGTTCAGTGCATCAGGCGTTTGATGGGCCAACCTTTCTGTTGTTCAGCTGCCCGTGCTGGTGTTAGAGGGGGAAGAGGCTATGGTGATGGCTCCATCCCCTACACGTGACTCAGCAGTATTGCCTTGCTTCCATGGCAGCCCAGCTTTGCTCCACAGGCAATTCCCACCACAATCTCCTCCCTCACTTCTCCTCAATCCGTCTCTCTGTAGTCAATAGCAGCCCTCACCCTGGCATTCGTCCACAATCCCTAAACTCCAGCTCCCAGCCTCCATGCCTTCCAGGGGACCTGCATTCCTGTCCTGGTTATATATGGCTGCAGCAAGGACTGTCTGATTCTCATTCCATTTAGGCTGTCACAGATGAGCTGTTTGACTCTCAGCCTCAGATGTTTCTTCTCTGACTCAGACATTTGCCCCAATGTGGGGATGGGACCCCTGCTTTAGTTTCCCCACCCGCTGAGGGCAGGTCCAGTCCTGCTAACACTCCTGTTTTCCCCCCCTAGTTCCTTCAACCTATTGAGTTTTGCGTGGTTCTATATATTCTTTTCAGCTGGTCAGGTTCTCCCATCTGTTTTCAGCTGGTGTTCTGCATGCTCTTCTATATCTGAAGGTACATTCCTGATGTATCTGTGGAGAGAGATGTAGTCCACATCCACCTACTCCTCTGCCATCTTGTTCTCCAAGTTAGATATCCATTTTAAATATGTGTATGTGACATCCCAAACTCTCTAACTTTTCCCTTCCCCTTGGTGGCAACTTTAAGTTTATTTTCTAAGTCTTTGAGTCTCTTTCTGGTAAAACAGTGCTTTTAATTAAAGGGAATCTTCCTCATCAAACTGAGCTGTCTTCTCTGTTTTGAAGCTGTAGATTGAATTATGCATTTTTATAGAGAAATTGTGACTGTTAGTTGCTCAGTCATGTCGACTCTGCAGCCCTGTGGACTGTAGCCCACCAGGCTTTTCTGTCCACGGAATTCTCCAGTCAAGAATCCTGGAGTGGGTAGCCATTCCCTTCTCCAGCATACCTTTCTGACCCAGGGATTGAACCCATGTCTGCTGCATTGCAGGCAGATTCTTTACCATATGAGCCACCTGAGAAGCACCCAAAGGTCTTGGGAAATTCATTGTCTTTCCCTTCATATTGTAGTGTTATAGAAGTTTTTGTGTATTTTTTTTTAATTTTCCATGTCTGTTTAACATACTCAGTCTTTCCTCTACCTTATGGAATACGTGGAATAACAGTTCTCATCATTAGAACAGTTATGTTCTGTGAACACAGAATTAGCAAAAACGGAACTACTATTCCTGGTGAAAATACAGGGACAGTTTTTTTCCGAGCTTCTGATCACACTCTGTCAACTGATCAAAATACAACCTTATTTCATGTGTGTTTCGATTTAAAGACACCATATTTAATATAATGAATTATTGATTCATTAGCATTGAACTCATGGCCAGAAGCACTATTAAGTCATGCCTGTGTGAACCTTAACATATATTTTCTCCATAAGGCACTTTGTAGCCTTCTTGCACTTCGGAACACTGGACAGCATTTCAGTACTACACTTGGAGGCTATTTTAAACAATGAAATCACCAACAAAAAGCACAAAACATGCAAAAAACAAGTTACAGTAAATGACATGAAAAGGATACTTGTTATAGTCTGAAAACTGAAACAAGAATACACAGCATCACCTTGTTTGACCTTAGCTGGAAATAAATGCATCAGGAGACTGAATCTTTTGGTCATCCTGTGCATGTGAATGACTGTGAAAGTGCTGTGAGTATTGATTTTGGAGTTATAAATCAATTTTAATGTGTAAATTATTGGCAGATATGGAATCTGCAAATGAGAGTCAACTGTGTTTATGGTATCTGTTTTAATATCTGTTGTACTTATCAGTTCTCTCATTTATAGGTCTGTTTCTAGTAACTAATTTATCTCTTCATTTTGAATTGTGCTGTCTTGATTCTTTGCATGTTTGGTTACTTTTTATTGGATACCAGACATTGTGAACTTTACCTAGTTGAGTGTTGGATATTTTGTACTTCTATAATTGTTCTTTAACTTTGTTCTAGAATACAGTTAAGTAACTTGAAAACAATTGGATTCTTTCAAGACCTCCTTTTAAGCTTTGTTAGGTGGGACCAGGACAACCTTCAGTTTGTTTAGTATTCTATCCAGTGCTTTATGCCTTATTACAAAGTTTTTTTCATTCTGGCTTGTTGTAACACAGATGCTTCTCAACCTTATGTGAGCTCTAAGGATTGTTCTGCCTGCTGCTTCTGGGTGATTCTTTCCCTGGCTTTGGATAGCTGTTGTATTAGCATCAGCTGAAGGCTTGAGGTGACGAGGACCCTCTGCACATTTCTCGAGTTCTCTGTGTAGCTCTCTTCTTTTCATACAGATGAAAAGAGTATTCTACCCTGGTGTCTGGTATCCTACCCTGTTAATTCTAGCCACCTTTGAATCTGTACTTTGTCTCCACCGTTCAGAGAGACCCCTAAGTTTAGCTTGAATTTACCTTCCCTGACCTGCAGGTTTGGAAATTTTTTCCAGGCCATAAGCTAAGGCAGTTTTACACCTTGCCTCATTTGATTCCCTTCTTTCAGGGATTACCATCCCACATTGCCTATCACCATCTGCAGACTGTTTGATAATTTTTGTCTTTTTTTTTAGTTGCTTAAGGTGAGGGTAAATCTAGCCTTTGATACTCTTTCATGGCAAGAAGGTGAACTTCAACAGATACATCAGGGCTCTCACCACTGTAGCAGTAATGACTTTTTTTCTAAGCAAAAATAAGAATGGTAGTCTTCCTTCCTTCCCCTCTTCCTTACTAATCCAATATGAAAGCCATTAAGTGAGGCCAATCTAGGTGGGCATTCATGCCAGCAGGGTAAGAGAGGTGTGTGGCATGGTAGCCCAGAGTGGGTTGTCAGAGCCAGATTTGGTTAAAAAAAACTTCTGTGTGTGGAGTCGCCTGGCATAGAGTTTTTTGAGTCCAGGTGGGGTGAGGAACTGTCCTCACAGTCTGGCACTAGGTGTCAGAGCCATGTAGGTTGAAGAGGGCCTCCGCTGGCAACCGTCCACTGAGAGAGCCTTGGAGCAGTGATGCTTCAATAGCTGTACACACATCTAGTGCCAAAGTCCTATCTTCTAAATACTATTCTCTATTAGAAGAAACCTTGGTCTTCTGAGAGAAGTGGCACTTAAGGTCTGAGATGAGTGTAGAATGGCGTGTGCCACAAAGTGGTGAAATACTTAGAGAATGATGGGCACAGGCCTGAAGGACATATAAATTAGAATGGAATGGCATCCACTGGCCAAATCTGGGAGATTTGGGACATAAGAAACAATAATTACACTAACAGATAATAACTCGTGAATGCAATAAGAATCTATAACCATATGAAAAAAGGAGGAGCTTTGCTTTAGAGTAGAATACCAACTGATGAATCTGAAAGCGCTGATGGACTTTAAAATACCATCATTTGTCAGCTATCATAATGATAATTAATTCAGCCAGGAAACATAAACGAGTTGAACTGTGAAGAAAGCTGAGTGCTGAAGAATTGATGCTTTTGAACTGTGGTGTTGGAGAAGACTCTTGAGAGTCCTTTGGACTGCAGGGAGATCCAACCAGTCCATTCTAAAGGAGATCAGTCCTGGGTGTTCATTGGAAGGACTGATGCTGAAGCTGAAACTCCAATACTTTGGCCACCTCATGCGAGGAGTTGACTCATTTGAAAAGACCCTGATGCTGGGAGGGATTGGGGGCAGGAGTAGAAGGGCACGACAGAGGATGAGATGGCTGGATGGCATCACCGACTCGATGGACATGAGTTGGGTAAACTCTGGGAGTTGGTGATGAACTGGGAGGCCTGGCGTGCTGCGATTCATGGGGTCGCAAAGAGTCGGACACGACTGAGTGACTGAACTGAAACATAAATGAAAGTGGAAGTGTTAGTTACTCAGTCTCGTCCGACTCTGCAACCCCGTGGACTGAGCCCACCAGGCTCCTCTGTCCATGGGATTCTCCAGGCAAGAATACTGGAGTGGGTAGTCAATCCCTTCTCCAAGAGATCTTCCTGACTCAGGGATCGAACCTGAGTCTCTAGCATTGCAGGTGGATTCTTTCCTGTCTGAGCCACCAGGGAAGTCCCAACATAATAAATGCTGAGTGAAACTTTGATGAAGAATAAGATATTTACATATTCTCATAGTTTTTTCCCCACAAATACTTACTAATTACAAAGGAAAAGAAAGAGTTAACTTTACAGTGGAGAAACCTGGCAGATACCAGCTTAACTCAAGTCATCAAAGTTATCATCAGTAATGAGACAAAATCATGGACCATCTAATAGAATGCAGCAAGAAGGCAACATCAGTTCTGTGATACTCCTGCCAAAAAGCACAACCTGAATCTAATCATGAGGAAATAGCAGACACCAGATTGAGGGACTTTCTACCCTGTAACTGGCCTGGAATCTTCTAAATATCAAAGTGATTGAAGGAGGCTGAAGAGACATGAAAAGTTAAATGTAAAGATTATCCTGGATTGGATCCTTTGCTGTAAAAAACATTATCAAGACTTTCCTTGAAACTAGAATCTGGATTAGATGATAATTGTGAATTTCCTGACTATGATAGTTGCATTGTGGTTATGCAGGAGAATGTTGTTATTTGTAGGAGTGATGTATTAGTATATTCAGGGAAGATGGAACATTATGTCTTTTACTTATTCTCCAGTAGTTCAGGGGTAAAATAATTTTTTGTACTATTCTTTAAAATTTCTGTAAAATTAAAAATTTTTTATAAATAGGAAACTTAAAAAAAAATATTAACCATTGTTTTCAGCAGGTTTATTTCATAATAGCTGGTTTATCTTTAAGGAAAACCTTAAGAAACTCTATCATATTTAATCACATTCAATTAGTGAATTCTTTAACATTTCATTAAATTTGGACAATATTAAGAAAATTGGGAATTATGGTCACTAAAGGAACACTTTTTACTCGTGGTATATAGTAATATTTAGGACTTTACCTCTCTTTCTTTTGTTTCAGCCTTGTCAGACCCAAGTAGTAGACTTTCAACTTCTCCTCCTCCTCCAGCAATTGCAGTACCCTTGTTAGAAATGGGGTTCTCTCTCCGGCAGATTGCAAAAGCCATGGAAGCCACAGGTACTGTAACTTTTCAAGTATCAGTATATGCAGATATGAGAAACATGATCTTTATTAAGGGCGATATGTTTTTTAAGAGGCCATAAAGCTTGATAAGATTTTTCATACCAGATTTAATTACAGTTGCATCATAGCAGACACTTTTAAACTGATAGCAGGAAAAATTATTTTGCCCTAAGTCAATATTAGACCTTTTTTCCACCCGTTCAGGTGCTCGAGGCGAGGCTGATGCCCAGAACATCACCGTCCTTGCCATGTGGATGATAGAGCACCCTGGGCATGAGGATGAGGAGGAGCCCCAGTCAGGCAGCACAGCTGACTCAAGGCACGGAGCAGCAGTTGCAGGCAGTGGTGGGAAGTCAAATGATCCCTGTTATTTGCAATCACCAGGAGACATACCATCAGCTGATGCTGCTGAAATGGAGGAAGGCTTTAGTGAAAGGTGAAATTCCAATTTCCATATTCCTGTTCCATGTGTTATAAATGGTGCCTCAAGACCCCCACTTCTGTCCTTTCGTAGGTGCTTCCAATGTATAAGGTTGTTAAGTAGAGATATATGAAAAGATGGACATTTCAGTTACAAGTTTATGTTTCTGTGAAGGGTGAAAATGACATGACAGGTTTTGACTTGAATGATATTTTTATGAAAATAAGGAAATAATATAAAGTTGCTGAAAAGAACAAACTAAAAACTAAAATGTTTATTCTGAAATAAAACATGTTGATGAAATAATTTTATTATATGTTAAATAACTAGAATGTTCATTTTTATATAATTGATTTAATGCATTCAATAGAAATGGATTCAGTAGAAATCTTTGTGTCTCTTAATATAGGTTTATATTTTCATCTCATCTTTAGTTTTTAATATCCAATGCAATGCACCCTTTTCTAAAGTTGCAAAACAAATTCTGTAATAATGCCTAGCCTAAAAAGAAATGTAGAAACCAACATAACATTGTAAAGCAATTATCATGCAATTAAAAATATATATAAAAAAATATTCTGTAATCCTTTCTAAAATGCTCCTCATTCAGCACTTCTTATGACTTTAAATCTTCATTTCATTTTAGTTCATGAAGTCATATTGGGGCTTGTATCTTATATTAATCTGCAGGCTTTTTCTGACAAGCTCAGTGAATATTTCCATAACTTATTTTGAAATATCTGTTGCTCCAAGGCAAGGATTCCCAGTCATTTCAGATTTTCAGTATATAATCATTTAAGATTTAGTTAAGGCTGTTGACCTCATTTGAATTTAAACTTGTATTAAGCATAATTTCATAATTGAAACTTGTATTAAGCATAATTTCAAAATCAGATAACATTGCTCAGAGCGGTATAACATATAATATTGCTCAGAGCAATATGACATTTATAACTTAGGAACTTTGCCAAGCACAAAAGATATATTTCAAAATTTTATCATAAACATATTGTTCTTGATAATACTTGGAGGAAAACGTACTGCAAGCAAGTTAGTACCTGTGTTTTCTGTTCATGATGATTTTTTAAAATGTGCATTGCTTTCAAACTTGCACTTTTAGTGCTGATAATCTGGATCAAGCAGAGAATGCAGCTTCTGGAAGTGGACCACCAGCTAGGGGTCGCTCAGCAGTAACAAGAAGGCACAAGTTTGATTTAGCTGCTCGAACATTGCTAGCAAGAGCAGGTAAGTATATGTTTCACATCCTTCTCTTGGTGAAAGTATTATATAGTTTGTTTATATTTTAAAGTCAATATATAAGCAACATTAAAGAAGATGTAGATTAATAATAATATTCAGTACCTCCACATTCAAAGAGCAACTATTTGCATATTACTTTCTATGCATTACATATTTTTATTTAATTTAAATCACAGCATACATTCATAAATTTCTTTTTAAGTTCCCTCTGGATGCAGAAGGCTATAGTAGTCACTTGTAGATATTGAGAAATTTCATAAATGCTCTCTCTGCCCTCAAGAAACATAATTTAAGAAGTGAAGATACATGTTTAAGATATCACAGATGAGAAGGAACTAGAAAGAGTTCTGTGCCACGTAGGCACTGGTTTTTCTGACGTACTTTGTGGACTTCAGGGCTTCACTACTAGGTAGGGCCCTGGATAAGCAAAAATGTATTTTTTCGTTACATTAGTAAATATTTTGAGGATTATGTTATTGGCATATGAAATGTAAGTTATAGGGAATATATTTTCCAAACTGAAATCTAGAATATGTTTTTTGTCAAAGCAGAGTTTAATCCTTGAATTCTTAAAATATAAATAATGATTCAATAGTTTATAGGAACAGAGACATTGAGACTGTCCTAGAACATATAGGATGTATATTTAATATATAGTGAAAGGGACTGATTTTGAAAAACTGAAAGGATAATAACAGCCCACATTTACTGAGTATTCTTCTGTATAACAAACTTTATGAAATATTTTACATGGACTATCTTATTTAAACCTATCAGCAACTGTGCAAAGTATGAATGCTATTATCCCCATTTCACAGAAGAAGCAGCACATATGATAGGTAAAGTTTTATGTTTATGATCTGGAGTCCAGTAAGTCAGCTGAGATAGGCTCTTACCTGCGTTGTACGGCAGTTAAGAACTGGCGTAATATTCAGAATTATTTTATACGTGCAAATAAAATGCCTTTCTTGTTTTGTTCTGAGCGGGGTTATACCGCTCTGTGCAGGCCCACAGGAATCAAAGTCGGAGAGAAGGAATATCTTTACAACAAGACCCAGGGGCGTTGTATGACTTTAATTTAGATGAGGAATTGGAAATTGATCTTGATGATGAAGCGATGGAAGCTATGTTTGGACAAGACCTGACCAGTGACAATGATATTCTGGGAATGTGGATCCCAGAGGTACTGGATTGGCCTACCTGGGTGTGTGTGACTGCAGCGGGGGCTGCTCTGACTTATTTTCCTGCCCTCCTGTTCATACAGCTTACTAATAACAGCCTTGCCTAGAGTTGTAGCACTCTGAAAAGTCTGACATCTCATCCTAAAGTTTGGGGCTCTAACACTTGAGGTTACTTTGATACCTGCAAACTAACAAGAAAAAGTCTCTCTTGTTGCTTTCTCTGTGCGATTTTATTGCTTCTCTCCCCAGACTAGATGAATAGAGCCATATTGTGATCATTTGATTCTAATATCAAAGATAGATTACAAAATAAGCATCAGGTCCCAGTCAACTCTGCTGGGTATTTAACATGGCTGCTGTGCTTATCTTGCTGTTGAATGCATGCTCTTCTCCTCCATAGGTTCTATTTAATCACTGTAATGCCTCATTCTAGGAGCCAGTGCCACCTAGATCTTGTAAATACGTCCATCAAAGGGCAGGGTACATGGTGGGTTTGTATGTTTACATGGTTTAGCATTACACTTTTTGTAGCAGGGACACTGAGAAGTTCACAAGTGTAAGTTTTATAGGGAAGATCATATATTAAGTTAATAAGATAAATTAAATGACTTATTAGAAATTCAGAAAATAGATATGCATGTTATGATCAGATAAAATTTTCATTGGAGGGATTTTAAATCATTGAGATGAGGCAGATTGTTTTTATTAATAATTTTTTTCTAAGTAGTATAGTTAGTTACTTTTATTGTCACTTAGTGTGAGGAAGGAGCAAAGAACACCTTCAGACTGTGTGATCTGAATTTTGATTTGTTATAGCTTTGATGAACATCTTGCAAATATTCCAGCATATGTAAACAAGTAGTTTAGTATAAATGATCTATTTACCTCTTCTTAATTATATGTTAATTTGACTAATCATGTGGTATGAAATCATTTTGTGCAGCATGTTTGTGAGTCTGAAGACAGGGAAGAAGTGGTGGTGTGTGAGCTGTGTGAGTGCAGTGTCGTCAACTTCAATCAGCACATGAAGAGAAACCACCCAGGCTGTGGGCGCAGCGCAAACCGCCAGGGCTATCGCAGCAACGGCTCCTATGTGGATGGCTGGTTCGGTGGTGAATGTGGGAGTGGAAATCCATACTACCTGCTGTGTGGCAGCTGCAGGGAAAAGTACTTAGCCCTGAAGACCAAATCCAAGGCAACAAGTTCTGAAAGGTACCTTGAAATTGTGCAGACATCCAGACGCTCTGACTGAAGTATATAAAAGTATCTCTCATTGAGACATGGGGATTGTAGTTTTCTTCATGTGAAGAATTACCTGAAATGGTTACCCACTCCAGTACTCTTGCCTGGAGAATCCCATAGATGGAGGAGTCTGGTGGGCTACAGTGCATGCGGTCGCACAGAGTCAGACACAACTGAGCAACTTCACTTTCACTTTACTTTTTTCCTTTATAAAGTCCTGTGATTGCTGAATTTAGATACAGGGATGAGGGAAGTGGAAGAATTCAAGTTCCTGCCAGAGGTGGTAGTCTATAGTCTGGGAACAGTGATATGGTCTCAGGTCCTTCACTGGAGTTTGACTGTATTAATCTTAAATTTGTTAACAAATTGTGAGTGGGACCCTTGCTTTAACCTTCAGGAAGCTTATGTTCCTTTTTTTCCTTTGGTGTTTTTCACCGTATTTTTGACATCTTGATTAAGATCTTTTTTCTTGATTAAAAAAATAGACTATGTAGATTAAACAAGCTTCCATGAAAATATTACTTCTTTATATTCCTAAATAGCAATTAATAGCTAATGAGTAAGGTTTTTGCCCTTACTGTCAACTATTAAAACCCTTAAAGTGTTCTGGAATAGGCTTTGATTAAAAGATTTATGTAGGGGACTTCCCTAGTGGTCCAGTGGTTAAGAATCCACTTGCCAATGCAGGGAACATGGGTTCAATCCCTGGTTCCGGAAGATTCCACATGCTGCAGAGCAGCTGAAGCTCATGTGCCACAACTGCTAGAGCCTGAGCGCTCTAGGGCTGTGCACTGCAACAAGAGAAGCCACTGCAATGAGAAGGTTGTGCACTGCAATGAGGAGCAGCCCCCACTCACTGCAACTAGAGAAAGCCCACACACAGCAACGAAGACCCAGTGCAACCAAAAATAAATAAATTGGGGGAATTTATGTTGGTCACTAAGAAACC
This sequence comes from Cephalophus harveyi, assembly GCA_006410635.1. Classification (NCBI taxonomy): domain Eukaryota; kingdom Metazoa; phylum Chordata; class Mammalia; order Artiodactyla; family Bovidae; genus Cephalophus; species Cephalophus harveyi. The sequence goes on from SJYT01024729.1 coordinate 149,094, forward strand.
TTCACAGTTATTTGATAAAATAGTCACTGATTTTCTAAACACCTACATACCAGTGGTTTTTATTACATTAGCCCATAACATGAAGGGACTTCCCAGGTGGTGCCTAGTGGTAAAGAACCCACCTGCCAATGCAGGAGACACAGGAGACCCAGTTTCGATCCCTCAGTTGGGAAGATAGCTAATGAGTAGGGAGGAGGAGGAAATGGCAACCCACTCCAGTATTCTTGCCTGGAGAATCCCATGGACAGAGGAGCCTGGCGGGCTATAGTCTGTGAGGTTGCAAAGAGTCGGACATGACTGAGCAACTAACACTTTCACTTTCCATAACATGAAACAGACTTTTTAATTTTGTGTTGCTTTATTAATGACCTTTTTAAATGTCCTAATGACATAATTTGCACTTTGGAGTAATTGTTTTATATGAAAACACAATGTTCTTTGTGTTTGGTGCAGGTACAAAGGACAAGCTCCAGATCTTATTGGCAAGCAGGACAGTGTGTATGAAGGTAGTTGTTTTGAGAACCTCTTTATTTCACATGTATTTTTGTATATACCTTCTACTTAACATCTGTTACTAAAACTTAACCTTCATATGTTTCTCTGTATTTATGTACACGTCAACTTAAACTTCCCCCCAAGAGTTCAAGATAGTATGATAGCAATAGCCCTAGTTTTAAAAGTCAAGGGAAAAAGACCTGTGTTCTAATATTTTCCCACAGGATGTTAATTTCTGTGTGGCGTGTATATTTTTTCAAAGTAGTTAAAGTATGAAGTATTAATACATTTTGAATTTTCATCCTAATTGTGGAAAGTAAAAAAGAAGTGAGCATCAGTCTATCTGGAGCATTCATTTATTTGGAATAACTTATTTCCTAATGATCATGGACGGGGTCAATTACTCTTTGTTGGCCCCATAACAGTATTTTTTATTAGTTGAAACCTCCATTATCAACTGTAACATGTGCTATTGGTTTAAATGGATTTGTTCTCACTCCCTTTCCCTTAGTCCCACTGTGCCTCCAGAGTGCAGTTTAGTTGGGTCACCAGGAGATGGTGCTATATTTTATTTTGTAAGCACTGACTAGGCTTTCAGTCCATCTGCATCTTAGACCTATCTCACAATAACCATTGCCAGCAGGGTTGTGTCGTGTTTATATTTACACACCATCCATTTCTTTCTCTATAAATTCCAGAAGACTGGGACATGTTGGATGTTGATGAAGATGAAAAGCTAACAGGTGAAGAAGAGTTTGAATTACTTGCTGGCCCTCTTGGTTTAAACGACCGCCGCATTGTACCAGAACCAGTTCAGTTCCCTGACAGTGATCCATTAGGAGCATCAGTAGCAATGGTAACAGCAACCAACAGTATGGAAGAGACTCTGATGCAAATAGGTAAACTTGGAATGCTGATTGGCATGGATTTTACAGAGTCTATATTAATTTGCTTCTTAGAAAAGTAAATAATAAGGTAGAGGTTAATAATAATGAGTTCAGTATTTCCTATCTCATCAACTATCTTTAGCCAGGTGTTATAATGTTTTAAAGGTATTATGTAAAATTAACTTCTGATTCTTTTTTTTTTTATAAAATATTCAACTGATAAAAAGAATTTATAAAATGCAAAGTTTTTTTAACATATCAGTGGAAATGATACATGAGCAAAAATAAAACCAAAAAAATTTAAGAATCATATTTTTCCTATAATAAATTATTGACCTAGAAATATCTATTTCTCTCAAACCATCTTCTATATAACAAAGTTTTATGGATGAGCAAAATACATTGATTTACTTTATTTCCTAGTAGCCTAGAACCTAGCTACCTAGGGAAAATTTTTCAGTAGTTTGGCTATTTTTTTCCTTACCTTCTTGAAAACTGAGCAAAATCTTCCATTTTTCAGGTTGCCATGGCTCTGTAGAAAAGAGTACCTCTGGGAGAATAACACTGGGTGAACAGGCAGCTGCCTTAGCAAGTCCTCACGACCGGGTGGTCGCTCTAAGGAGGGTGACGGCTGCTGCTCAGGTCCTTCTGGCCAGAACCATGGTCATGAGAGCTCTGTCTCTCCTCTCAGTCAGGTAAGGGTTATTTTCTGCCAAAAGATGCCGAGTTAGCTGCTTGTACATATCAGACAGGAGTCTGGTATTGTTTGGGAAGAAGAAATAAAAGTTGTAGAAACTTGAATAACTACTGTTGAATGAAAGAAATCAGACAATAGTCATCATTATTATTCATTCATTCGCTCAGTCAGTCAGTCGTTCAATTAATGTTTGGGTCTTTTTAGGCAGAAAATATTGCCATTATAATAACTGAGTAAACTGCAAGCATTTTATTATCTGAAATGGGAAACTAAGACCGTTGATCCATTTGGTGTAGGGTAAAACTAGAAGGTTGAGTGAGTTTTTCTGCAGAGTTTACCAACTGTATAGCTAAGTCAATCTGCATATTGTGGAGGCTCCTGCTGTGTTCATACTGTGGAGTGTAATGTTAAAAAAGGGAAGAGAACCAAGAATACTTAAAAGACATCCATTTAAGATGATTAAGTAGGGATATTTAACAGTAAATCAATGAAGACCGAAGGACCCTGAAAGAAACTGAAAATTTACATGAGACTATATGATGTTGGCTCAAGAATATAGACAGTTTGGTCTATGAAAAACGAACTTCAGAAACTGACTCATACGTGTAGATCAACATTTGATTTATAATTTGATTTATGACAGTGCTTACATTGCAAAGCAATGAGGAAAGGATAATATTTTCGGTAACTTGGGCTACGTCAGATAGTTTATTCACTTCAGCAAAAAAATGAGTCTTGGCTCCAACCTCAAACTATATAAAGCCAGTATTTTCAAGTGACTTTTTGGTCTAAATGTAAAACATAAATCAGTAACATTTCTGTAAGATAATGAAGATTTTATTCTTAATCTTGGAACAAGCAGAGATTTCTTAAGCAATCACAAAAGGCATTCGCTTTAAAGAAAAACATTGATAAATTGGACTACATTAAAAAAGAACTTTGGTTCAGCAAAAGTCATATAGGAAGTAAAAAGTCAGAAAGTGAAAAAAAAAAAAAAGGCCTGGGAGATGATCTTAGCAATGCATATAACCAACAAAATATATAAAGTATTCTTACAAACCAATAAGAAAAAGACAGAAAAAGAAAAATGGACACAATACAAAATACTATAAAAGATCTTGAAATGGTCAATAAACATGAACAAAAAATGTTGAGCCCCATTACTCTTCAGAGAAATGAAAGTAGGGTACGCCTACACACCCATCAAAATGGCTAAAATTTAAAAGACTGAGGGGAGAAAAGTAATCATGAGAATGTGGAACAGCCAGACCTCTTACACACTGCTAGTGCAAAAATAAATTAGAATAGTTACTTTGGAAAACTCGTAGATAGTACCAACTAAAAGTGAGTATTAATGTACTTATGACCCAGGAAAACACTTCTGGGTATATATCCAACAGACGTGCTTACATATGTGTACCCAAAGATGTCGGAAAGAACATTCATTCTTTCATCGGAAAGAATGGCAGTGCCGTTCATAATAGCCCCATGCTCTCATCTGTATAGAGAAATGAATTGTGGCAAATTTCATTTATATAGGCAGCCATATCTTTTTCTGTTGCACTCTATTGTGCTTTACAGATATTAGTTGTTTTTTTTTGTTTGTTTGTTTTAAACAAATTGAAGGTTTGTGGCAGCCCTGAGTTGAACAAGTCTGTTGGCACCATTTTTCCAATAACATTTGCTCATTTCATGTCTCTCTGTCACATTTTGGTAATTCTTGGATTGTTTCAAGCTTTTTCGCTATTATCATATTTGTTATGATGATCTGTGAACCACTGATCACATCTTTGATGTTACTATTCTGATAAGATTACTTAGATGATTAACATTTTTTAACATTAAAGTATTTTTACTTTATTATTAAATTAAAGCTGTGTATTAATACATTGTTCTTTTAGGCATAATGCTGTTGCACCCTTAACAGACTACAATATAATGTAAGCATGACTTTTATATGCACTAGAAAACCAAAAAAATTTGGCCTTCTTAATTGCGATATTCTTTTTATTGTCATGGCCTGGAACTGAATCCATATCTGCTGTGGGTAAAAATGAATAACTGCTGCTAATAATGCAACAGCATGGATGAATCTTACAAGCATAATGTTGAATAAAAGAAGCCAGACATAAGAGAATACACACTTTATTATCCTATCTATATGAAGTTCAGAAGCAAGCAAAACTGATTTATGGCCTTAAGCATCAGAGTTATTTTTGAGGGCCTGGAGATTGAGAAGGGTCCAAGTAGTGTTCTGGGGTGTTGGTAGTGTTCTCTTTCTTGATCTGGAAAGTGGTTACATAGGTTTGTTCAGTTTGTGAAAATTCATGGTTTATGAACATTCCTCTAAATTATACTTTGATAATTCAGGTATACTTCAAGTGTATGTAGATACTTATTAAAACAAAAGTTTCAATAACAGTTTCCAGGTTTTTATTTTTGGACATCTCTTACATACATACATACTGTAGGACATGTATGACTAGGATAGTGGACCTTGCCTTTTATTCTGGTTGTTGGTGCTGTGGATTGTATGTGGGGCTCCAGATGGTCACAAGTTATTTTCTTTATGTATCTAAAGTGTGTTCTTTTCCTGGCAGTGGTTCCAGTTGCAGCCTGGCTGCTGGTCTCGAATCTCTGGGGCTTACTGATATCCGAACTTTGGTTCGACTCATGTGCTTGGCTGCTGCAGGGAGAGCGGGCCTCTCCACGAGTCCTTCTGCCATGGCAAGCGCTTCAGAGCGTTCACGAAGTGGGCACAGCAAGGCCAACAAGCCCATTTCCTGCCTGGCCTATCTGAGCACAGCAGTGGGATGTCTAGCATCAAACACTCCTAGTGCTGCAAAGCTCCTGGTGCAGTTATGTACACAGGTGGGGAAGTTGTCAGTGCTTTTCTTGTTGTATTACTTATTGCCAACCAATTCTTAAAGAAACTTGTGAAGTAAAAAGCTTCTTTTCCAAAATTAAAAATTAAATGTATTTGTTCTGATTGCCTCTACAGAACTTGATTTCCGCTGCAACAGGTGTAAATCTGACCACAGTTGACGATCCAATTCAGCGAAAGTTTCTACCTAGCTTTCTCCGAGGAATTGCTGAAGAGAATAAGCTTGTAACCTCCCCAAATTTTGTTGTAACTCAGGCCCTTGTGGCATTACTAGCAGACAAAGGAGCCAAACTGAGACCTAATTATGATAAGTCAGAAGTTGAAAAGAAAGGTAAGTTTCATATGATTTAAATATACAGTCTTTTAATCAATGTTTTTAAAAATGTTTCTGCATTGTTATATGTAATGAATTATATAACAGCATATACGGTGGAAGTGACAGATTCAAGGAATTAGATCTGATAGAAAGAGTGCCTGAAGAACTGTGGTTGGAGGTTCGTGACATTGTACAGGAGACGGTGATCAAAGCCATCCTCAAGAAAAAGAAACGCAAAGCGCAAAATGGTTGTCTGAGAAGGCCTTACAAATAGCTGAGAAAAGAAGAGAAGCAAAAGGCAAAGGAGAAAAGGAAAGATATACCCATCTGAATCAGAGTCAGCGAATACCAAGGAGAGATAAGCCTTCCTCAGTAATTAACGCAAAGAAACAGAGGAAAACAATAGAACTGGAAAGACTAGAGATCTCTTCAAGAAAATTAGAGATACCAAGGGAACATTTCACGCAAAGATGGGAACAATAAAAGACAGAAGTGGTATGGACCTGTCAGAAGCAGAAGATACTACAAAGAGGTGGCAAAAATACACAGAAGAACTATACAAAAAAGGTCTTCATGATGCAGATAACCTTGATGGTGTGGTCACTCACCTAGAGCCAGACATCCTGGAATTTGAAGTCAAATGAGCCTTAGGAAGCACCGCTATGACAAAGCTATGGAGGTGATGGAATTCCAGTTGAGCTATTTCAAAATGATGCTGTGAAAGTGCTGCACTTAATATGCCAGCATATTTGGAAAACTTAGCAGAAGCCTCAAAACTGGAAAAGATCAGTTTTCATTCCAATCCCAAAGAATGGCAACGCCAAAGAATATTCAGATTACTGCACAGTTGTACTCATGGCACACGCTAGCAAAGTAATGCTCAAAATTCTCCAAGTGAGGCTTCAACAGTACATGAACTGTGAATTTCCAGATGTTCAAGCTATATTTAGAAAAGCCAGAGGAACCAGCGATCAAATTGCCAGCATTCGTTGGATCATCAAAAAAGCAAGAGAGTTCCAGAAAAACATCTGCTTTATTGACTATGCCAAAGCCTTTGACTGTGTGGATCACAATAAACTGTGGAAAATTCTTAAAGAGATGGGAATACCAGACTACTTTACCTGCCACCTGAGAAACCTGTATGCAGATCAAGAAGCAGCAGTTAGAACTGGACATGGAACAACAGACTGGTTCCAAATTGGGAAAGGAGTATGTCAAGGCTGTATATTATCACCCTGCTTATTTAACTTATATGCAGAGTACATCATATGAAATGCCAAGCTGGATGAAGCACAAGCTGGAATCAAGATTGCTGGGAGAAATATTAATAACCTCAGATATGCAGATGATACCACACTTATGGAAGAAAGCAAAGAGGAACTAAGTGGTATGGACCTGTCAGAAGCAGAAGATACTACAAAGAGGTGGCAAAAATACACAGAAGAACTATACAAAAAAGGTCTTCATGATGCAGATAACCTTGATGGTGTGGTCACTCACCTAGAGCCAGACATCCTGGAATTTGAAGTCAAATGAGCCTTAGGAAGCACCACTATGACAAAGCTATGGAGGTGATGGAATTCCAGTTGAGCTATTTCAAAATGATGCTGTGAAAGTGCTGCACTTAATATGCCAGCATATTTGGAAAACTTAGCAGAAGCCTCAAAACTGGAAAAGATCAGTTTTCATTCCAATCCCAAAGAATGGCAACGCCAAAGAATATTCAGACTACTGCACAGTTGTACTCATGGCACACGCTAGCAAAGTAATGCTCAAAATTCTCCAAGTGAGGCTTCAACAGTACATGAACTGTGAATTTCCAGATGTTCAAGCTATATTTAGAAAAGCCAGAGGAACCAGTGATCAAATTGCCAGCATTCGTTGGATCATCAAAAAAGCAAGAGAGTTCCAGAAAAACATCTGCTTTATTGACTATGCCAAAGCCTTTGACTGTGTGGATCACAATAAACTGTGGAAAATTCTTAAAGAGATGGGAATACCAGACTACTTTACCTGCCACCTGAGAAACCTGTATGCAGATCAAGAAGCAGCAGTTAGAACTGGACATGGAACAACAGACTGGTTCCAAATTGGGAAAGGAGTATGTCAAGGCTGTATATTATCACCCTGCTTATTTAACTTATATGCAGAGTACATCATATGAAATGCCAAGCTGGATGAAGCACAAGCTGGAATCAAGATTGCTGGGAGAAATATTAATAACCTCAGATATGCAGATGATACCACACTTATGGAAGAAAGCAAAGAGGAACTAAAGAGCTTCTTGATGAAAGTGAAAGAGGAGAGTGAAAAAGCTGGCTTAAAGGTCGACATTCGAAAAATGAAGATCACGGCTTCTGGTCCCATCACTTCATGGCAAATAGATGGGGAAACAGTGGAAACAGTGAGAGACTTTATTTTCTTGGGCTCCAAAATCACTGTAGAGGGTAATTGCAGCCATGAAATTAAAAAACTCTTTCTCCTTGGAAGAAAAGCTATGACAAATCTAGACAGCATGTTAAAAAGTAGAGATGTTACTTTGTCAACAAAGGTCCATCTAGTCAAAGCTATGATTTTTTCATTAGTCATGTATGGATGTGAGAGTTGGACCATAAAGAAGACTGAGCGCTGGAGAATTGATGTTTTTGAACTGTGGCATTGGAGAAGACTCTTGAGATCTTGAGAGTCCCTTGGAAAGCAAGGAGATCAAACCAGTCAATCGTAAAGGATATGAATCCTGAATATTCATTGGAATGACTGATGCTGAGGCTGAAACACCCAATACTTTGCCACCTGATGCAAAGAGCTGACTCACTAGAAAAGACCTTGATATTGGGAAAGATTGAAGGCAGGAGGAGAAGGAAACGACATAGGATGAGATGATTGGATGGCATCACTGACTCAATGGACATGAGTTTGAGCAAGTTCTGGGAGATGAAGGACAGGGAAGCCTGGCGTGCTGCAGTCCATCGGTTTGCCAAGAGTTGGACACGACTGAGAGCCTGAGCAATGTGTAGTTAAGTTAGATCATAAGGAAAGTGCCTGGATACTTTTTCATTGTGCATGGAAATAAATACCAGAAAATATACCAAATTTGTCTTTTTTAATTAGATTATTTTATTCGATTATGGTTTGAGTCACCATAGATAATAATTACGGTAGTTTTCCATAATATAATTTATATAAAGTAGTGGCTGTTTTTCTCTTTGTCTTAAAACGATATACTTGAAGGGACTACTTAAATACACTATGTACCCTTCTCTTCACCATTTGGCCAAGAGAGATGGGCTTTTGGATCTATCAAGGCAGTCCCTTGATTGGCTATTACGATCACTTTTGAGCAGCAGAAGCCAAACTCTTAATTTTTAGGACATGCTGATTCTGCCCTGGCCCTAAACTGATGTCTGCTGTATTCTCAGTCTATGTATCCTTAGAGCAAAGACATTTACATACATTAAGCAATGTATGTAAATGTATATTTGCAGTGAATTGTATGTATTATAGAATTTTATGTGAGATAAATGCTTTATAGCTTGTATGCATATCTTAGTGAAATGATTGCTTGAAAAAGTGCTAATTCTTAAAAGATGGGTTAACCCGTTTTTGTTTGTTCACCAGCACCAGCTCTTACCCGGCGTCATTTCATTGTTTTGTCTAAGCAGGTTTAACTGCCCAATTGTATGCCCACCCTCCCTGTGACCCTTCTGCTGCAGGCCCTCTGGAGCTGGCTAACGCCCTGGCAGCCTGCTGCCTCTCCTCAAGGCTGTCCTCGCAGCACAGGCAGTGGGCTGCTCAGCAGCTTGTGCGCACTCTTGCCGCACATGACCGCGACAACCAGACTGCTCCACAGACGCTTGCTGATATGGGAGGAGATCTCAGAAAATGCTCCTTTATCAAGTTGGAGGCGCATCAGAACAGAGTATGTATTTTAAGCCCCAAGTGTGTTGATCACTTTATGTAAGATAAAATAGTTTCTGCTGTTCTCCAGGAGCTTAAAATTTAGATCATGGAGTGTGTATATGTGTCTCTCTCTGTCTCTCTCTCTCTCTTACGCACATACATGTGTGTGCTAAATTATCAGTATTTGCTAGTTACCGACTCTCCTTTCTCTACATGTGTATGTTGTATGCTATATAATCTGGTACAAATGGGAACATCAGATGGGGAATGAGAAGAAAACCAAAGGAATAACCTCACGAAAGATAAGAGCTTATATATGCAAGAGAAGAATAAATTGACCCTACTGTTTTAATCTAACCCACTGGGCCCCTGAGCAGTGACAAGGGAAGTTTAGGAAATGAAGACTGACCTCTACTTTTCCAATTTAAAAATCATTGTTTAGTCTTGTAATTTGTTTTATAGAGCGTATTGAATACTTCCATTTTATTGGATTAAAAAACATTTTTTAATTAAACAAACATGTTTAGTTAAGCTTGTAACAAGTCTAAGATAATTCAAATGAGTTTGGGCATAGTATTTTAAAGGTATATTTCATATAGGTGTATATTTACAAGCCAATTAGAAAGAATTAGACCATGCATATTGTTTTATAACATGGACACTTTTCCAATTTCATGGTAGATTTATTTTTAATTTGATAGAACTCTTTCAAATTACAGAATCATTTGAGTTAAAACTTGCTCACATATTGCTGGACTTTTTATCTTTTCTAGGTAATGACTTGTGTTTGGTGTAATAAAAAAGGACTGTTGGCTACAAGTGGCAATGATGGCACCATCCGGGTGTGGAATGTCACCAAGAAGCAGTATTCACTGCAACAGACCTGTGTATTCAACAGATTGTGAGTACTGATGTTAGCTCCCTTGGGTAACATTTAAAAATAGGAGAATCCTAAACATGCTTCATCTTGGTTGTGTTAATATAATCAAATTGTGACTAAAGTTTTTTACAATTTTTTATTTCAGAACAGTTTCCAATGTGTTGTTTTTTGTTTTTTGCAAGATAGTAATTAATTAATTATTTTTTGGCTGCACTAGGTCTTCATTGCTGGGCGGGGGGTACACTCTAGTTGCAGTGCACAAGCTTCTCATTGTGGTGACTTCTCTCGTTCTGGAGCACAGGCTCTAGGCACAGGGGCTTCAGTAGTTGCGTTGTATAAACTTAGCTGCCTCTCGGCATGTAGAATCTTCCCAGACCAGGGATCAAATCCCTGTCCCCTGCATTGGCAGATGGTCTCTCAACCACTGGACTGCCAAGTCCTGCTAGATAGTAACTTAGAAGATAAAAGTATTAACTGTCAATATCTGGACTTACTAGAATTAAATCAAGGTCTACTCTGCTAACATGTTCAGTTCTACAAAACGATAGGCTTATTTTCCATCATTCTTCAAGGATTATTTAGGAATTAAGAGTAATGATATTTCTTCTTAGCACAGTGTAGTATCTTTTCTATTTTTGTAGCTAAATATAAAACTTCCCTAGCTATTAGGCAAGCAAGAATCCATGTGCCCTGAGTAATAATCATATGTATAAACCATGCAGAATCAGAATATCTTTGTTGACAAATTATGTAGTACATTAAATGAATTGTCTAAGTAATACTCTTTTGTAATTCTACAATTTTCACATTATTACAAACACTAGCAATTATGTGATTGTCAAATACTACTAGCCAAGCTTTTGAAATGTAAGAATCTCTCTTTAGGTACTATGGTCTATATAAAACTCTTAATTTAAGATTTAGAATTTAGTTTCCTTTTGGATGATGGATTAGAATTCCATACTTATCTGTTGTATTCTAGGGAAGGTGATGCTGAGGAAAGCCTGGGATCACCCAGTGATCCAAGTTTCTCACCTGTTTCCTGGAGTATCAGTGGCAAATACCTAGCTGGGGCTTTGGAAAAGATGGTGAATATCTGGCAAGTTAATGGTAAGAGTCACATAAATGCTAGTAAACTACTGAAGGAACTCTTTCTCTTAGCCTTCTAAGTTCAAACATTGGCTTCCCTTCACCTTGAATCTCACAATCTGTTTACCAGCTGTGGAAATCTATGCATAGTATGATTTAAATTAAAGAGTGTTCGTTTCCTGACTTTCATTTCTGAGAGTTTCAATTAACCTGGTAATTTTAAACTAAAAATTTCTTTTATATGCCATTCAGCATTCAGCCTAGGATTAGAGAAGTAGCAATCACTACATTTCCAGCTATCTGTTCTTTGGAATCAGTTGAAATATTTCTGTTAATTTTGTCTCTCACAGGTACAAACTCTTGTAGATTTTTTATATATCTCTGGAAAATAAAAATTATTATTGTAATCTTCAGCTTACCAGTATTTTTGTTTGCTTTTGCTTAATTGAGAAATTGCTAGCCTTAACTATAGATGAATTTCATATGTTAATTTGGTTTTCAGTAATTATTAGGAAAATTAAGTGACATTTGTATACTGATTATTTTCCTTTATTCTTTCTAATATAAAAGCTATCTCTTTTTGCTATGAATAGTTATAGAAAAACTCGATTTGATAATCAAATGTAGTATATAAATGAAGGATCCAGCCTTGCAGTCTTATTCATTAGTAGGCTATTATGAAATTGGGAACTGCTTTGAGCGTGTTAAATACTACTTGTTTTTGTTATTGCTCTTAAGAATTAAGTGACAACTAGTTAACATTTTTTCCTTCTCTAGGAGGAAAAGGGTTAGTAGATATTCAGCCTCACTGGGTATCTGCTCTGGCTTGGCCAGAAGAGGGTCCATCTACAGCCTGGTCAGGAGAGTCTCCAGAATTGTTGTTGGTGGGACGGATGGATGGATCTCTAGGACTGATTGAAGTTGTTGATGTATCCACCATGCACCGTCGAGAACTGGAGCATTGCTATCGAAAGGATGGTAAATGATTAGACTTGTATCTAGTTGAGAGTGTTCCCTCTGATCAAATAGATATACTCTTTTGGCAAATGCTCAGTAAATATTACTTTTGGTTTTGTCTTCTAAATTGCCCAGTTGGTATTTCATTTTAGTTAGCTGCTAAGTTGAAAGATAGTTGTCTATCAACTCCTACCACACATTACTGCCAAAATAAGACCTAAGTTACTATTTATCTTTTGTGTAAGTGTCTGAACACTTATAGTGCCCTTGAGGTCTCCCTAGAAGGTTGAGAATGTCCAAGAGGAGAAAAGATAATAACCATTGATGGAGTTGAAATTGTTAACAAATATGTGAAATTAAGGAAATGAGGAAGGAGGAGGAGGGGGGGGATGTTCCTGATTTGAGAGTCATACTAGGAAGCCTTTCACTTATTTTCTCACTCTCTTCATTTTGGATGGCTCGGCATCATACTGGACAGTTCTATTAAATGATTTGGGGGAGTGGGATATCTCAAAGATCCTAGTCCCAGCTTCTGTGGTACTCTTTTAACAGAATAGAATAGGTTTTTTGGGTTTTTTTTTTTTTTTTTTTAGATTTTTAAAATAGATAATACCATCATTTGGTTCAAAAATTTTAGTTTAAAAAGATACAGTAGGAAATTCCCTGGCAGTCCAGTGGTTAGGACTCTCTACTTCCACTGGAAGGGATACAGGTTTGACCCCTGTTCAGGGAACTTAAGATCCCACATGCTACATGGCGTGGCAAAAAAAGAAATAAAAAGGTATACAATGCAAAGCCTTTCTCACATTTACTCAACTCCCATGTCCCCATTGTACTCCCACGGAAACCATTTTTTACTTCTTTTGTAGCCTTCTGGTGTAACATATACTAAAACAAATATGGATATAGATTGTTAGAATATAACATGTTTGATAGAATATGCAAGCACACGGAATAGGCAATATTAAGCAAAATAAAAGGGTAGGTAATTTTTTACCTAAGAGTTGGATTATTTCACTTTTTAGTTTCATGGTAGATTGTGGTGCAAAAGGAGAGAGCCTAAAATGACTTAAAATCAGCAAGGGAATTCAATTTTTGTTTCAAAAGAATGAAAGATTAAAAATGAGATACTCCTTGTCACTTACAAATAACACCTTTAAAGTGGGTTGCATGAAATCCCTGCTCTAAGCCTACATTTTGTCTAAATGCATTAAAGAGATGTGTATAAACTACTTCCAGTAGTTGTAGTGGTATATATTTGTTGCAAAATCTCTTTTAAAGTGAGACAATGACAAATAAGTCTCTCATTTTCTTTTTAAAATTTTTATTTTGTATTTATCGTGTTAGTGTCTGTAACTTGTATTGCTTGGTTCAGTGAAGACAGACCATTTGCAGTGGGATATTTTGATGGAAAATTGTTATTGGGAACAAAGGAACCACTTGAGAAAGGAGGCATTGTTCTAATTGATGCACATAAGGTAAAGAATCTTTATCAAATGATTACTTTTTCTTATTTTATACTGTAGTATTGCTTGATACTAGTTTCTCAAAAAATGTTTTTTACCTCAGTCACTTGTGATTTAATATTCTGTTGTTATACAAAGTTTTTGGACCATGTATATAAATGGAGAAGTCTGTGTAAGAAAGCCATTGGGTTAAGAAATAAAACCAAAACAGTGATACAGGATATCTTGGTCAGAGTACCTCCCAGTAATGCTAGAAATTCCATATATGAAGAATGATTCCATTACCTTAAACAGAAGTTACCAGGTCAAAAGCTTATGGGGCCACTAGTTAAGTAACGTAAATTCATGAAGCCAGTGGTTGGAACGTGTGAAGGAGGGTAAAAAAGTCAGAAGAATAGAGGTTATTATACAGAGTGAAGTCAGTCAGAAAGAGAAAATCAAATATTGTGTACTAGCACATATATACCCACTCCAGTGTTCTTGCCTGGAGAATCCCAGGGACCAGGGAGCCTGGTAGGCTGCTGTCTATGGGGTCGCACAGAGTCGAACACGACTGAAGCGAGTTAGCAGCAGCAGCAGCAGCAGCAGCACATATATATGAAATCTAGAAAGATAGTACTGATGAACCTATTTGCTGAGCAGTAGTGGAGACACTAGACATTGAGAATAGACTTATCGACACAGCTGGCGGGAGAGGAAGGAGAGGGTGGGCTGTATGGAGAGAGTAACATGGAAACATACATTACCATATGTAAAATAGATAGCCAGTGGGAATTTGCTAATATGACTCAGGGAACTCACATGAGGCTGGGGAACAAACTAGAGGGGTGGGATGGCAAGGGAGATGGGAGGGATGTTCAAATGGGAGGGGCCATGGGTAAACCTATGGCCAATTCATGTTGATGTTTGGTAGAAACCAATATAATATTGTAAAGCAATTATCCTTCAATTAAAAATAAATTTAAAAAAAAATCAGAAGAACCCAGTGAAGAGAACCATATAAACATAAAACATGTCCCAGATTCTCATAGTATTAGCTATTTTTAGTTTAAGAGATTCTTCTTTTAAAAAAAAACCCTCTTCTCTTTCATATTTTGATAATCAGTAGTCAATAAAAATAACTTTAAAAATGGTGATGAAAGATAACATATTCCTTCTGAATGAGAATTTCGTAATTCATTCATCCAAGTAACGTTTATTGGTCTTTGCAGCAAATATATATAATGCAGCAAATATATATATATTTTTATATATATATATAAACAATGAGTTAGTTAGTGGTTGGAAATAATGTAATACTATCTGATTTGCATAAAATGTCCATTTCAAAATAGTTGAGTGATAGAAGTATGAAGAAATGAAGTGAAGTGAAGTTGCTCAGTCGTGTCCAATTCTTTGTGACCCCGTGGACTGTAGCCTATCAGGCTCCTCAATCCACGGAATTCTCCAGGCAAGAATACTAGAGTGGGTTGCCATTTCCTTCTCCAGGGGATCTTCCTGACCCAGGGATTGAACCTGGGACTCCCACATTACAGGCAGACACTTACCATCTGAGCCACCAGGGAAGGGATAGAAGTATAGGTTATAAATTATTAAGTTTTAAATGTTTGTAAAGCAAGCATTACTATGATATTTTTCTCCCTCTACCATTTTAAGGATACTCTTATTAGTATGAAGTGGGACCCAACGGGTCATATTCTTATGACATGTGCCAAAGAAGAAAATGTGAAACTCTGGGGACCAATTTCAGGGTGCTGGCGCTGTCTACATTCGCTCTGCCATCCATCTATTGTAAATGGCATTGCTTGGTGCAGCCTTCCAGGAAAAGGATCCAAGTTGCATTTACTGATGGCCACGTATGTTATAAATTTGTGTGTGTGTGTGTGTCTTTATATTAATGTAGGCTGTTACTTGCATTTTAAGTGTGGTTTCTCAAGAATTTTAAACTGTTTATTACCAGTTATTATTCTTAAAATGTATAATACCATAAGATCACCTTAGAGAAGTAAAGAAGAGTTTTCCAATGTGAAGCTTCAGCTATGCAATCCAAAGATATGCCATCTTCCTTACCCCATGTAATATTGGTAAAAACATGGGTTCTACTTGTATTTCTTGTGAAATTATAGCATACCTGCCACAAATAAATTTTTAAAATATATTGTAGTAGTTCTGTCAGGTCTTAATTGATTGCTGTTTGAAAATATTTTTACTTCTACATATTGACATGGTTTGGTTTTATGTGATCAAATTTTTCAAGTGGCTGTCAGAGTGGCTTAGTGTGTGTTTGGCGTATTCCCCAAGATACCACACAGACCAGTGTGACTAGTTCAGAAGGATGGTGGGACCAGGAATCAAGTTGCCAGGTAAGTGTTCTACTGTTTTTTCAAGACTTTATTTGCAACCTTAGATAGTATATGTTATCAAATAGTCCTCCTACTTGGTATCCCAAACGTCAAGAATAGTTAGGGAAATGTGAATAATTGTCATACTTTGTGTGCTTTTTGAATTAACTTTCTTTATTATTATTATTTTTTTAAGTCAGAGATACCATCATTACTTGTTAAGGGGAGATACTCAGTAAATACCAATGATGTGGTGATCATTTATGGTATATAATTGACACTACCAATAGGAGAGTCCCAAGTTAAAGGTTTTTGGTACAGTGAAGTAGGAACACCACAGGAGCACTCCTATCCAAAGTATCTCCTACTGAAACCAGAATTTCATCTATAGAACCATTCCTTTACGTTAAACAGAGGTTAAAAATTAGAGTAGACAGGAAATTTCCTGGTGGTCCAGTGGTTAGGACTTGGCACTTTCACTATTAGGAAGAAAATACCACAGGAGCAGAAGTACGAGCACTTGAGATAAATCTGATTTGCCCTCTCTGCTAAAAAGTAGCCCTTTGGATAGGCCTTAGCTATCTCATTGCTAAAACCTGCAGAGCAAACATGAGATTAAGTTGAGATTAAATACCATGTGACAGACAGAACCGTAACAGAAAAAGGAACCTGTTTGTATAGCACCAGCATGTGCAATTCACAAATGTTAGACGCAAAAAATGAAAATTACATAAAGCGAAATTTTAAAGTTAAAACACTCATTAAAAAGTAGAAGTGGACTTCCCTGGTGGTCCAGTGGTTATGACTCTGCACTTCCATTGCAGGGGATGGGGCTTGATCCTTGGTCAGGGAAGTAAGATCCCACATGTTTTGTGGCAGTGCCCTACCCACCCTGCCCCCGCAAAAGGTAAAAGTTAGAATATTTCCTATTTCTGCGGGATAATTGAAACAAATGTAGTCTGTTTGAAGATTAGGGAACTAGATTACAAGCACAACAAAAAAAAGATGAAATAGCATCAGTGAAGGAGAACCAGGTTTGTATCTTATTTTCTGTCAGGCTAACTCTTAGGAGAAAGTTGTCCTTCCCTCTTCCCAACTTTATATTGAAATATAAAATTTCCAAGAATGAATTATAAATTGTTTTAATTTCAATATTTGTTAAAAATAAAAATTAATTGCAGGATGGATATAGGAAATCAGTTGGAGCCAAGTGTGTTTATCAATTGCGAGGACACATCACCCCTGTCCGGACCGTTGCCTTTAGTTCTGATGGGTTGGCCCTGGTGTCTGGTGGATTAGGTGGCCTTATGAACATTTGGTCTTTAAGGGTAAGAGTATAGATGTTATTTTCATCTTCAGAAATGTTTTTATATTATATACAGTAAAAGTTAACCAATCTTAGGAATATTTTGTGTAATAATATCTTGAATATTGAAGAAACCCTTTTCAGAATTCTCTGCCCTTTACTTTTTCTTAGTGATGTATTTTTAAAGTTCTTTAAAAAAGGCCCTAGAAAATTGGATAGTAATATGCAGTTGGACATTGCCGAATTTAGCTAAATGTAGGTTTTAGAATAAGTTTTTGTGAATGTTAAGTATAAATTTAAAATGCAAGTAATGGCTAACCAGTTAAGGAGTGTGTATTGATGAATGCATTTCATTTTAGGACGG
Organism: Cephalophus harveyi; assembly: GCA_006410635.1. NCBI lineage: Eukaryota > Metazoa > Chordata > Mammalia > Artiodactyla > Bovidae > Cephalophus > Cephalophus harveyi. Next base: position 166,677 of record SJYT01024729.1, read on the forward strand.
CTCTGTCTTGCAAACTGTTGTGATTGGCTCTGGAGCTATTCAGACCACAGTATGGATTCCAGATGTTGGGGTGGCTGCTTGCTCAAATAGATCAAAGGTAATTTTATAATTAAATCATAAGTTGTTAACCTCTAAGGTATCTTTGAAATCGTAGTCCAAGGATCCCACTTTACAGAGGAGAAAACTGATATCCAGAGGGATTATTACTTGCCCAAGATAATGCAACTATCTAGTGGCAGAAGGAAAACTAGAACCTAGTACTCTTTTATACACTATACTTTGGGGAAAATGCTTAATTACTGAATGACTTTCCACTGGAAGTTATAAAGAGAACTTTTTACTTTCTGCCATGATTTTTGAGATAGGACTAAATTATCTTAAAATAATTTTCCCTAAAAAGAAGGACCACCTCATAAACCTTTCACTCAAGTATTCAGAATAGATCTGGGCTTTCAAATTTAATGTTCTAGTAAAAAATACTAGCCCTCTTCTGTGAAATAATTTTGTGATGACATTATCTCTTACAGTCCATGGGGTCTCAAAGAGTCGGACACAACTGAGCAGCTTCACTTTCACTTTATCTCTTACAATATTGCTTTTCATACCCCTAGTGAGTAGTGCCAATATCCTGCTTTGGTTTACATTTTATGTGGTTAAGTAATATTAGAATAGAGCTATAAACCTGCATGAACAGTCCTACTAGATGTAAAATGTATAATCGGACCATAGATAGTAGTGGCCTGCATAGAATAAACCATAGGGCCCTAGGGCAGTGCTGCTTCTGTAGATGTGTGTCAGTCAGCAGAGTACTGCTTCCTCTAGTATCCCTTTGATCATGTCAGACTGTTAGAGTATACTGGATGATTTTCCTATAAGTCCTATGAAATAGCAAATAATTAATGTCTCTTTAAGAAGAATCAGCTAATCCAAGGTAGTTCACAATTTTATAGTTATTTCTTATTCACTTGTTTTTACCTTAAACAAAATTTAGGATATTTTGAAGTTCCTAGGCATTAAAAGTATAGCAAAAAATATCTAAAAGGCAAAAGTATTTAATGCAGTTATTGGAAGGAATTTCTCATATATAAATGGTGGTGGAATTGTCTCTTTTATTTAAACAAATACCATGTGGCATGGTTTCTTTTGCATCAGGATGTTTTGGTCGTGAATTGTACAGCAGAATGGACTGCTGCCAATCATGTTTTAGCAACCTGTAGGACAGCACTGAAACAACAAGGTATTCTGGGATTAAACATGGCTCCCTGCATGAGAGCATTTCTGGAGCGGCTACCCATGATGCTTCAGGAGCAGTATGCATATGAAAAGGTAACTGATTACAGTCACTCTTGCAGATATACAGATGACTGGTGCTTTGGAATTTGAACTGTAGCTTTGAATTTATCCCTTAAAAGTATGAGGTCTGAGTAAAATAAGTGGGGCTATTTGGGCAGAAGCAAATGAAAAAAAGTCATGCCTAAAATTGTTGTTCAGTAATCCTAAACCTGCTTTTACTTTATTTTAGTGGGAGTAAAATTTTTAAATAACCCTCAGATTTGTATAGTGCTTCGGTCATTCTTTTTCAGATTATTTGTTCATTCAAAACCTCTTTAAACCCCTGTACTTCAGAGTACATCATCTTCCCTTTTCTAACCCAAATATCTATTTTTGTGTGGCTTTGCTATCCTAAAGTTGGGAGGTGGAGTGGATATGGGCATCAGAGTGAATATCCTGTCCACTTAATCAGGTGAATCTTTGTGGAAAGTTTAGTGGAAGAGCTAAGGTTGAACTAAATAAGTAGGGTCATTAAATACTAGAATGGGTAATATGGAGTTTGGACTTGGTGCCCAGGTCATGATCCTGTGTAACCTGTCTTCCAGCCCTCAGTAGTCACAGCATGCTGCTCTGAAGCAAAGTTCTTTGGGGTTTTTTCCTTTTTGTTTGTTTGTTGCTGTGCTACACTGATCAGCTGTTACCATACCCAGTTAATTTCAATGAGGTTTGCCCAGGTTTTCTTTTCTGAATCACTCTGTCACTCACAAAGTTGCTCTAGTACCTCTAGGGAGGACCATAGAAGAAGACTGTCTCTGGTGGCTATCAGGGTTCTTTTGGTAGAGGAGGAAATGTGAGAGGGTGGAGGTCCCCGTGGTTCAATTTTCTGCCCTTTTTTTGCTATTGTGAACTAACAACAAAAAACTGTAAAACTGTAATGAAAATATGCTAAATGCAGTGTAGTGTCTTCGATTGAATCTTGGAGCAGAAAAGGAACATCCCTGGTGGCTCAGAGGTTAAAGCGTCTGCCTCTAATGCGGGAGACCTGGGTTCGATCCCTGGGTCGGGAAGATCCCCTGGAGAAGGAAATGGCAATCCACTCCAGTATTCTTGCCTGGAGAATCCCACGGACGGAGAAGCCTAGTAGGTTACAGTCCACGGGGTCGCAAAGAGTCGGACACGACTGAGCGACTGAACTGAACTGAACTGAACTGAACCGTGAAGTTCTATGGTTTAATTATTATTGTAACCAATGTTAATTTCTTAGTTTTAATTAATGTACCATGGTTATAGAAGATGTTAACATTAGAGGTGATGGGGGTTTTATAGGAATTTTCTGCACTCATCTCTATAACTCTCTATGTGCCTAAAATTATTTCAAAGTAAAAAGCTTAAAAAAGAACCAGTAAAGTTAAAATATGACTACAGGCTTTCAGGATGCAGTAGGCTAATTTATAATATTTGGCAGAGGCCCTTCAGCATCGTATCCCTGCCTTTCTCTTAGCCTCATGTGGTTTGTGGAGACCAGCTTGTTCACAGCCCCTATATGCAGTGTCTGGCCTCCCTTGCGGTGGGACTTCATCTGGATCAGCTGCTATGTAATCCGCCAGTGCCGCCACACCACCAGCACTGCCTCCCTGACCCTGCATCCTGGAATCCAAATGAGTGGGCCTGGTTAGAGTGTTTCTCCACCACCATAAAAGCTGCTGAAGCCCTGACCAATGGAGCACAGTTTCCAGAGTCTTTTACTGTTCCCGATCTAGAGCCTGTTCCAGAGGATGAACTTGTACTCCTGATGGTAAGTGTAGTATGAGCTACTTGAGATTGTGTTACATGGATGTTTAACAAATAGCAGACCAACAGTAAGTATTTGCTGGCTTGAATAGAGCAAGAAGGACACCCTTCAGTTCAGTTCAGTTAAGTTGCTCAGTCGTGTCCGACTCTTTGCGACCCCATGAATCGCAGCACGCCAGGCCTCCCTGTCCATCACCAACT
>SJYT01024729.1:170343-266478 GCA_006410635.1 Cephalophus harveyi
CCAACTCTCACATCCATACATGACTACTGGAAAAACCATAGCCTTGACTAGACGGACCTTAGTCAGCAAAGTAATGTCTCTGCTTTTGAATATGCTATCTAGGTTGGTCATAAACTACACCCTTAGATAAACTCAAAATATTCGCTTTCAGATAGTCACATTCAGTCTGATAAAAGGTTTCTATGGTGACAGGGATTGATTATGAGAATTGTGGAGCTTGTATAAACTTGCTGGTTTTCAAAAACATCGTCCCATATTTTCTCATTTGCTTGTTCTTAGGTACCTTATTAGTTTACATATATATTTGTAAATATATTTTAGCATCTTTTCCTGGCCATCTTTTTAGATTTATTCCACATATATATTCTAAATTATTTAGCACTTCAAACATGTTTAATAGAATATGAGAAGGCATTTTAGTTGTCATTTCTTTGTGATTGTATTTGAGAATGTCTAGACACCAAACTGTGATAGAGATAAAATGCCTGGGTAGATAGATAGTTCAAGCCAGCAGTTGATCTAACAACCCCCTTAACTAATTAAAATTTATATAAACAAACATTTGAATATATGAATATACATACAATATTCAAATATATATTCACATATTTGAATATATTCATTTATTGAATATTCATTGATAAATGAATTTATCAATTCATTTATTGAAAATATTCATATATTCATAAATATGTGAATTGAAGAAAATGAGCAAACTCCAGGAGATGGTCAAGAACAAGGAAGCCTGGCGTGTTGCAGTCCATGGGGTCGCAAAGAGTAGGACATGACTAAGTGACTAAACAAGAACAATCTAAATATAGATTATTTTAGTCAGGAAGTGTTCTTCTGAGCTCATTTCTCTCAAGTATGTCATATGTAGATGAGGAAACTGAAGCCTAGCAAGATGAAGTGAACTGCCCACAACCGTTCGAGTTCACACGGGTGATGGCTCCTGCAAATGACCTTGTACCTGTGGGTGCTCAGAAGTGATTAGATTTGAATCTTCAATGTGTTAGTGATAGTTGATAGTAAAAGTGTTTATCAGCTCAGTGCAGTTCAGTTGCTCAGTCATATCCGAGTCTTTGCGACCCCAGGAACTGCAGCACGCCAGGCCTCCCTGTCCATCACCAACTCCTGGAGTTTACCCAAACTCACGTCCATCAAGTCGGTGATGCCATCCAACCATCTCATCCTCTGTTGTCCCCTTCTCCTCCTGCCCTCAATCTTTCCCAGCATCATGGTCTTTTCCAGTGAGTCGGCTCTTCGCATCAGGTGGCCAAAGTACTGGAGTTTCAGCTTTAGCATCATTCCTTCCAAAGAAATCCCAGGGCTGATCTCCTTCAGAATGAACTGGTTGGATCTCCTTGCAGTCCCAGGGACTCTCAAGAGTCTTCTCCAACACCACAGTTCAAAAGCATCAATCCTTCGGCACTCAGCTTTCTTTATAGTCCAACTCTCACATCCATACATGACTACTGGAAAAACCATAACCTTGACTAGACAGACCTTTGTTGACAAAGTAATGTCTCTGCTTTTTAATAAGCTATCTAGGTTGGTCATAACTTTCCTACCAAGGAGTAAGCGTCTTTTAATCTCATGGCTGCAGTCACCATCTGCAGTGATTTTGGAGCCCAGAAAAATAAAGCCAACCTTGACTAGACAGACCTTAGTCGGCAAAGTAATGTCTCTGCTTTTTAATAAGCTATCTAGGTTGGTCATAACTTTCCTACCAAGGAGTAAGCGTCTTTTAATCTCATGGCTGCAGTCACCATCTGCAGTGATTTTGGAGCCCAGAAAAATAAAGCCAGCCACTGTTTCCACTGTTTCCCCATTTATTTCCCATGAAGTGATGGGACCAGATGCCATGATCTTAGTTTTCTGAATGTTGAGCTTTAAGCCAACTTTTTCACTCTCCTCTTTCACTTTCAAGAGGCTCTTTAGTTCTTCATTTTCTGCCTTAAGGGTGGTGTCATCTGCATATCTGAGGTTATTGATATTCTCTTGGCAATCTTGATTCCAGTTTGTGCTTCTTCCAGCCAGTGTTTCTCATAATATACTCTGCATATAAGTTAAATAAGCAGGGTGACAATATACAGCCTTGACGTTCTTTTCCTATTTGGAACCAGTCTGTAGTTCCATGTCCAGTTCTAACTGTTGCTTCCTGACCTGCATACAGATTTCTCAGGAGGCATGTCAGGTGGTCTGGTATTCCCATCTCTTGAAGAATTTTCCACAGTGTATTGTGATCCTCACAGTCAAAGGCTTTGGCATAGTCAATAAAGCAGAAATAGATGTTTTTCTGGAACTCTTGCTTTGTCGATGATCCAGCGGATGTTGGCAACTTGATCTCTGGTTCCTCTGCCTTTTCTAAAACCAGCTTGACCATCTGGAAGTTCACAGCTCTTGTATTGCTGAAGCTTGGCTTGGAGAATTTGGAGCATTACTTTACTAACGTGTGAAATGAGTGCAATTGTGTGGTAGTTTGAGCATTCTTTGGCATTGCCTCTCTCTGACATTGGAATGAAAACTGACCTTTTCCAGTCCGGTGGCCACTACTGAGTTTTCCAAACTTGCTGACATATTGAGTGCAGCACTTTCACAGCATCATCTTTCAGGATTTGAAACAGCTCAACTGGAATTCCATCACCTCCACTAGCTTTGTTCGTAGTGATGCTTCCTAAGACCCACTTGACTTCACATTCCAGAATGTCTGGCTCTAGGTGAGTGATCACACCATCGTGATTATCTGGGTCATGAAGATCTTTTTTGTACAATTATGTGTATTCTTGCCACCTCTTCTTAATATCTTCTGTTTCTGTTAGGTCCATACCATTTCTGTCCTTTATTGAGCCCATCTTTGCATGAAATGTTCCCTTGGTATCTCTGATTTTCTTGAAGAGATCTATAGTCTTTTCCATTCTGTTCTTTTTCTCTATTTCCTTGCATTGATCGCTGAGGAAGGCTTTCTTTGCTTGCTGTTCTTTGGAACTCTGCATTCAAATAGGAATATCTTTCCTTTTCTCCTTTGCTTTTTGCTTCTCTTTTCACAGCTATTTGTAAGGCCTCCTCAGACAGCCATTTTGCTTTTTTGCATTTCTTTTTCTTGGGGCTGGTCTTGATCCCTGTCTCCTATACAACGTCACGAACCTCTGTCCATAGTTCGTCCCTTAAATCTATTCTTCACTTCCACTGTATAATCATAAGGGATTTGATTAGGTCATACCTGAATGGTTTAGTGGTTTTCCCCACTTTATTCAATTTAAGTCTGAATTTGGCATTGAGTTCATGATCTAAGCCACAGTCAGCTCCCGGTCTTGTTTTTGCTGAATGTATAGAGCTTCTCCATCTTAGGCTGCACAGAATATAATCAGTCTGATTTCAGTGTTGGCCATCTGGTGATGTCCATGTGTAAAGTCTTCTCTTGTGTTGTTGGAAGAGGGTGTTTGCTATGACCAGTGCGTTCTCTTTGCAAAACTCTATTAGCCTTTGTCCTGCTTCATTCTATAGTCCAAGGCCAAATTTGCTTGTTACTCCAGGTGTTTCTTAACTTCCTACTTTTGCACTCCAGTCCCCTGTAATGAAAAGGACATCTTTTTTGGGTGTTAGTTCTAAACGGTCTTGTAGGTCTTCATAGAACCATTCAACTTCAGCTTCTTCAGCATTACTGGTCGGGGCATAGACTTGGATTACCGTGATATTGAATGGTTTGCCTTGGACGAACAAAGATCACCCTGTCGTTTTTGAGATTGCATCCAAGTACTGCATTTCAGACACTTTTGTTGACTGTGATGGCTACTTCATTTCTTCTAAGGGATTCCTGCCTACAGTAGTAGATATAATGGTCAGTTCAGTTCAGTTCAGTCGCTCAGTCATGTCCGACTTTTTGAGACCCTGTGAATCGCAGCACGCCAGGCCTCCCTGTTCATTACCATCTCTCGGAGTTCACTCAGACTCATATCCATCGAGTCCGTGATGCCATCCAGCCATCTCATCCTCGGTCGTCCCCTTCTCCTCCTGCCCACAATCCCTCCCAGCATCAGAGTCTTTTCCAATGAGTCAACTCTTCACATGAGGTGGCCAAAGTACTGGAGTTTCAGCTTTAGCATCATTCCTTCCAAAGAAATCCCAGGGTTGATCTCCTTCAGAATGGACTGGTTGGATCTCCTTGCAGTCCAAGGGACTCTCAAGAGTCTTCTCCAACACCACAGTTCAAAAACATCAATTCTTCGGCACTCAGCCTTCTTCACAGTCCAACTCTCACATCCATACATGACCATGGAAAAACCATATCCTTGACTAGACGGACCTTAGTTGGCAAAGTAATGTCTCTGCTTTTGAAAATGCTGTCATCTGAGTTAAATTCACCCATTCCAGTCCATTTTAGGGAAATATTAACAATGTGTAAAAATCAAGTTTGGCATGATTGTAAAATTGCTCTTAATTTCTCATAATATTACCAAATTCTTTTTTTAATTTTTCGAAAGAAAACTTAGTTGTTAGTTAAGAACAAATGAATCTTTTGCAAAAAATTTTCTCAAAAAATGGCCTGGGAAGAAGGAGGGCTGCATTTTGGTCTTCTTCCTGCTTATAACTGGACATGTGATCTTGGGCTTCTCCTTTTCTCTTAAAAAAAATATTAATTTGATCATTTTTAAGACTTCTTTAAAAAAAAAAGATAAGTACTGATTAAGCAAAGTTGATCCTAATGTTTGCCCTGTCTTGCAGGATAACAGTAAATGGATTAATGGCATGGATGAACAAATTATGTCTTGGGCAACTTCCAGACCTGAGGTCAGTCAAGAGGACAATAACTTTGTGGTGGTTCTTAGTAAATCTTCTGGTTCTAAATGCTTATGTGTTTATACCCTGGTATCCCCCATAGAGGCTTCTACACATTTAGTACCCAGTAGATGCTTATTTGAATGAATTAACGAATCAGATTTTGATTTATTTGTGGTTTTCTAGGACTGGCACCTGGGAGGTAAATGTGATGTCTATTTGTGGGGTGCTGGCAGGCATGGACAGCTGGCAGAAGCTGGAAGAAACGTAATGGTACCTGCAGCAGCTCCCTCATTCTCACAGGCCCAACAGGTAACTAAGGAGGGTAAAAAATTGGAGAACTGACAGTTCTGATTCCCTTACGTCCAGTAGCTTACTTGGGATAGTTTGTCCACTGCATAATCTATTGTGAGGAATCCAACAAAGTCATGATATAAAGCTTCTAAATAAAAGTTTTATAGAGTTTTTATCGACTTAAGTTTTGTTAATATTCTGAAATTTTTCTTGTTTTCAAGTATAATGAAGTAACATCATGATGCTTTAAGCCTGCCCAGTACATAATTTTAGATGTTAAGATATAGCTAATTATCAGTTCTCTCTTTGGGGTCATAAACTTGCTGGGATCTTTAGCCAGATTTCATTGATACTCCTCCTCTCTTCTAATAATTGTGGTACTAAATCTCCAAACTCTTCTTAAGACTCCTGCTTTCACTTCTGTTCTTCTCTACCTCAGTAAGCCCCAAGATGCACCACTCTTTTTTGCACATATCCCCTCCAGTTTCTGTTTCTTGGAGGCCTCCAGCCAATCTTTACTATTTTCCCATCACTGTTTCCTTTTTCTTCTTTTTATCTATTTTCTTCTTAAACTCTGTACAACTGACTGAAAGCTCTGTAGATAACATGTTTCTAAACTGTGTTAAATCATCATATGAGCCTCATACATTTTTTAGTTAAGTAAGCAGTTTTATAATAATTAAGGGCTTATAGGAATCCCATAGTTACGTCAACTCTTCCACTTTAGTGAAAGGATGAAAGAACTGATAAAGGTATCCTAGGTATACATGGAATCATTTTAAATATTTGCATGTTAAAGCTATGTAATAGAAGATAATATATGTAATTTTGTGTTTTGATACTAGGTCATATGCGGTCAAAATTGTACCTTTGTCATCCAGGCCAATGGCACAGTGTTGGCTTGTGGGGAAGGAAGTTATGGCAGATTAGGACAAGGAAATTCAGATGACCTTCATGTGCTGACAGTCATTTCAGCCTTACAAGGTAAAATTATCCTCAGTTAAAAGCAGATTAGAACTGTGGCCTGTTTGTAGGAATGTTTGCTTATTACATTGCAACTCACCCAAACCTTTGCTAAATAAAGTCATGTAGGGTTTTCACTTATATTTATGTTCTTGTTTAAGCATGCACAACCTTAATTTTCCATATTTTAAGTTGTATTATTTTACAGGTTGTCATAGCATTGCTAGAATTCAATGATATAAATTGCTGTGTTAATACTCACTGAAGATTGTAAACAAATTCTTTAAAATTGCAAAATTGTAATTTGGTAACTATTACTAGCAGTAGTAGGGCTTCCCAGGTGGCTCAGTAGTAAAGAATCCACCTGCCAATGCAGGAGACACAGGAGACATAGGTTCCATCCCTGAGTCGGGAAGATCCTCTGAAGGAAGAAATGGCAACCCACTCCAGTATTCTTGCCTGGAAAATTCTATGGATAGAAGAGCCTGGTGGGCTACAGTCCATGGGGTTGCAAAGAGTCAGGTACCACTGAGCGACTGAGCACACACACAATAGCAATAGTAATCAGGCATGTGCTTCATTAACATTAAACATTAATTTACATAGAAATGTGCATATATACTAAAGCCTTTGAAAGGGCATCTCCATCAGAGTTCTCTGTGACTTGGAGAAAGAATATCTCTGGAAAAAGCACTGCAGGGAGCCTCTGGCTTGTTTGTTAAGTTAACTTTTACTGACTCTAAAGTCAATAGACAAAGCAATTGAGTTTTTTAAGTAAAAGCATTTAAGTAACATAAGTTCATAATGAATTCTTGAATGGCTCTAAGTTCTCTTCCTTCAGATATAAGTGTGAAGAGCACAACATTGGGGATGGGAGGGCTTGGTTCCTGTTCAGTTCTATTACATCCTGCCTCTGGTGCCTTGCATCAGCTACTAGACCTCTTTGTGGCTCAGTTTCCCTAGTTGTACAAGTGGTGATGATAATATCTGCCTCATAGGCTCTGTGTGAAAATAGAAAATGAACGATCCATGTAAAGCACTTATAGGAGTGCTTTACACTATGTTCCAGTCACTAAGGACTAGAACATAGTCCTTAGTGACTGGAATTGCTCCTATCACCCTTCTTCTGTTCCTTATCATCATCATCATTTTATGTTACTGCTCCCAAATTTCTAGTTTATGGCTACAATTTAGATTTAAAATTAAAGACATTCTTTTTTATTTCTGCAGTACTGTTGTGGTATTTTTTTTTTATTCTATGAGACTACTTTGTAGTAGCTTCAACTAAAGAGGGAACTTTTACCATCCAGTGACTCTTGTTGTGTTTCTGCTCCGTTGCAGGCTTTGTGGTGACCCAGTTGGTGACTTCCTGTGGTTCTGATGGGCACTCAATGGCCCTGACTGAAAGTGGTGAGGTCTTTAGCTGGGGAGATGGTGATTATGGCAAACTCGGCCATGGGAACAGCGACAGGCAGCGACGGCCCAGGCAGATCGAGGCCTTACAAGGAGAAGAAGTGGTGCAGGTTGGGCAGGATATGGAGAAGTTTATCTTTGAATATAAACATACTGGGTTTAGTTCTCAAGATTGGGTAATGAAAAAACAGTAGTAAAAACATATTACCCCATCATAAAAGATCCAGTGTTTTTGGTAGTTCACAGTCATTCTTGAGTGTCTCAGGGGTTTAAATGGGTTTTGGTATTAGAATGGACTCTTTTTCCTCTACCAACTGGTTGACCTAGGCCAGGGTGCTTCAGGTCTTTGTAAAAGGAGAGGTTTAACTCCTGACCCACAGTTGTTGATCTACTACTAAATGGAAATCTTTACTTTCAACCTGTCATTATTATTACAAAGGTTGAGTTTGTATACTTTTTTCTGGAAAATCAATTAGCGATCAACAATTAGTGTTGTCAAATTGCATAATACCTTAGAGTTTACAGGGATTCCCTGGTGGCTTAGAGGATAAAGCATCTGCCTGCAATGCAGGAGACCCAGGTTTGATCCCTGGGTTGGGAAGATCCCCTGGAGAAGGAAATGGCAATCCACTCCAGTATTCCCTCCTAGAGAATCACATGGACAGAGGAGCCTGGCAGGCTACGGTCCACAGGGTCGCAAAGAGTCGGACACGACTGAGTGACTTCACTTTCTTTAGAGTTTACAAAAAATTTCCCCGTTCATTAACTCATAGAGTCTAGGTCATCTCTGCAGCTGAAGAGCAGCAACGGTTCTTCCAAGGTGTGCTGTTTCTCTTGGTCTTTCTGAAGATGATGAGTAGATCAGACTTGCAGGAGCAGGAGGGCCACTTGGCTGGATAGGACATACTGGTCTTAAAGATCCCAGTGAAGTTTATTTTAAAGATTATTACTGTATTAAAAACCCAAATGACTAATTTCTTAGTATACCCTCTTATTAACATTTTTGTTCTTGTTGGTTCTGTTTGTAGATGTCTTGTGGCTTCAAACACTCAGCAGTGGTAACATCAGATGGCAAACTGTTTACCTTTGGGAATGGTGACTATGGTCGTCTGGGCCTGGGCAACACCTCTAACAAAAAACTTCCAGAGAGAGTGACTGCACTGGAGGGATATCAGATTGGACAGGCATGGAATAAGTCAATAATATGTTCTATCTGATCATAGTTTCTTGTTTCCTCTGTGTGCACTTAGATACTGTCCTTTCAGGAAGATTAGAATCACCAGTTGTACTTACCCTCATGTACATTTTGTTTGGCCTAATTGGTAATTGGTTAACAAATGAAAGTCATAATTCAGGATGTGAATATTTCAAATTCCTCTTCATAATGCAACTTGATATGAAACCTTTAAATAGTATAGTAACTCCTGTTCGGTATCCTGGAAGTAGATGGCTGAATTGCAGCATATTGGTAACTGCTGCTCTTAAGTAATAATTGTCCATGACCTATACATGTTGAGATTCTCTCTTAATGAAAAGAGGAGATAAAATATTATCTTCTACTATCTTTTATCTTTTATTATTCCTTAGACTGTCTCTGGTGTGAATGAGTATTTTTTAATCATATGTACTTTTTTCCTGTCTTGTGTACTGTCTAATTCAGAGTTAGCCATAGATATTTGATAGCTTTTTCTTTGAAGAAAAGAAGGTTGTCTTTTGTTTGTGAATGTTAAGAATATTTTCTTCATGACAAATTTCGTAAACGTATGTAAAACCCTGAAACCAATAAAAATCTTCTGGAAACAGAGCCAATTTTTGACTGAAGTGAAGAAAAAGGGTCCCAGAAATGGGTATGTATTTTAGTATTGTGATTTGCCTTACTGACCACCTTGTTCTTTCTCCAGGTGGCTTGTGGCTTAAACCACACGTTGGCAGTGTCAGCAGATGGCTCCATGGTGTGGGCTTTTGGAGACGGGGACTATGGAAAACTAGGTTTAGGAAATTCTACTGCAAAATCTTCACCTCAGGTCAGTATTGTCTTTAATCTAGGGATGCAGACACCATGGTTTTCTTCTATGTCAGTACTTCTTTTTAGTTGGAAGTAATTTACTTCTAACATTTTTGGTAGTTCATAATGAAATGTAGAAGCTTCCTTTGCTTATTCTTAAATTTCCATCATTCTAGACCTTATTTTCGGAGAAGGCTATGGCACCCCACTCCAGTACTCTTGCCTGGAAAATCCCATGGACGGAGGAGCCTGGTAGGCTTCAGTCCATGGGGTCACATAGAGTCGGACACGACTGAAGCGACTTAGCGGCAGCAGCAGCAGCAGACCTTATTTTAAATAAGTCATTAATTACTAAACTGGATATAAAAATTCTGCAAGGGCAAGCATCTGTCTTTGTTACGGACTGAATAGTGTAGAACTACCCCCCCATATAGAGAAGAAATAAGTATATATATATCCCCAGGATATCTTATGGAGGGAAGTGTGAACAATCTTTTGTAACTCTACTTGTGGCTGCCATTTCAGCTTGTTATTACCACTGAATTATACAGGTGTGTGCCTTTTCAAAAGTAATAGGAAAACCCAGTGCATAAACAATAATTTAGAGTCTTTATTCCTGTAGAAGGTTTCTCAGCTCTTCAGAACTCTTGTACGTTCTCTTTATGTGGATTTTTCTAATATATTTAACAAATAGCGTGATTTACAAGTATTCAATTTACATTCAACTCCAGATTTCACTATCATATGTAGTCTGTGACATCTTGATAGCTAGATTGGTAAATTCAGCAGTAGGTACAGAAGGGAAGGAAGTCCTCTCTGAAGAACATATAAAGCAGTTATTGTTACCTCTGAAAGCAGAAAGAAATCTGACTGGAAGCAGCCTGTGGCTTTACCTGGTCTTTTAGTGTTCTTTAAACAGCTGTAGAGTTCTCTTTGGTTTCTGTTGTGCAGAGCAGTGTTTCCATTTCACATGGGGTGCTGGGGGATTTTAGTCAAACATTCTGTACCCCCTATAGAATTTGCCCAAATTCAGGTAGTCTGCAGAGCAGTATGAGAAAATAACATTTAGGAGTGTGAATTTGACTGGGTGGGTGACTATTAATATTCTTCTGGAAGACAGTCCTTGAGTTTATACATACCAGTAGGAAAATTAGAGTGTTTTTCTTTTTAAAGTATGTGTCTTACCCTTTTACTTTGCAGAAAGTTGATGTCCTTTGTGGAATTGGAATAAAAAAGGTTGCTTGTGGAACTCAGTTTTCTGTTGCATTAACCAAAGATGGTCATGTGTATACCTTTGGTCAAGGTAAGGTATTTTCCAGGCATTAATTATATTGCTTATTTTGTGCACACATGTATTACAGAAACATGTGCCCTCCAACTGTATAGAAAATGCTTAAATTAAGTCACTTCTCATTCTGGGTGATGAGTGACCCTCATTCCCCAGCTACTTTTCAGCTCCTCTTTCATGATGTTTGCTGTTAAGACAAACTCTCCTGCTCATTGATCACCCCTCCTACCAGAGCCTTCATTCTTGCTAGAAGAATTCCTGCCAAAGCCTTCCCTTCCTCATCTCTGCTGCCTTTTTGCCTTGCTGCCTCAAACACTGTCTTGACCACCAGAGCTCCTCTGGATCCTTCCTCACTTCCCAGCCCTTGAAGGGACTGGGGGGTTCAGGTCTTAGGAATTCATAGGCATTCAGGATTCAAATCTTAAGTAAATCCAAATCCAGGCATCCACAGTGGAATTCCCTGGAAATGTGTTCACTTTTGTAAGTGGAGCTTCCTGGCAAGTTGCAGTGACTGAAGGGTGTTTGAGGCAGATGTGAGGAAAAGGAAGAAGTAAGCTGTGATTGAAGTTTCTAGTCTTGGAAGAATGTTGACACCACTGACAGGACAAGGGATTGGTTTGGGGAAAGAGACAAGGAGCTTAGTTTTAGTCATATTGAATTTGGGCCATGTACTCTAGGCTACATGTATGGAGAAGTCTGGCAAGTTACTGGGGATTTAGGTCTGAAACTCCAGAGAGATTACATATAGAGATGTTGGTTTGCCTAATGGATAATGTTGTAGTTAAAGCCATATAGATAGGCTCTAAGAAACCCAGGGAGAGAACATGGGATAGAAAACTAAGAGGATAAAACTCTGGAATGTGAGTAAAGGGCATGTAAGCACAGGAAGAGGACTCAGGAGAGTTGGCTTTGAAAGGAGTGGAGAGAGAGAGAGGTAGCCGGTGAGCCAGGACAGTGCAGTCTCTGAGGGGCAGGAGGAGCTGAGGCCACATTATCAAAAGGTAAAGTAGAGCTCTGTGGGCTGCAGTAGGCAGTTAGGAGCTATTCATGGCTTTTGAGAGTAGTTTCAGTGCAGTGATGAGAATGGAAGTTAGGCTGCAGAAGGTGGCCAAGCCAAACAGCATGTGAAACAACAGGAACTAGCCTGTACTTTGTAGAAGTTTGGCAGCAAAGATAAGACGAGAAGTTGGCTGTAAATTTGAGAACAAGAAAGGTTGCATGATGTGTTTTCTTAGGCTGCAAGAAATTTAGAGCTTTTGTAACTTATGTGCAAGTCCTCTCAAGTATGAGGATGCTAGAGGTAACCTCTTGGTTTAAAGTAAGCTAATCATTTTAAATTTAATTTCATTTATTTTTATGAATAAGGAGATTGTGACATTTTGCAAAGAAGCAGTTTTAAACTTTATCCATTCAGAATCCAATATACCTTACCAGAAAACCAGTTTTTGCCCCAGTGAGATATATATATGTCATTGTCATACCACCATAGACATTAAATGACTCATTAGACATTAGAAAAGGACGATGGTGTACCATCCATAAATGTCCTTTTGCTATTTTTTCAGATCGCTTGATTGGTTTGCCAGAAGGGCGTGCTCGCAATCACAATCGACCACAGCAAATCCCTGTCCTGGCTGGAGTGGTCATCGAAGATGTGGCTGTTGGAGCTGAACACACACTTGCTTTGGCATCAACTGGAGATGTGTATGCCTGGGGGAGCAATTCAGAGGGTCAGGTAGATTTGCTTCGCTGCTGCTCTCTCATGTCTAGAAATCTGACAGAATTGTTCATTTGGCAAAGAGATAAGCTAGAAACTCAGAATATCTACACAAGGCCTCAAGCACATCATTGTGCTCTACATCAGATTATTTGGAGTCCTGTTGTGCGTATCTCTCTGTTGCTTGTGGCCTAATAAATGTATCATTGTTTAAAGAGAAATATGGCAATACAGCAAATGAAGTTAAGGAGATTAACTCAACATATGTGTGTGCGTACACACTGAGATGTGCCTGGCACATAATAAACAGCATTTTATAAGTATTTGCTACTATCATCATTTTCACTACAGTAATAAGAGAGATTACGTACTGGAAGCATCAGTTGATCTGAAAAAATGGAAAGAATAAAACAGTACTTTTCTATTTTATGATATGACAGTGTACAAAGTATATTTGTGTTTGTTCAGGAGGTCTTGTCACTCCCATTATGCAGAGCAATAAACTGAGCCTGTAAGAGATTGACAGAAGACTCAAGAGGTTGATGTGTTCAGCCTATCCTGTATGTGGAGGAGGGACGTACTTTGGTGGAGGAGGTCTGAGAGGCCTGTTACTACAGTGGCTTTCCGCTCCACATGCAGAACCACATCCCCTTCCTCTGTAAATCTGCTTTACTTACGCTGCCTCTAGAACCAGCAGCCCTCAAGTTCAAGGTTCAGTATTGTTTATAGTAGCCTTATTTTGGCTCTGTGGTCTCCTCATCATTATATTAACAGGTGGGGAAGCTGGTCATCACTCTGGTTGCACACTGTCTTAATGAGAAGAGTTGATGTGGGGACACCTTTGGAAGGTCCCTGGTGGACCTTGACATTATCCTGCCTGATGATGTTGAGGTGCTCAGCCACCAAAACACTGGGTGTCCTAGTCAGGCCCTAAGAACAGAGATCTGGAGATGAGAATTTTATTCTGTGTGTATTTTCATAATTGTTTATTTACTGTTACACAGGCAAGCTATGTTAAAAATCAGGAAATCAGTGTGTTTTAAGTAAAAACTCTAGGGATTGTTCTATTATATATGTGTTTTTTTTTAACTTTCCAAGAATTTATTTCCTGTCTAGAAGTGGAAAAGATGTTTTCAGTCATTGAGACTCCTTTGCTAGATTTGGAATGGCCTTGTTGCAGGTTAATTTATAGGAGACAGTAATGAGCTATGAGGATAATTCTGATAGAGAAGATAAAAATTAACTTCATTATTTTCATATTGTTACTTGATACAGATAGTAACTTATTTATGTCTGCTACCCTCCGAGACAAAATTTTATCATCTTGGCTTCTTCTCTCTTCCTCTTTCTAATTGAATATCTGAGTATTTGTAATTTATTCCCAGCTTGGTTTAGGTCATACCAACCATGTTCGAGAACCAACCCTGGTAACAGTTCTGCAAGGGAAAAATGTCCGGCAGATCTCAGCTGGCCGCTGCCACAGTGCTGCATGGACAGCACCGCCTGTCCCGCCGAGAGCACCAGGTGAGGGAGGAAATAGCTATGCTGTGGCAACCTCTTTGACCCCAGCTGCGCTGTCTGCTTGCCAGCTTCACACTGCATCCAGGCACCATTCTGAAGCCATTAGACCTTCCCCCACACAACCAAAGCACTCCTTGTGCTACAGCACTGCAGATACTTTCAAAGCAGGCAGTTCTTCTACAGACTTGATTGCATAGCAGTCCCTCTCTGCTCCCTGAAAGAAGAAAACATATTACTTAGGCAAGCAAATTTATAATTTTAGAACATCAATGAAGTATTTTTTATGTGTAAAAGTGATGAATTACAGCTTTCTAAGGCATGCTGTTAATAAAGATGAAAAGCCCTGAGACCACTTGTCAAATTCTCCACCCTAGTCAGTGGTTTGAAACATGATGTTGTCTATACAGTGGCACAGCAGAAAAAAAAAAGCTGTTACCATTTTGTTCCAGTGATGGCATATTTCTATCTTTTGTGTGTTTTGCTTTTAATTTATTATGAAAGCTTATAGATCTACAAAACATATAAAGAAAATTAAATGCATATCATTCCCCACAAGTTATAACCGTTGCCTTAAGTATGATATTTATCATCCTATGCATTTCTTCATATTTGGGCTACCTCTTTCGTAGACCATCAAGTCCTCTCTGGTATCTGAAGCACTAGAATGTCCCTGAAGTGACCTTGTGCCTGAGAGCTGTTTTCTCATCCCTTTTTGGAGCCCCCTACTTCTTAGCCACAGGTCCTTGGGGAAAACTCCCCATACCGATCATTTTCTCTTAGATACCCTTAGAGAGCAAGGTAGGTCTGCCAGGTAGATTCCAAACAAGAATGTTCTAATAGAATGAGGAGTGCTGCCAGGCCACTGACAATTTCAGATTCTCTGGGGTTTCTTCAGCTTCCAGCAGGGTTTCCCTTCCACTTCAGGACAGAGACTAGACAGCGTGGTGGCTAAAGGTTCAGACTCAAAAACCACATTGCCCAGGTTGAATCCGCCACTTAGGAGCTGAGTGACCCTGAGATTCAGTTTCCTTGTCTGTAAAACAAGCATAATAATAGCTCCTATTGTAAAGAACTGCAGGAGTAAATGAATCAGTTCTTATGAAGCTGTTAGAACAGTGTCAGGCACATAGAAGTACTCAGTAAATGTTTGTTTAGTCGCTAAGTCATGTGACTCTTTGCGACCCCCATGGACAGAGGGGGTCCATGTTAGCTTTAACTAATAGGAAAATACTTCTGAGAACTGAGCTGTACAAATGTTTATTTGCAGGAAACTCGAATAAGTTGAGTATCTCATTCTTAGAGTTTTGTGCATTTCTGTAAGAGGATACCCATGGATACAGTCCTTGCAGTCTTTGCTTCTACAGAGCTTATTCTTTAGTATAAAACCTCCATGAATCACGTACTCATATCTTTCATTCTGTCATATTAACTAGTAAGTGTGGGAGGGGGTTCTGCTGAGTTGCCCATTTCCATTTTCCAGAACTTCCTCTCTGGTCCTGGTCCACACCTTGTGTTATTATGAAGATGTCAAGAATGAAATGTTATTGAATGTGAAAGAACGAATTTGGGGTTTTTGTTTTGTTTTGGGTTTGTGTGTGTGTGAAGAAACTAAGTCCATAGTTAAATGGGAAAGTAAATTAAAGGAGAAAAAAGTAAGTTTCCATAATGATAAATAAAAAAGATGTTTTACAAACCAACACTAGTGCATCAAAAATTTAAGATGAATTGATGGATAGAGGAACTGATAAATTAAGTGATAAAGTATACATAGCAAAGTATTAATTATAAGTGGTGGGAATGAGTGTTCCATCATATACTTGCAACTTCTGTATGTGTTTGAAAATTTTCAAAATGCTAAAAATGAAAACAATGCATTTTCCTTTTCAAGTGTGCATTTGTGTTCTGGGCAGGTGTGTCGGTGCCTCTGCAGCTGGGCCTGCCTGATACAGTGCCCCCCCAGTACGGGGCTCTGAGGGAGGTGAGCATTCACACTGCGAGGGCCAGGCTCCGGCTGCTTTACCATTTCTCTGACCTCATGTACTCGTCCTGGAGGCTGCTGAACCTCAGCCCCAACAACCAGGTAACGCGCTGGTTAGGAAGCGCTGCCGTGCTGTGCTCACCAGGTCCCTGGGCCTTTTCTTCAGCCTTCAGATACTTCCTCCATGGCTAATGCTTTTAGCACCCAGGAGATCTAGAAAAGGCAACAATTCTGTTCTCATTTTATTGCTGGATTAAGGATGATCCAGATACAGGTTATCATGCTGTTGGACACAAAACGGTCTTCCTTCAGTGTTTTGGTTTGTTGAAAGTTCAAAGAAGTATGAATGGCTGAGCATGTATTTTCTACAAACTGTAGTACATGATTTTAAAACTTAAGCACACAAAAGTATTAATACCTCAGTCAAAGGGGTTATATAAGTGAGTGTGAGAAACTTTGGAGACTTCTTGCTGACCTTACAAATGAACATACCCTGTGGAGGGGTAGTGGGGAGATAAAGTAAATTTGGCTGATTTGATTGTCTTTGTAGAACAGTCTAGTAATTTAGAAAGCAAGCAAGCTGGCTATGTTTGTTGGTTTAATGTGTAGGCATGCCTGCCAAAATGTGTATTAGTTTGTAAAACTGTTAGTGAAAAATCCTTTTGGTAACCCAGTTATGGGTGTATGAGAGATATGAGAAATCATTGTTGGAAATAGATAATCAACCTGGCAACAGACTACTGTGCAGCACTAATAGAATGTTAGCATCCTGTTTACAGTTAATGAGACAAATGTTTATGGTATAAATTGAAGTGAGAAAAACAGGAAATTTATATAAATAGTATGTTCTCAAAAATGTGGAAAGGAAGGCAACTGGAAGGAAGTGGATGAAAGTGTTAATGGGGCCATCTCCATATGGTAATATTAGGGATGATTTTATTTGTGTGCTTATGTGTATGTCCTTTTCTGTATTTTAAAAATAATAATCATACTTTATCAGAAAAATATTTTGAATAAATTGCTAATAAGGACTAATACCCAGATTTATGCTTTTAAAGTGCATTTCTAAAAGTGACATGTTACTTTTAAGCCTTAGATTGTACCATTTCTGCTAAGCTTACTTTCTGTTACAGAATAGTACGTCTCATTATAATGCTGGAACATGGGGCATTGTGCAGGGACAGCTTCGGCCTCTGTTAGCCCCAAGAGTCTACACCCTCCCAATGGTGCGCTCTATAGGAAAAACCATGGTTCAAGGCAAAAACTATGGACCTCAAATTACTGTAAAGAGGATATCAACCAGGTTAGCACATTATATATGTATGTTTCATTAACTGGCATATTTTGAGATGGACTTATGACTGACTAATCTCTGTGAACCTTAGCGTCCTCATTTGTAAAGTAGAATAGTAATAGTATTTTATGTCAGTACCCAGTGTAATTACAGTGAGCCTAGCACAGTGTCTGGCTCTTGTTAAGCTGGCCTGTTCCTTCACTGATGGGAGAATATCTTTAAGTGACATTTGTGGAGCATTATATTTTGCTCTGTTTTCTCTTTCTTTTAAAGAGGACGGAAG
Source organism: Cephalophus harveyi (assembly GCA_006410635.1). Lineage (NCBI taxonomy): Eukaryota > Metazoa > Chordata > Mammalia > Artiodactyla > Bovidae > Cephalophus > Cephalophus harveyi. The sequence continues at coordinate 187,879 of SJYT01024729.1, forward strand.
TGTAAGCCTATCTTTGTTCAAATAGCGAGACAAGTAGTTAAACTGAATGCCTCAGACCTCCGTCTGCCCTCCCGAGCCTGGAAGGTTAAGCTAGTTGGAGAAGGTGCTGATGACGCCGGAGGAGTGTTTGATGACACAATCACAGAGATGTGCCAGGTATATTCATGCAGTGTCCCCTCCTGAGTTGTCCACTCGGATGGTAGGCGTTTTACTATTTCCAGTGATGACTGTGGCATGTTTTTATAAATCTAAGCAAGAATTCATTTGTGATACTTACATAAAGCCATGCTATTAGTAATGTATATGTGAATTATTGCAAGGGTTTGTGAAATGAAGATATGTTCATGAAGATATGTTTCTGAGTTAGTGCCAGTGCTTGGCCATCTACCAGTGACTTACCATCTGTTGTTCTATATAACAGATAGCAGAAACAGCAGTGACACATATGTACACTTCTGTAACAGACAAATCCAGGACCACTCAAGTGCTCGCATTTATTTCGGTGCTTTTAGAACAAAGAACAGCCAGGCTCCAAGGAAATTAGAAAAACAAATCTTAAGAGTTTGAATAAGTCTATATTTTAAGATCTACAGTCATAGTTTTGCTTTCAAATCAGCTCTGATCCTTCCAGCTTTGCCTCGTATCAGGATTTTTCTGATAAATCTGTATCTGAAATACAGATTGGCTATCATTTATTAAGTTTATTTGAATGTCACTATACCCTGCTCAGAGATACCTCAGCTCAGGCCCTGGATTGGCTTTTTCATCTTTATTCTGTGTACTGCAGGACATTTTCTCCATGGGGGAGTTCCTAAATTCATTTTAAGTTACAGCCATGAAAATAATTACAGAGACTGCTGTTTGTCATATAACATTATAAATTCCTCAACATTCTCTTTTCAACATGATCTTTAATGTTAATTGGTTTGTTTTCTTGATACATTTAACTACATTTCTAAAGCAATTGTTCATTCTTCTACAGGAACTTGAAACTGGTATTGTGGACCTTCTTATACCATCTCCCAATGCTACCGCAGAAGTGGGTTACAATAGGGACAGGTAAGGGCAGTCAGCAAGTTTTACTGAATGTCTGCAGTAACAGTATACATTTACTATATGCTAGGCACTGTTCTAAGTGTTTCACATGTATTATCCCATTGAATCTTCATTATAGCTCTAAGGAGTAGGAACTGTTACCGTTCTCCTTTCACAGATAGGAAACTGAGGCACTTACATCATGACTTATTATTTATTATGAGACCAACTGAATTATAATATAGAGGAATAGAGGAGGTGCAGACTTGAAAATGAAACCAGACTTCTTTTATATTTTCTGAAGGCCCACATGGCCTTCCCTCAATGAATTAAAATTCATTAAAACCTTTGAAATGCTATCTAGTCACAGCAATTAGTATTTGCAGTCATGTATTGTTCCTGTGTTTGTCAAATTTTGAATTTTGGATCCTGCTTCGTGGACTTGTAAATGATAAATGATTTTAGGAAATAGGGCATTTTTGAGCAGGTAACTTAAGGACTAACAGAGCATTCACTCACCCTTTTTATGGTTCTTCAGAGTAATTCAAAATACAGTCCCTGTGCCATCTAGAACAATAGCAGTAGACCATATGTCACTATTGAACACCCAAACTGTGGTTACAGGAGCTGAAGAACTAAATTTTAAATTTTATTTAATAAATAGCTGCATGTGGCTAATGACTGCCATGGTAGACAGCACAGGTCTAGACTAATGCTTTAGCTGTTTGATAACTTGCTTCTAATAGAAATAAGGACAACTTTGAAGTATTTCCTTTAATTCTGCAGGTTCCTTTTTAATCCTTCTGCCTGCCTCGATGAACACTTAATGCAGTTTAAGTTCTTGGGAATCTTAATGGGGGTTGCCATTCGCACAAAGAAGCCTCTGGACCTCCACTTGGCCCCTCTGGTGTGGAAGCAGCTCTGCTGTGTCCCACTCACCCTGGAAGACCTGGAAGAGGTGGATCTGCTCTACGTGCAGACTCTCAACAGCATCCTTCACATTGAAGACAGTGGGATTACTGAGGAGAGTTTCCATGAGGTAACTCCTGGCTGGTCCATGTTTCTGCTGGTGTTGATGAGAATTTTCCTGTGTAAAACTCAGACATAGCCTTCTGCTTGCTGTCCAGCTGACCCATGCCATATACCATTGTTACACTTAGCAGTTCAACCTAGAAGTTTAAATAGCTGCTAACAGAGTCAGCTCCAGCCCTCAGCTTCTGCTCCTTCCCCTTTAATCCATTCTCTCTGCTTGTTAGAGTGAAGGACAGAGAGAACCCAGGAGGCCTGGGATAGCCAGAGTTCATCAAACCTGGTTTGGAGACAGAGAGATTCAACTGCATTTTTAATGAAAACCAGATGAGTCAGCACTCCCTGCTCATCAAGTAGCCCAAGAAGTCCCCGACCTTTTTGGTACCCACCAGGGACTGATTTCATAGAAGACAATTTTTCCATGGATGGGGGTAGACAAGGGGTGATTTGGGCATGATTTAAGCACATTACATTTATTATGCACTCTATTTCTATTATTATTACATCAGCTCTACCTCAGATCATTAGGCATTAGATCCTTAAAGTTGGGAACCCCTGAAGTAGCCTAATCAGCTATCTCAGTTGCCTTATCTTCATCCATAAGATTCTGATGTTGTTGATGTTCTGCTCTATTTGTGTGTAACGCTTTTTGTGGTCATTTCTACCATGGAGTAAAAATTCTTTTTTCTTCTATTCATAGATGATTCCTCTTGATTCTTTTGTTGGCCAAAGCGCTGATGGCAAAATGGTTCCTATAATCCCTGGTGGAAATAGTATCCCACTCACGTTTTCTAATAGGAAAGAATATGTGGAGAGGGCCATTGAATATCGACTTCATGAAATGGACCGACAGGTGAGAGGAAACATTTTGAGAGGTTCACATGAGAAGTCTGAGAGGTTTGTTTTTGACTCCAAACAGGAGCTGTCTGGTTTTTACTGAATTTTGGTGTATGAGTTCACGGTGTTGGTTAATCTGTATCTATGTTTCAGTCCCTATTCAGAGACTTTTCAGGCCATATCTCAGGGTCTGCTCTTTACTCAGAGCCTTGGGTGAGCCCTGAATTGGCCAGTGTTTGGCTTGGAGGCCAAGCCCTCGGGCAGACCTTCAGAACCTGCCTTCTCACTCTCACTCTTCCTCAGTCTTCTTCGTCTTCACGTCTTCCTGCCCCCCAGCCCAGTGTCCTGCTCCAGCTCAGTCAGGGTCCATGTGAATGAGTGCCTGAAGACCAGCCTTGTGATCCCATGAGGGCCTCTTTCCTCCAGGTCTGTAACTGTGCAGATCTTTTTTGTCACCTAGAAATTCTTCAAGCTATCACATACTTCTGAGTTGTAGACTAAGAATTAGGCTGCAGAGTTTGGGTCTTCTTTCTTTAATTAGCGTGTAAGACATTGAATGAAGAGTGTATTTTTTTATATCTAACTTATATATCCTTGTTCTGTGCTGATACGTAGTAAGCATTTAGTAAATGATGGGAATATGATAAGTGACCTTAGAAATGAATACTATGTCAAAGCGGTGATTTTGGTTATATAGTCCTTCATAGCCAATTCAGTAATACCTTATTTGCAGAAGATGTTGGGCTTTTCTCAAGAGTTTGGATGCAGGGTCTGAGGCTGTGTACTAAGTTGAATTATATATATTCTATACTCTTCACTCCTGGTTCCTTCTTCGAATCTGGCTTTGGGCCAAGTCTAGTCAGAAAACTATACCCCTTAGCTTAGTAAGGGTGAATCCTGTCAGCAATGTTGTTTACACAGTCAGGGCTTAGGATTTGTCTCTAGTGCTTAAAGATGCTTACTCCTTATAGACTGAATAACTGACCAAAAATTACCTGGTCACTTCCAACATGTCAGATGTGGTATCATCAGCCCATAGTTACTCGATGGAGAGATAGAAATTACTATCACCATTTCAGAAATGAATGCATGGAGTCCAGAGAAATGATGTAATGTGCCCAAGGCAAAGCCACGATCACAAACTAGGTTTAACTGTGGTATCCAGGCTCTTGTGCTGACCTTTCCTATGAAGGCCAGATTGACCTGTTCTCCAGCAGCTGTGCTCTGCTCTGCCCTGGCTTTGTTCCTTTCTTGATAACAAGGCCTTCTTCGTCTTTCACTTCCTCCTTGTCTCTTAGAACCCCGTGTTCTTCCTATAGCTGTCCCAGTTGTTCCCCACTTAAGCAGCCATCCATGTACCTCAGCTTGTTTTTTGGCACATTTTGGCTGGGGCATTCCCTTTTCTGTCAGCAGAGACTGTCCTTATTGCCTGTTCATTCCTTAGCCCTGGGCATGACAGCCTTACACAATCATAACTCCACAGCCTTCCCCAAGATGTGGCTTCTCTTCAGGTTCTCTGGTTTGGCAGATGATTCTGACCAAGAGTGGAGGAGTTGTTTATGAAACAAACCTTGAACAGTGGTAGGTCTGTGTGTAGAGTATGCTCTATTGTATAAGCTTGGAGTGGTTTCGCCAAACAGACTGAGTAGGCAGCCTCTGACCGCACCCCTTCAGCACTCCTCAACTGATCTGTTCTCTGCACTGTGCTAACAAAAGCTAACTACCGAATCATTACAGACTTGGTTAAAATACCTATCATAATCATGTGAGCAGCAATTATTTGCCTTATTTTTTCAGATAAGAAAATTAAAAGAAGTGGTGGGGCTGGAATTCAGAACCCATCTCCTGATTAAATTCTCTGTCTTTTTTACTGCCTTCCTATGAAAGGACTTCTCAGTTTTACTTTCTTCTTTGTACTTTTCTAACTTTTTTTTTTTTTTTACAATCAGCACAAATGATTTTTACAAAAAGAATATGACTATTTTCAAAAGAAAATATAAATTACAAAGACAGTAGAAGTCCTAGACACATCCTCCAAAAGCTGCTTACCCTGGTGAGAAGATGAAGTATCCCACAGAGCAGTTTTAACAGCCTGTGGCCATGTGTGGTTAGGAGTGTGAGTGAATGGGGTTGGCATTAGAAGGGCCCCTGTGGGCTAGAGTTTTGTGGGGCTGGGAAGGTGGGCCCCTGAATTGACTTGACCTGGGACAGGAAGGAATGTATGAATCCCACAAGCAGGGAGAAACTCTAACAAAGGGTCAGAGGCAAAAAGGTTGGACCGTGTGCAGTCATGCCAGTTCTGAGGGACAAGTAGAGGGCCTGGGAGCAGACGAGCAACATGAGGTGCCCGACCCGATTGGGTCCACCATGGGTGCCCAGTCTGCACACAGATGTTGAATGAACAACCTCTCCTGGGAGCAGGTGGCTGCAGTCCGAGAAGGAATGTCCTGGATCGTCCCTGTGCCGCTGTTGTCCCTCCTCACAGCAAAGCAGCTGGAGCAGATGGTGTGTGGGATGCCCGAGATCTCCGTAGAAGTCTTGAAGAAAGTGGTACGGTACCGGGAGGTGGATGAGCAGCATCAGCTGGTGCAGTGGTTCTGGCACACACTGGAGGAGTTCTCCAACGAGGAGCGTGTACTTTTCATGAGGTTTGTGTCTGGAAGATCTCGACTGCCAGCCAACACTGCTGATATTTCTCAGAGATTTCAAATCATGAAGGTTGATAGGGTAAGTAAGATATTTTTTCTTTCTGGTAATGTCTGCCTTTGTTGCTTCCTTGTTGCTTGCATGTTGGGGTTCAAGTAGGCCTGCCAATTCAGGATTAATGCTTGGAATTTCCAGGGTTTTTTTTTCTTTTTAATCAAGCAGGAAAAACTTGTTTAGAAACATCTCATAACTTCAATTAAAAAAAAAAGTCCTACATGGATGTAGAAAACACACCACAACCTACAACCTTCACTGAATCTTTCAGTGTCTTCCTGAATGAAAGCTAAGCTTGGCAGAAGGGCCATCATTGTTAGCTCTGCATCGTATTTCCTGTGCCTGTTCATCATGTGACTTCTCCACTGGGACACGGTCTTGTTTATTTGTTTTCACCAAGATACTAACCATTAACTGGTGCACGTGCTCCAGGAGGAACGTGACGACACGGGGAGCAGCAGTAACATGCTCTGTGGCTACGTGTGTGGTGTGCATAACGGAACAGGCAGTGCGGCTTCTCTGCAGCCTCATGAAAGGCCCCTGCTGCAGAGCACCAGCCCAGCTGCCGTTTTGACAGATGGCTCAGGAATAAAAGGGCTTAGAGCCTTAAATGCATGCTGCTGCCAGAGTCATCTTTCTTTCTCAGGCACCCATCTGACCATGTCACTCTTCTCCTTTTACACTGTTCAGGGCCCCCTTGTGTTGATTCCAGGACAAACACTGACCACCTTAGCGGTCTTAAACACCTCCACAGTCTGGCCTCTGCCCTGCTTTCTGATATCACCTCTTGACGCTTAACTATTTCTGGCCATTATGGCTGCTTGCCTTTCTCCTGATAGACCACACTGTTTTTTGGTTAGTTGTTTTGGTGGGGGGTGGGGGGTCGGTTATTGGCCACACCGCATGGCTTGTGAGATGTCAGTTCTTCAGCCAGGGATTGAACCTGGGCCATGACAGTGAAAGCCCGGGATCCTAACCACTAGGCCACCAGAGAACTTCCAGGACCACCCATGGACACTGTTTTTAAATGTCCATGCCTTTGTGTAGGCTCTTGCCTCTGCTTTTAGAAAGTTCTCTTCCTATTCCTTTTGCATGTATGCCTGTCAAGCACTTATTCATCCTTTAAGCCCAATACCAGTGTCATCTCCAGGAAGCCCTCCTGGATGCTTTCTTATGCCTTCTAACTATTCCTTAGGGCAGACTTACATCTCCTTATGTCCATCTCCTGGACACTTAGTACATCCCTCAAGCCCAACATTAAGTTAGAGGTGTCTGTGTCCCCTCTTTCTCCTTCTCAACTACCTAAAAGCTGGGCAGTCCTCTGAGCTGGGCCCATAGTGTTTAGTCCAGAAACAGCAAGGAAAATAGGACCTCATTACAAGGGCCTATCCCACCAGTTTTATCAAGTTTCAGTATCTGCCTTTCTGGTGTTTTTCCAGTAACTACCCCTTGAAAGTTGCTGTAGTCAAAGCTGGCCCTCTCCTGAGGCTGCCTGCCTGGGCTCCACTCCTATGCTAGGCTTGCTGGAGAGGCCTCACACAGGAAAGGCTATGAAAAGAGCCTTCCCATGAATTTTCTACATGATTTACCAGAAACTAAAAGCTGTGAATCTATTTTGTTGCTTCAGAGAGGAGGAAATGGTTTGCTTCTATTCAGTTCTGGAAAAAAGCTTTGCCTTATATATCTGTTCTGGGCTACCCTGCCATCCCAGGAGTTAATCCACTAAACACCCCTGCCTGGAAAGTTTTATCCTCAGGAAACTGACCACTATTGGTCTCTCCTTTGTGACTTTTAAACCATTTCTCCAGTTTCCAGATCAGAGCCACCTGTTGACATTCCCCTTTATTGTCTTTGTGGGTTGTGGTTTTTCTGCATTCGTCATTGGCTCTGGCACAGCTAAGCTTCTGGGCCTTCCATCTCCCACTTCTTAGAAATGCACTCACCTGATGTCGAGTTCCAAAAAGGAGGGCTGGTTTCCAGGAGTTCAGTGAGAAAGAGAGGGCAGGTTCTTTTTTTGAAACTTTTTTAAAAATTTATAAAAACAATGTATATCATTACTATCATTATAGATAGTTTGGAAAACAGTTGTGTTTGCAGGGCAGAACAGTGTTTGCAGGGAGAAACAGGAATCCTGTCTCTCTAGTGGTATCCATTTTCACTTTTGTGTAATTCCTCAAGCATACACATTTTTGCATGACAGGTTTGGAACTTTATATAAATTATACTTATATTCACCTAATAATCTATCCCCAGCACTTTTCTGTCTTGCTACTAAGCATCATAATTTTTGTTTTAAATAACTGTATCACCATCAGTTAAAGAAGTGGGCTAGGATTTCATTAACTGCTCCTTCCTCATCGGAGCGGTGGTGGGATGTCAGGCAAAGGGTGCAGAAGGCTCACTAGGAGGACAGTGAGGGGAGGAGGAGTGTGGTGACTCCCTCAGAGTTGTTCCTTCCATTTCACTGGCTCTGTTGGCGCATCGCCATAGCAGCTTCAAGTTTGCACCCTCTGGTGAAAGGGAGTGAACTCTGTTGCCCTGTGGCAGGCACCATGTGAAGCATGTTCTCCCAAGTAACCCCACCAGTCAGGGCTCATTCTCATGTCACACGGGAGGGCCTTCGAAGAGTGAGGAGAGGGAAGAAGCATCTTCACAAAAAGCTAGATGGCCACAGGACACCAGAGCCTGCACTCTCTCTACCGTGGCCAAGCTCTGCTTGCTCTCCAGGTGGCCATGCAGTCAGTCCTGTTCGTGGTGCCCACCTGCAGGCAGGGAGAAATGCTCTCCTGACTTGGGGGGCGGTGGTTATGAGCAGCACTGCTCCCCACCCGCCCCTGCCACGGCACCCTGATGCTGCAGTCACAGCTCTGGGTCTCTCTCTCCACAGCCTTACGACAGTCTGCCTACCTCACAGACCTGCTTCTTCCAGCTGAGACTGCCCCCCTACTCTAGCCAGCTGGTCATGGCTGAGCGCCTGCGCTACGCCATCAACAACTGCCGATCAATCGACATGGACAACTACATGCTCTCGCGAAACGTGGACAACGCTGAGGGCTCCGACACTGACTACTGACTGCCGAGGGTGCCATCACCCCTCTTCTCAGTAATGTTCACTTCCAGTTTAATGCTGATACACTTTTATGGTAACTACATAGATGTTTTAGGAACATAAACCAACGTTATAAACAGTGGCCACATTTAGTTACTCTAAAGATAGCAAAGAAATTAGATGTTTTTATTTTTCTGTGATTGTACAAAAAAAAAGACTAAGTGCTCTCAGTCAGGTTTTTCCCTCCATACTTTTGGTCACTTTTGATAAGTTTGCATGGAACCATTTTGGTGCATTTTTAGTTGGGAATGGTACATTTTTGTAAACCCACCCAGTGAACATGGAATTGTACATTGTGTATAATTGTTCATTAGAAAGGACAGTTTTACATGAATATTCATATATTTATTTTGTTTTAATTTGAATTGCCTGTGCAGGGTTCCTTATGCAGAGAAATAAAGCTGATTCAGGAATCAGTGCATGGGCTGCTTTTATTATTGGAGCTTTGATGAAGAGTGAGTGAGCTTTCAAGTTTCATTCTGACAGCTTTTTGATCCATCAGAAGCATTCCTTCACACCGGACTTTGCTTGGAAATGACAGAGCAGAGGCCCACATGGGTATAGCGTCCCGAGGTAAAAGCTTCTATTCACTGGTTCTGTCATCCTCGGCCTCTCACTGGGCTCCCTCATCACAGGCCCTTGTGTCAGCCACTTGGCCCGTACTTTTGCACCATGCTTCCGCCTCCTCCAGAGCTGGCTTAAAGTGCGACACACTCATAGGAGCCTTCTTAAACAGCCCAGGATACCTGGTACAGGATACAGCTCTCCTGAGTTCTGACACCACCCCCCCCTCCGCCCCCCTTGCCACCCCCATACTGCCCTTTGAGGAACCAGTGGAAACAGTGATGGAATTAATGAGCAGGCCAGTTTACAATAACATGTCATCTACTCTGGAAGGTGGCCAGATGGGCACTTACGTGAATGAGTGACCATGTGAATGTGTGAATGAACATGAGAACTAAGGAGTGGCTTTTGTGTCCTTGAATGATGGTGGGGAGTTGTACTGGGGACTAGGGAAAGGATTACACCCTTGGTGCTTAAACGCAGCCCTTGAAGGCTCTGGGCTATATGCTCATTTGCTCAGGCATGTCAGAATGAGCGTGTGGTTCTGGGAGAAAGGGCCATCTGGAGAGCAGCTGTGAAGGCTCTGGGAGTGGGAAGAGGGAGCAGGCACAGCCTTCAGGTGGCTTGTCTCTTTCATCCATTAGAAGTTCATGCCCCACTATACTTGCAGTATACTTCATGGACAAGGTCAAGGCTGGCAGCCTGCTCAAATGAGGTGCCAGACAGCTTTACAACTGTTTTCCACAAAGTAGGTAAAAGGCATATGTTTGCAAAAGGAAATTGGAAGGAAAATGTGGTTTTGCTTGCCAAGATAATGTGGTGCATGGATATTTCCCAGTGAGTATGCCTAATAATATTTAGAATGATGACATTTTAGTTTTATGGAAAAGAGACTCCAGTTGGAATTGTGTCTCAGGAGGAGACCATAGCTTCCAGGGTCTGGGCCTTTAATACTTGACCTGAGAGCTCAGTCAGAAGCAGCAGGGAAGGTCCTTGTGCTTGCAGCGCCCACTCTGAGTGGGAAGGCACTGTCAGGGCCTCTAGGTCAACAAGGAACTGCGGAAGAGGGAGGCCTCTGTGCTGCGGAAGTCCTGGGCCGCACCACGGGCTTCTCTCCAGGCCCTCTGGGCTGGTTCCTGGTAACCAGTGGCTCTTCCCGCTTGCTGAGCTGGGCTGAGGGTGTGCGAGCTGAAGGCTATGACTGTAGTCTCAGAGACTATTTTAAATCAAAATGAGGCCTTGAGCTTCATGAGGCTCTGGGCTCTGCTGCCACAGTTTGCTCTGGACTCATGGGGGAAGGGCACCCACAGCAGGCTGATGCTCATGCTTCCAGCTCCCACCTGTCAGGCCTAACGGATGGCTTCTCAGGAGCCCTAACTCTGTGAGGAAACTTACAGAGACACCTTGGTTTTATAACAGATGCCATTTCTTTGCTGGAAACCTATCATTTTGCTTCATTCTCTCTACTTTTGGAAGCTGTAGGAGAGAGGAGAAGGCAGGAGTCCCTGATCTGAGGACCTGAAATCAGCCTAGTGCAACTATCTTTCCCCCCCATAGTTCACTTTTACCCCCCATAGAAGTTTAGGTCTTTTTCTTTCCTTGCTGGATTTATTCAGTTAACAAATCCTTGCAGTTTTTGTCACCCTTAGATGGTCTCAAAAGACTTTTACCCCCAACCTTTAAGATTTCCTCAGAGGCCTTTTCAAGATGCATCTTTTCTGTGGGCCTCCCAGCTTTGTGGCCTTTGCCCAGCACTGTCAGCCAGATGAAACCTACATCTGGTGAGCTCGGGTTTAGCAAAAACCAAGTCTTGGGCATTGAATCCCAGAGTTGAAGGAATGCTAGAACTAAGGCATCACATGGTCTCTCCCTTTACAGACCAGGAATTCAAGGTCAGGAGAAGGAGCATGCTGGATCACAGGTACTGAATAGATGAGAGCTGGGAGTCCTGGCTTCCTGTCAGCACACTGCTAGTGGAGTTGAGGGAGCACAGTCAGTCCCCTGCAAATGCTTAGCCTATGCCAAAACAGGCCAGTGTGTCCCTTAAGACAAGCTGTGGAAGGCAGCATCCCCCCAGCAGGTTCTGCTTCCTAGGGAGCAGTCAGGAGCCCCTGACTTCAGAGCATGTGGCCCCAGTCTGTGTTTTCACTGAGGGTCAGCCAGTACCATGTGGTGACTGGGATCAGCCCCCCACTAGGCGGGGCACTGTTCCGCTCTGGTGCTGAGGTTCTGCACCCTTCCCCTAGCTTTCACTTTGGCTGCCTTGGCCAAAACAGAGTGAAAAGAGTTAGCATTCAGGACCTAGGCAAAGTCTGTGGTCTGTTCTAATGGAGGCTCTGAGGGCACAGATAACCCCTAGGCCCATTTCCAGGGGGCTCTGGGTCAGGCTCCCATCTCCCCCAGCTCGTCCCTCTCTGGAGATGCATTGGGCTTCCTGTCTGTCTTTTCTGAGCTGTGCCTGCTGATACCAACCTTATGGGAACTGGAGTCAGTCCCAGGTCTGGCTTAAAGGTCATGTCTTTCAACACGTGTTGCTGCTTCCCAGTGGCTGGGCCTTGTGGGTTCTGCCAGGCATAACCCCACCATGGATGTGAGGCTGCCTCTTCCTACCCTCCCCCTTCCAGGCACTACACAGTTAGATATAAACTTGTCACAGTGTCACCGAAAGTGTCCTGGTCCTATTTTACAAATAGAGAAATGGAGGTTCAGAGAAGTCATAACTTGTCGGAAGTTACAGATGGCAAAGCTGGGAGAGAACTCAAAACTCCCGCCCAACCCCAGTGGCACATCTTCTGACTAGGCTGACTCCCTTGAAGTTGTGCCTAGCCCAGCCCAGGGCCAGTACCCAGTAAGTGATTGTGAGATGAATGAGTTGGTGGGTTAATTAAGTATACAGTGCCCCCTGGAATATGCAAATCTGAGAAAAGACTGTGAAAGCTGTGTTTGGATTAAGCAGGGCACTGTGTTCTGTCCACTGCCTTTGCTGTGATCAGTGACTGTTAGAAGGTAGGCTGGAGAGTCAGTGCCTGCCTTCTGGAAACATCTCAGATGGGCCTGGGCTTAGGGACCCAAAGCTCCCCTGCAGGCGATAGGGCCTAACTGGAGCCCTAGAAACAATGCTGGACATAGCTGTCAGCACAGCTTCAGTGCTGTGATCACTAGTCTTGGTACATGGGGCTTTACTAGGCATCAAAGGGAACTAAACACTCATTATAAAAGAGATTCTATGGGAAAAGGAGCCTCAAGGGAATGCAGATTACTGACATTCCAACTGAATTTACAATAACCTTTGCTTTACAAACACAGTCCCATGATTCTTCAAAGAACTTCGCAAAGCAAGATTTTCTTGGTATCCCAATACACAGGTAAGAACGCTGAGGTGTGGAGAGGGAAGACCTGTGCTTGGTCAGAGGAGTGCTAGAAACCAGGATCCTGTTGTTTCCCAGACTAAACCCAACTCAGGGCAAATGGGACCTCTGGGAACTGGGGCTTATCAGAGATGATGAAAGCAAATCCATGGGGTTTAAGTGGCTTCATTTTAAACAAACATTTAACTCCCTGGAAGCCTGAGCTTGCTTTCAACATTGTTTCCAGTAGTGACTGAAAAATTAATTTCCTTTAAAAAACCTCTCTCCACTGTTCAGAGCAATGGTGGGTAAACTAGAAAATCACCCAGAAGAAGCCTGCCTATCATCATAGGCTAATAGTGGGCCCTCCCATTCCATTGAAACTGGTAGCTTTGCAAGGCTGGCTTTTTCTACAGGGGGATGAAATGGGATTTTATTTCTGGGCTAAGTGCTGGTCCAACCAGGGGCCCAGGGGCAGCAACTGAGGCCTTCAGCAGTCCCTGGAGGGGTTTAGGCAAGGTGGGATGCTGTCTGCCTGCTCACAGACTCTGCCTAGAGTCAGCACCTCTGGGCCTTCACCATCATCATCTTGGGGCCCTGGTGCCTGCTGGGGATAGCCTGTGTGGGGATCTCTAGCTCTTGTTTCATCCTCATAATAACCACTGAGGCCTCCTTTATCCCTTATTCTTCTGATCATCTCTTCTGCTCACCTTGTCTCCTCACCTTACTCACTGTTTAGCCGCAACATACCAGCCATGCTCCTAATCTGGGGCCTTTGTGCTGGCGGCTGTTCCCTCTGTCTGGAATATTTTCCTCCAGATGCTGCACCCCTCCACTTCATTTCTCAGATGCCTCCTTCTCAAGGGAGCTTACATTCCTCAACCTCTTTTAAGTTGCTTTTCCTTTCCTGGCCCTAGTCAGCAGTCCCCAAATATCTTTTACCATGTAATTTCCACTCTTCCCCAGTACTTATCTTTTTATACACTGGCTTGTACACTGTTTCTTCCTCCATTAGAACATAAGATCCATGAGAACAGAATGTCTTTTTTTTCCTTGCTGTTTCCCCAATATCTGGGCAATGAATAAGGAACCCATATCTTTGGTTAGGCCCCTTGATAGCTCTTCTCTGTAAGTCCCCTGCCTGACTAGTACCTGTTTCACCTAAACCCTACACATATAGGACCGATCTTCCTAGATCGGCCCCAGCTGATGATTGTTTATATCAACGGGTCCCTGAGGGGCACGCCCCCCGCCATTGGTTTCCTTGGTAACTAATGAGCCCCCCCCCCGACGTCAATTCCCCTATAACTGGTCATCTCCCCTCCCCTCTCCCAAGCAAAGACTGCCACCATGTCCTGCCTGCTGCATACAGTGGGGTGTCACTCCAGGACCTTGCCTCAGACATGGAAGTTTCCTCTAACCATTAAACCATTGATGTCTCTGTTGCTGACTCTGGGCTGTTTCTCAGAATTAAAGCTGAGCAAGTGCAGGCCTTGTAGGCCTACGGGGTGCAGCCCAACACCAGTGAGTAGGCATCAAGAACCCCTTTCACAAAGAAGAAACACCTGGTCTCAGGTGGGTCAAAGGCCTGGATCTCAGCTGGTGATGGGAGTAGCCAAGGTGAATATCGCCTACCACTTCACCATTCTCCCTGCCTTCCTCCCTTACTCCAAATTTTCCCGCTGTACCTGGAACCAGGAGGCTGCAGGATGACTGATGACTGAAAGCTTCTACTTTGGTGGCTAAAGGTGGGACAGCAGTGACTAAAGCTATAAAATTGAAATCAAGGCGTGTGCCCAACGTTCAAAGCTAGCAGGTAAAAATTTAACTTTGCATTGGCTTTTAATGGCTTCGTTAACCAAAGATTTAACCAGGGCTGCTGCTTTTGTTTTTAAGTCTTTACTTTCGGATTGTCAAATGATTGTCTTCGTTTTTGATGGATGGGAGAACGGTAGAAAACAAGCATAGCTGCAGTTTATGAAAGAATCACATCAAGTATTTTCTAGGATCACTCAAAGCGAGTTGGGGGTGGGCACGGAGCAAAGGCTCGACTTTCTCAGGCCCAGGGTTCTACCTCTCCTCCCTCTGGCGCAGCAAGGAGGGGATGAGGAGAAGGCTGCCCCTCACACACCTCTGGGGAGCTCCGGGTGGCCACACTTCCCCACGGGGGTGATTTAGGACACCCCCCGTCCCCTTCCCCTCCCCGCAGCTGCAGCCTCAGCCGCGAAGGATGGGATAGAGCCCAAGTGGAGAACCCGGGGCGCAGGGTAAACATAAAAGTGTGCTGGTGTTTAGCGAGAAAAGCATCCGGCCTTCAAATCTCGCACTCAGCCAATGTATAAAATCGTAATATGGGGTAGGCGCTCGTATTCCTGTCTTGGCTGAGGATGTGGCGGCTGTCTAGGAGCTGGCGTTCAACACAAGTAGCGCCTTCGGAGACCCGGGGCCGGTGTCCTGCCCGCGGCCCGGCGGGCCTAGCGCAGAAGCACCTTGCGGAGGGCGGCGCCGGGCGCGCGCGGGCCGCGCGGGAGCTGGTCCGGGATCATGGCCGCGCTGTGCTCGGCGCGCAGCGTCAAGCGCGGGCACGCGGCGCGCAGACGCCTCAGGCCGGCCGCGCTCACGTTGCGGCAGAAGTCCACGTGCAGCGTCTGCAGCGCGCGCCCGTGCGCCGCCACGGCCGTCAGCGTGCGGTTGGTGACGCGCGCGCAGTTCTCCAGGTGCAGCGCGCGCAGGCGCGGGCAGCAGCGCAGCAGACACGCTAGGCAGTCGTCGGTGACGTGGCCGCAGCCAGACAGCGTGACGGATGCCAGGTTGGGGCACCTGCGGAGAGAACGCGGGCCCGGGCCGAGGAGGATGCGGTTAGCCTGCCGCCCCCGGTCATGCCCCCTAGCTCCCTGGCTGGTTGGTCAGTGCCAACTCTGGGAGACCGCATCTTATAGAGGAGTACCGGGGCCTAGCTCTTGTGGCTTAGCTGGTAAAGAATCCGCCTGCAATGCGGGAGATCTGGGTTCGATCCCTGGGTTGGGAAGATCCCCTGGAGAAGGGAAGGACTACCTCCAGTATTCTGGCCTGGAGAATTCCATGGGCTGTATAGACCATGGGGTTTCAAAGAGCTGGATCCGGTTGAGCGACCTTCACTTTCATCGGACCTAGCGAGTTTCCCTCTGGGAAGTTGCCCGCGGTGACACGACCGGGATCTGAACTGGGACCCGCTTCCCTTGCTCTTCTGCTACTCCACCTCACCATACTTGGCTATGAATGGGTTTTTAGCCCCAGGAGCACAAACCCCTGTCCTGCTGTGGACATAGGCGATGCTGGTTTCTAGGAGGGTGAGGAAAGCGGTGCATGGTGACAACTCAAGTCTAGCTTCAAGCTGAGGCCCTGGTGATCGTGGCAGGACAGTGCAGAGAGGGTTTCCCGTGAAGTGTCTTAGAGTCAGGCCCATTCCAACCTTTGGCCATCGGGGCCCCCTCTGAGTATTGGTTCTGAGCTCTAGAGCCCTGGTTTCAGCTCAGTTGACTGAGGCAGTTACTGCAACTCCACTGGGATGCCAGCCTGCCAGAAGTCAAGATCCACAGGTAGCTAGACCCAGGCCTGTTGTGGGTACAGTCAGGGACACAGGTAGCTTGTCCAGAAAGCATGGGGGGAGGGGGGTGTCTCTGCACCAACCTTACCAGCAACTGCTTGGGGAAAAGATCTTGAGCAAAGTTGGACGTGGCTTCTTTGTGCCGCGACCTTGATTGTCACTCCTTACCTGGTATGTATGTTTGAGTTTGGCTGGGAGAGAATAATGCCCACCAGTGGGGTTGTCCTGAGGACTAAATGAGATTAGAAGTGTCTGGAGCCTCTGCAGGGCTTTCTGTAGGTGCTTCTAAGCCATGTTTCCTGGGAGCAGGCAGGACCAGACTGCTTCCAGTCAAGAACCTCTCTCATGGGTGCAGGGCTTGGCTTCCTATTGCCAGAGGAAGCTGGAGCCAGGCCCCAGAGGGTTTCCCTTTCCCCATCAGCCTCCCTCAGTGCCCCTGGGCTGCACCTGACCGAGCCAGCTCAGCTCCCTTGGCTTTAGGAAGGAAGGAAGGAACTGAAGTAGACTGGACATGGCTGCATCCACACACCAGAAACACCCCATCTTTCCCAGTTTGCACCTCTTCCTTAGTCTTCATATCTGCCTTCCACCCCCAGTTTCTCGAATGAGGAAACTGGCTCAGGGAGCTCAAGTGATTTGCCTGTGACTTACTTGCTGCCTGACTCAGGACAAATACCTGAACCTTGCTGCACCACCTCTTCATCTAAGTGGGAGAGAAACTGTTACCTTCGGGGTGGTGGTGAGGATTAGGTAGGCGTGCGAGCCCCAAGGCTGTTAACATGATTCCTTCCTGTTGAGAACCTTTAGAATAATCCCGAGGCAGGAAGAAGCCAGCAAAAGAAACCATGGACCCCCTGCCCAGCCATCCTCAGCTGTCTCCAGGTGATTGCCAGATCTAGGTTTGCTGCACAGGTATCAGTACCTACTATGTGCCAGTGCTACTGTGCCATTTAATCCAAAATTAGCCTGTGAGATAAGGCAGTTTATCCCATTTCACAGGGGAAGAAATGAAGTTGAATTAATTTAAATATTTGGGCTGGGGGTCACATGGTCAGACAGTAGCAGTACTGGGGGACTCAGCCCCAAGCCCTTTGCTGTTTTATGACACTCATGACCCTTGCTGTACCCGGACAGGTACAGTCCACACCTTGCTAGTTTGGGGGGTTATACCTGCTTCTCTTACAAGAATGGAAGAAATTTAGGGCAGGCTTTTTGCCCTGTATGTATCACTTCCCTGTCTGTTTACTGGGTCTTGTTAAACCCATCAAAATGGCATGGTCTCATTAGGGACCAACCCCAAATCCATCTTCTATTTTCTTCTGTGGCCTTAAAAAAAAAAAAAAAGGACGGGCCACTACACTATTTGCTTCTGTTCCTTGTTAGGCTGCCAGAATACAGCAGCTGTTAAACCTGGGTGGCAACAAGCAGACTGAACCTAGTTTGTTAGTGAACGAGGGGATCATTTCCTCAAAGGCAGGTCAGGACTGGTAAAGGCTCAGAGAGAGCCTGGCTGAGGAAGACTATTCTTTCATGGACTGCTCTGGGCAGGAGGCTGTGGCACTGAAGGGAGTCTCGCCACTGTGGGGTCGACAGGTCAAATATAGGATGCATTTAGGACATACTTAGGCCAAAAATTATTCTATCTGAAGTTCAAATTTATCTGGACCTCTTGAATCTTTCTTTGCTAAAATCTGGTAATCTTAGACTGTGGCGCAAATCACACAACCTGTCAGACTTTTTGGTTTGCTCATTTGAGAACTTGGGCTAAGGCACTCTTCCCTTCAGTTTACTGATCCTCGCAGTAACTTTTGAAGATAAGTAAGTTTCTCATAAGGAAACCATTGTCTGCACCCTTGCTGGAGCCTCGATTGGTTCGTCTAACCCAGAGCCGAGCAGCCTAACCCTCCTTCAGCTGCACTTCACAGGTCTTGGGGTTTGCTTGCCAGGAGCAAAGTCAAGGGGGTGAGCTGATTGCTGAATCTTGAAACCTTTTCCTGGGGCCTGACACTGAAAATGAAGGCCCAGCTGGACCCACCCAGCCCTTAATGGCTGCCAGGGAGGACAGCTGCCAGAAGCACAGGGAGAGGCTGAAGCCTGGTTCTTCCTCTCTGCCGAAGGAGCTCCAGGACCTGTGAGGCTAAGAGGAGGATTGGCACCCTTTCCCCCCATAATTCTGTCCATCCTGTGGAGACTGCGCAGTGGGTGGGCCTGGAGGGTCTGCCTTGGGCCTAGTCTGAGGCTCCCCGAAGCAGAGCCGTCTTGGTCTCCTAATTTACTCTTCCCAGACCCCCAGGAGCCTCCCAGAGCTCTGGATGCCAGCGCTGCTCAGGAGGCGGCCTACCTACCTGTCGCACACCTGGAGGAGGAAATCATTGACTAGGCTCTCATGCCGGCTGCAGATGTTCCTCTGGAGGGCGCTCTTGAGCCAGTCCTCGATGCTGCACACCTGCACGCGGCTGGAGTGCCAGCAGATGGAGAGGCTCCTGAGAGCCGGGCTCAGGAGGAAGTTGTCTTTCTTGAGTTCTGTGAGGGAACGAAAGTGCAGCAGGGGCCAGAGAGCAGGGTCCTCAAACACGTCCTGGAGCTGGGGGCAGGTCCTGGCAAGGTTCTTCCTGCTGTCCTTGTCCAGGAAGGAGAAGAGGTGCAGCAGGCACTCCCGATTGAGCTGGGTGATGTGCATGGTACGTACGCAGTGGCCACACCAAGTGTGGCTGGAGCCCAGGGGCCTGACCTACCTCCCGCTGCTCCTCCCCAGCTCTGGGCTGGTGGACATATATGGTTGAAGAATGGTGTTTATTTTTGGCCAACAACTGGTGCTGGCGCTCTAAGGAGGAGGGAAGCCCAGACCCAGACATACGTGCAGCAGTCTGTGGCTCAGCTTATGTTTTCAGCTGAAAAGCAGCATATTCAAGTTCAATAACCTCCTTTAAGGGGATTTCTTTCCTTTTAGCTGACAATGGTGTTAGGCAGAGAGCTCTTTTGGCATTTTCATTTGAGGTGCTGGCTGGTGACCACCTTTGTCCGGGCTTGCAGTCTCTACTCACTGGGAGGGACTCTAATTGTAAATAGTATCTGGTTTTATTTCCTGGGACATCAATATGAGTCTTCGGCTCTCCTTTCAATATGAAGAAGCCTGCTGCCTATGAAGAACTAAAGGTGATGGTTTTATGCTCGGAGGTGTAAGCAGAAGCCGTGGTCGATGCCCCTTTTCTGTGTTATTTTGTTCCATGGTGGTTTCCAGCCTAGGCTGAACTACCTTCAAATCCTGCTGCTCCCCTCCAAGCAGAGGGATTTCCCAGTTGGCTCTGTTTTTACCCTGAGCTTCTACGTAAGAGATTTGTGTTAAGTAGCTTTTCGCTCTCCAAGGTTCTTCTGTGTGTGTGTCACATTTTAAACTTGTTACTTGGCTTTACATTTTTCCAGTTACGTGTCCTGCTGTATCTAACCTGTATTTCCCCAAGTACCAGGATGGATGAAGTAACTCAATACAAAACTGCTTGAAGCAATTATAAGTTGAAGTGTTTTACTCTTGCCCTGTAAGCCAGCCACACATCCTCCTTGTGAATGTGTGTAGTTTAGTTCCTGGCAGTTAAGCTGCTAGGTAAGTTGCCTGGAGGTTTTATTCGTGAGTTCTCCCTTCCTAACAGGAAACTGAGATTTCTTAATCTGTGGATCCATTTTCTAGCACCGCTTCGCTCCCAGTCCTTCACCAGACCCTACTGTATTCCCCTCCTGTGAACTCCTATGTCTGTGTCTCCTATGTCTTGCTTGGTTTGGGGGCTGCAGTAGTGAGATGAGAACCATTTTTTCTCTGCTAGACGAGGCCACCTCAGTGGTTACTGTTGGTTCCTTTTCCCACATAATTAGAATTGGAAGGAATGTCAATACTGTTTCCACTTGTGTGGATGAAGCACACGTGCCAGGACCCTCTTCTGGAACTGAGGCTCGGTCAGACCTGGTGCAGCTTTGCCTGTAAAAGCAGAATGCAGCCGAGGGGTGAGAGTAGCCATTGTGGCCCGCTCCCAGGCTTTGAGGAGCCAGGCTCAGTGGTCCCCTGTGCCCAGGTTACCCCACCACTGCCAAGGTCACGTGGAAAGCGTGGCTTTTCTTAAAAACAACATACATCAAGAAACAGCGAAGCGCAAGATGTATTTCTCAAGGAAAGGGTTATTAGGAACTGCTCCTATTTCACACAAATCATTTCAATTGTTCAAATGGCAGCTGACAGCCAGAGTCCCTCTTTGGGCTCTAGTTAAACTTATTTAAAAGGTACTGCTGCGCCACAGGTGTGTGTACTGGAAAGCCTTTAGGATTTCCCTCCTGAATCCTTTCCAAACCAGTACTTTTTAGAGGGCTGATCCCTGGAAGTAGTTGGTTCTTTCACCTTCTTAAAGGCAGAGTAGTGTAAGCATGCCAGCCACAGGGGAGAGTCATTTTGGTTCCTTGTGTCTCCCAAGCTGCACTTCAACAGCTCTGCTTGAGCAGCAAATATGGGCAGAGCTGGGTCACTTCGCTGCTCCTCACGTGGGGTGGTAGGAGGCACCCCAGAATATAGGGTGGGTCCACAGGCATGCCTGCCTGCAGGGAGGGCTGTGGCTCACAGCCGGGTGTTCTGATAGCTGTTCCTCCAAGCTCCTCCCTTTCTGCTGCGTGGAGCTCGGCCTCTCCACAGCCTCTGACCAGCACGGCTGCCAAAAGGAAACGTGCAATTTGGGAACTGGAGGCAAAACCATTTGGGCTGCAGGTGTCTCTGTCTTCAGTTTTAGAAGACTGATAGAAACAGGCAAATGAGTAACAAAAATGGTGGGTGGGGACACGGGGTGGTTCTCACAGGAGCTTACTGTAAAGCAGGTATTGGCTCTTTAACAGTGGCACTTGTTTCCCTGTATGATCCTTTGCTCAGAGCCCAAACCTGGTTCCTCAGGGTAGTCTGGCTCTGACGGAGGCAAGTGGACCTCGTTCTTATAAAATCAGCATCACAAGGAAGGACAGGACAAAGTCACGCAGTGCGGGTGAGCTCCCTTGGGACCTGACTGTGCCACTGGATGACCTGCTGCCGCCAACCCTGCCCCTCCAGGTCATTCTGTCTGGGCCCAAGTGTACCAGCAGCCCTAGGTGATGAGGGGTTCGTAGAAACCTGCTACCTGTTGACTCATTCCAAGGGCCCGTAGCTTGAGCAAGTACACCATCACTTAGCTCCACTGAAAGAGGTTCGGAAATAATAGTCAAAAGGGAAGAGACCAGATCTTTAATGATACTTTCCATGAAACAGTTCAGGTTGGTGAAGCAGAAAAGGGCTGTATTTACAACTTAAATCAGTCGCTTGCACAAGTAATCCTCTCAGCATCATACAAACTAGGTTTTAGTGGAAATGATTACCTCTCACACAACCAACACTCGCAGAGGAAAGTCTGAAGTCCATCGCAGTCAGACCTGAGGGGGAAGGTCCTCACCCAGCGAGGTGATGCATAGACCTTGGACTACAGCAGGACACCACCCACTCCCACTCCTTGCTGCGCTGTGGGGGCCCTCCTGCGGCCACACTCTGGTCCCCTCTTATCTGTTCCTGGCTGCAGAAACAGACTTTGCTCAGGAGCTTCTCCAGGGCCCACGAGAAGAGGCCACTTCAGCTACAAAGGGAACATGAGAGTTTAGGGGACGGTAGAGGTGGAAGTGGGATAAGAGTATCTAAACAGACATATGTACACACACTAAACCAATGAAGGAGAGGTCTGGCTTTAAGAAATAAATATGTCCCCAACCCTAGAAACCAAGCTGCTGAGTAGGTTCCACAGGCGAGATACACATTTAACACTTAACCAGGGCCCATACACTTTACTGGTTTAATTCTATTACATTTGTCATCACTAGACACTGAGTAGAATACAGTGGATAAGCAAAGGTTTTCTCCACCATGGAGAGAGATTTGTGTTGCCACAAACTGTTTCTTTCACCCACCTGTGTGGGAGGACTTCTGAGGAAGCTTTGTTCCGAGGAGCCCTGTGCCTCGGCGCGAGGCCCTGCCTCAGCACTGCTCTCTGAGCGGGAAGCCACACGTGTGCAAGAGGCAACCCGGCGCCGGGCAACAGCCCTGAAGAGCACGAAGGTCAGCTTTCGAAGTAGGCGTGATAAGGCTGCACAGTTACATTTTCAAAATAGAAACAGGCACATTGACATCACTGGTGTTCAAGTGCACAGTCCACATGGATCCAGTCGCTTTTCCAAAGAACCTTCATGGTATCCTTCAGGCATGTCTGCTTTAGTAAAATGAAGAGATAGAAACACTGCGAAATTCAAGGGAGGAGGTGTGTTCATCTCCGAGGCCAACAGTGTTGCCTGTGTGAGGACCACTTTCCCCAATAAAGTAGTCTAGTCTGTGGTAAGTTCCATTTGGTGGAAAGGCCATTTTCCTCCATCAACACTGCTCGAGGCTTTCTTGTTGGAATTACAACTGCTGCCCACACAGTGATCTAAGTGCAAATGTTAGAAGTTACAGCTGTGTATCTTCTAAGCAAAAGAGACTGGATTCATAGGAGCGAGGTCAGAGGAGATGCACATTTCTAGTTCAGTGACGTGATATTAATGTACTGATACAGTAGATCAAATTATGTGAAACTGTCGTTTCTGCAGTTCAAAAAGTTGTGGCTTGACGTATATAATTTACCATTGTAAACTGTTTTAAATACATGTTTTCCTCTTAGTTTTATCTTCTGGGCTCTAAGTTGTAAGATTACATGGTGGCAAAGCTTTTTTCTCTGCAGTGAAACTAGGCCAGCAGTGTCAGAGAGCTCCGCACACAGGTGGACCGTCCAGCCCTGGGTGGTCCTGTGCCAAGTGGCTGCTGAGAGCTTCAACCATGACCAGTGTGACTGAAGAACTGAGTTTTCAATATATTTTTAATTAAAATCAACACTTAACTATATGTGGCCAGTGACCACTGTATTGGACAGTAGACGTTCAGACATAATTTGCTCCTAGTTATTTTAAATGTTTTAGCAAGTGTGTTCTGCTCTGAGAAAATGTGGGATTTTTCTAGCTAATATTAAAGTGGGAATGGAGCAGCTCTGCTCCCACAGCTTCAAATATCCAAGCTAGGGGGAGTGCCACTCAACTTTCTTTTACATCCATACACTTAAAATCTGGACCTTTTAACAGAAAATAATGTGAGAAAGTCTGATTGGCTGGCTTAACATAAACTAACTTCATTCTGCCTGCCATAACAACTTGTAGAGAACTGGGACAGGAGGAAAATACCGACTCGAACAAGGAGCGAACATGAAAATGTGTGTGTTCCTCTAGCACAGGCCCAGCCGGAGCTCCCTCCTCCTCTCACTAATTTGTACGTTGTGCACCAGCACCCCAAGATCAGCAGCCTGGCTGAAACACTTGAGGAAAGCACAGGACCCCAAGATCAGCAGGCTGGCTTGAAAACACTTCTGGAAAGCACAGGAAGCTTCATTAGATGGGATTCTGGGTCCAGATTTCAATTTGAATTAAAGCTAAGTAGTGCTGGTGCCTACTTTTCTTGAAAACAATTTTAAAAGACTGCTAACCTAAACAAGAAAAACTCTACTTATTCAAAGTGAAGATATTTTCATTTGCTCTGCTATGAGGATAGGCCAGTGAGAGTTTTAAAGAGTTGTTAAAACTTAAAGACTTTAGTTTCCTCCTGTGGACTCCACAGTGTTACCCGAAGTTTAGGTGATGGTCAGAATCAACTTTGGAAGGTAGCATCTCAACCTCTGGTGGCTAAGTAAGAAGTAGGACTGGAGTGGAATGCAGTTAATCCCAGTGCTACAACCAATGGGGGAATTAGGTGCTGACTCAAAAAAGGCAAACACGACACTACAGCTTCTTCACGCTGGATAAATAACGCTTGGATAACGTAGCTGAGTCACAGAATTTCTGAAACACTTTTAAGTGTATTTGGTCTTATTTGGACTGTTCAGTACCCCTATCTCATCTATGGAAATGCCCCCAAACCAAAAAAAAAAAAAAATTCTTGGATTTGCAATGCAGGTACAACTGAATCAACCGATTTATTTAGTCAGTGCTGATAAACAGCACCTTTGCGAGATATCAAGAGCAGCAGTCACCTGGTCTATTTAATGATGCCCTTCCTGTTCTCTTTTACAAGCAGAAAGAATGATTACTGAGCAGTCACTGAACTCTCATGAGCCACAAATTTATGTGCACACAGGATACTTGGTTTAGAGCCAAGCTGATCTCCCTTGGATCTGTAAGAAGGCAGCAGGTGGATACATTGCTCTTCACAATCGGGAACATCTCTCGCTTTCAGCATATGAGAGTAACAAAGCATTGATGTAAATGTGCCTCAAAGTGAGAACTGAACAGTAATATAAAAAAGTCAAATAGAACTAAGTTCTTGAAACTACATATAAAAACTGAATTATTACAACTAAAGCAGCAAATCAAAATATCTGCTGAGGTTTTCTGGTAGAACTAAAAAAAAAAAAAAAATTAGTTGGTGCCCATCTTCAATAAGTCACTACCATTGACAAAATAAAACTAAACCCAAAACAGGAAACTGAAAAGTGCATAATGAAATTAAATCTTGGATCAAGTATTTATGGAAAATTGGAAATGTCTGTCCGGTATAGTTGACGAATAATGATTTGGAGGAGGTATTAAAGTTTGTCCGATCCAGCTTTGGCCTGGCGTTCCACATAAAAAAGGATGTAGGCCTTGGCCTTCACCACGGTGTCTTCATCAGTCAGTGTTACAGTACTGTCATTGAAATGGAACCAGCGACCTTCGTGAGTTGCGTATGCTGTGTAATGTCCAGAACCGACTCTGTAAAGAAAGGTCAAATGATCAAAGAAAAAGTCTACAGAAGTCACACAAGAATCTGTGCAACCATATAAAATATTAGAAGGACAATAAATTTTAATAAGTACTGTATGGAATAAATTCTAGAGTTTGTAGTTTAAGACAGCTGATTAAGCTCACGTTTATCTTCTTGAAACCCATCAAAATGACAAGAACTATAGTGACACTGGAAAAGAGGGAAGAGTGCCATGGACTGACCAGAAGCTGAAGATTTTCTGGAACACAGAAAGCTGTGTTTACACGGCACTGGATTAACAGAGAAACTAAAGATCAAAGGAGCCTAACAAGCAGAGGTCAAGGCCTGTGGAAACATGGACCACTTAGGACCAGATTTCCCATCAGTCTTAGAAGAAACCTGAGCGTAGGATGGAAATCTGCCTCCAGGGAAGCACTTTCTTTCCGACTTTGACCATCGAAGGCCTTTCTTTCTCAGCATGACCCACCCACTCACACGTGGACCCCCAGAGACAGTCCTCCTGGTTAGGAGAAAGCCTGTAGACAGAACAAAGACCTTCACAAACTGCTAGAAAACCCTTAGAACATTTCATGAGCTGAAGACACCAGACTAAGAGTATCCCTGTCAATGACCAAACAGATACATCGCAAGTAATTTCTTAAGTCCAAAGAAAAAAACAAGCAAATGAGAATCAGACGTGTAATGGACTTATCATTTATAACTATGAATGGTGAGATCAATAGAGCAATGTCTGCAAAGTTCAGAGGGAAGAGGATTTTCAACATGGATAGTGGCTTGCCAACTCTGAAGCTAAAACTAACATCCTCAAGCAGACCAGAAAAAGGAAGGAATATACCCCTAATACAGGCTTTCAAGGGAAAAAAGTAATCAAGAATGTTATATAACAAAATAAGAAATATATAAAGTAGAGAACATGAAGTTTATTCTAAATAACACCTGTTTCCCTCCATTTAAATATCAATTGGCCAAGGAAATCAGCAGTCTTTTGGAGTAATGACTCAGGATTTTGTGGACAACAGACTAGTTGTGAATGCTGGGCTCAAATGAACCTTTCTCCATTTTGCTTTCGTGTGCCTTCTCTTCATGCTTTGCAACGTATCTCAGGAATACTCTTTCCCACCAAGAGTGAAGGAAAGTTCTACCAGTCACTCAGTCATGTCCAACTCTTTGCAACCCCATGAACTGCAGCATGCCAGGCTTCCCTATCCTTCACTATCTCCTGGAGTTTGCTTAAACTCATGTCCATTAAGTCAGTGATGCCATCCAACCATCTCATACCTGTTGCCCCCTTCTCTTGCCCTCAATCTTCCCCAGCATCAGGGTCTTTTCCAGTGAGTCAGTTCTTTGTTTCAGGTGGCCAAAGTATTGGGAGTTTCAGCTTCAGCATCAGTCATTCCAGTGAATATCCAGGGTTTATTTCCTTTAGGATTGACTGCTTTGATTTCCCTGCTGTCCAAGGGACTCCCAAGAGTCTTCTCCAGCACCACAGTTCAAAAGCATCAATTCTTTGGTACTCAGACTTGTTTATGGTCCAGCTTTCATATCTGTATATGACTACTGGAAAAACCATAGCTTTGACTATACAGACCTTTGTTGGCAAAGCGACGTCTCTGCTTTTTAACACACACTCTCTAGGTTGATCACGGCTTTTCTTCCAAGGAGCAAGCATCTTTAAATTTCATTGCTGCAGTCACCGTCTACAGTGATTCTGGAGCCCAAGAAAATAAAGTCTGTCACTGTTTCCATTTTTTCCCCATCTGTCTGCCATGAAGTGATAGGACCGGATGCCATGATCTTCGTTTTCTGAATGTTGAGTTTTAAGCCAGGTTTTTCACTCTCCTCTTTCGCCTTCAAGAGGCTCTTTAGTTCCTTTTCGCTTTCTGCCATAAGGGTGGTATCATTTGCATATCTGAGGTGGTTGTTATTTCTCCAGACAATCTTGATTCCAGGCTGGGCTTCATCCAGCCCAGCATTTTGCATGATGTACTCTGCATACAAGTTAAATAAACAGGGTGACAACATACCAGCCTTGACATATTCCTCTCCCAATTTTGAACCAGTCAGTTGTTCCATGTCCAGTTCTAACTGTTGCTTCTTGACCTGCATACAGGTTTCTCAGGAGGCAGGTAAGGTGGTCTGGTATTCCCATCTCTTTAA
Source organism: Cephalophus harveyi (assembly GCA_006410635.1). Lineage (NCBI taxonomy): Eukaryota > Metazoa > Chordata > Mammalia > Artiodactyla > Bovidae > Cephalophus > Cephalophus harveyi. The sequence continues at coordinate 215,070 of SJYT01024729.1, forward strand.
GAATTTTCCGCAGTTTGTTGTGATCCACACAGTCAAAGGCTTTAATGTAGTCAATGAAGCAGTAGTAGATGTTTTTCTGGAATTCTCTTGCTTTCTTTATGATCCAACGGATGCTGTCAATTTGATCTTTGGTTCCTCTGCCTTTTCCAAATCCAGCTTGTACAACTGGATAGTCTTGGTTCACGTATTGTTGAAGCTTAGCTTGAAGGATTTTGAGCATTATCCTACCATGTGAAATGAGCACAACTGTGTGGTAGTTTGAGCATTCTTTGGCATTGCCCTTCTTTGGGACTGTAGTGAAAACTGACCTTTTCCAGTCCTGTGGCCACTGCTGAGTTTTCCAAATTTGCCGCCATACTGAGTGCAGCACTTTCAGAGCATCATCTTTTAGGATTTGAAATAGCTCAGCTGGAATTCCATCATCTCCACTAGCTTTGTTCTTAGTAATGCTTCCTAAGGCCCACTTGACTTCACACTCTAGGATGCCTGGCTCTGGGTGAGTGATCACACCATTGTGATTGTCTGGGTCATTAATACCATTTTTGTACAGTTCTTCTGTGTATTCCTGCCACCTCTTCTTAATATCTTCTGCTTCTGTTAGGTCCATACCATTTCTGTCCTTTATCAAGCCCATCTTTGCATGAAATGTTCCCTTGGTATCTCTAATTTTCTTGAAGAGATCTCTAGTCCTTCCCATTCTACTGTTCTCCTCTATTTCTTTGCATTGCTCACGTAGGAAGGCTTTCTTCTCTCTCCTTGCTGTTCTCTAGAATCTGCGTTCAGACAGGTGTATCTTTCTCTTTCGCCTCTGCCTTCGCCTCTCTCCTTTTCTCAGCTGTCTCTAAGGGCTCCTCAGACAGCCATTTTTCCCTGTTGCGTTTCTTTTTCTTGGGGATGGTTTTGATCACTGCCTCCTGTACAATGATAGTTCTTCGGGCACTCTGTCCAGATCTAATCCCTTGAATCTATTTGTCACTTCCACTGCAAGGGATTTGATTTAGGTCATACCTGAATGGCCTAGTAGTTGTCCCTACTTAATTTCAGTTTAAGTCTGAATTATGCAATAAGAAGCTCATGATCTGAGCCACACTCAGCTCTCAGTCTTGTTTTTGCTGTTTAGAGCTTCTCTATATTCAGCTGCAAAGAATATAATCAATCTGATTTCAGGACTGACCATCTGGTGACATCCATGTGTAGAGTTGTCTCTTATGCTGTTGGAAGAGGATGTTTGCTATGACCAGAGCGTTCTCTTGACAAAACTGTTAGCCTTTGCTCTGGTTCATTTTGTACTCCAAAACCAAATCTGACTGTTACTCCTGGTATCTCTTGACTTTCTACTTTTGCATTCCAGTTCCCTATGATGAAAAGGACATCTTCTTTTGGTGTTAGTTCTAGAAGGTCTTATATGTCTTCGTAGAACCATTCAACTTCATCTTTTCCAGTGTTAGTGGTTGGGACATAGACTTGGATTACTGAGATTTGAATGGTTTGCCTTGGAAACAAACCGAGATCATTGTCATTTTTGAGATTGCACCCAAGTACTGCATCTTGGACTCTTGTTGACTATGAGGGCTATTCCATTTCTTCTAAGGGGTTCTTGCCAACAGTAATAGATATAATGATCATCTGAATTAAATTTGTCTATTTTTGTCCATTTTAGTGAATGAATCTGAGTCTGTTGCAGAGGGAGCTGGGAGAGAGTTACTGAGAGTGGTACAAAACTGCAGGTCTTTACTGCCCTATTCCCAACCCCAAGAGAGCCCGCTGGCATACTCACCCAGAGCCATGGTGCACCACCACAGCAGCGAGGTCGTACAGGCAGTTCTCTGGGCCGCTGTTCTCGGGCTACAGATCAGGGGAGAAGGTATCCCAGGACTGAGTTAGGAGCAGTGGTCAATGGCATCAGCATCTCCCGACCTCAATGACCTCCACCCTCTCTCCGTGAAGACTTAATTTTACTAACAAATGTAATTACGTTACCTCTAGTAAGTAGCATTTCATGTCTAGGCCTCGCAGGGGAAATTCTACATATGTATCAACTTTGTTTCTTAAATATGCTGTCCAATGAAATCTTTTCAAATGTAAGCATAGCACCTGGATGAGAGATAAAGACAAAAACTATAAACAAGCACTTAATTTACCTTTCAATCAAAATTAACTACTTGATGGTACTAATATCTCTTAGATAATATTTTAGGCAGTATCAGTTTTCCTTTTGATTTTGATATTGGTTTCTTCCATGAATACCTTTTGATGATACTGTGATTTATAATAATGTGTTTAGTTTTGTCTCCTTTCCTGACACAAGATCCTAAAAGCCTTAAAATTTCCCAAGTGAAGAGAGCCACACAGAGTGATCTTTTGTTATGTTAGTGAGGTATGGGGGCTTGTTGCCAAGAGAACCAATCAAGAAATTTAGTTAAAACTTTCAGTCCTACCTCCCTGACCCCCAAGAGGGGAGAGGGACTGGAGGCTGACCGATCAGCAGTGGCCAGGGATTTAACCAGTCGCATCTGTGTAATGAAGCCCAAAGGACACGGTTTGGAGCGCTTCCAGGCTGGGGAACCAGAGCTTTTCCACGTGCCACCATGCAAGGCCCCAAACTCCATGAGGACAGAAACTCCTTTGTTCAGGACTTTGCCCTTTCTATCTCTTCATCTGGTTGTTGATTTGTATCCTTTAACATCCTTTGTCGTGAATTGATAATCTGGTGAGCAGACAGGTTTCCTGGGTTCTGTGAGCTGCTGTAGCAAATTAATGGAACCCAAGAAGGGACAAGGGTCATGGGGACCTCTGATTTCTACCTAGGCGGTCACAAGGAGGAGTGGCAATGGGGGCATTGACTGACGTCTGAGTCCAAGCAAGGAGTGTAGGGACCCTCAGTTTGCAGTCTGTCCCTTCAGAAGCCTAAGCCCAAAATAACAGCCTGGGCTTGTGATGGTGTCTGATACGGAGGGCGATCTTGTGGGACGGAGCCCCTCTACCCTGTGGAATCTGATGCTCTCTCTGAGTAAACAGTGTCAGAATGGAGTTGAATTGTATGTAGGACACCCATGGTGTCATAGAACTGCATGTTGGTGGTGTGATGGGGAAACCCCACCCGTCATGCTTTGTTAATAGTGATCAGGACATATTTACTTATGAATTCATAAAGGGCTTAGCTTTATTGAAAACCCTAGAGACCAATGCAGAACAGATTATATAAGTATAAAGTTAGAAAAATAATTTGTCTTCCAACCAATCATAAGCATTTCCCCCCTCAAAACTGCATTATAACTTGAAATGCAACACTTACCTTGGGTAGTTTTTGAATCCAGAACTTTTTAGTGGACTTTTGTTTCTTCTTGCACTTGTGGCACATATATAACTCTGTCTCATCAAGTTCTTCTAAGTCAGTAAAACTGCGAAGACAATCTAAAACAAAATTGATTTTGGCAGCATTAAATGAGGATGCCTTTTATAGAGGAAGTGTACTGTAAGGAAAAAAAGACTATGAACTCTGAAAGTGAACAATTCGGGTTCAGATCTCAGCTTTATTAGCCATGTGACCTTAGAAGAGTCACCTTTTCTCTTGCAAAATGGAGACCCTCAAAAAAGTCTACATTGAAGCACTGTTGTGAGGAAGAGAAGTAACATGTATAATGTGCCTGGCATCATGTCTAACATCTGGTGATGATCAGTTCATGACAGATGATATTATTGTACTTGGGTTTACTATTATTAGTAAAAGAATTAATCTGAATAATTCTGACAGAAGTGGTTCCCTAATGAAATCAAGGTTCAAACAGCAGTTTTCTCTCAATGTCTTATATAACAAAGGACAGAACCCCAAGTTCATAAAAAAGTCAAATTTAGATCAAATGTTTCACAGTCATAATTTATTCAAAAATAAACATAGATTACAAAAGGCTTCATCACTGACCTTCCTACAATATCACCAATGAATCCTTTGTTTCACAATCTACTCAAAATCCTGTGAGATGGACCATAGGTATATTTTTTCCTTTCAAAGATTTAGCTGTGTCATCTTGGGTTTAGTAAACTTTGGCCCCAAGCCAAATCCAGCCACCTGATTCTGTAAATAAAGCCTGGAATATAATCACACCTACTCATTTATATACTCTCTGGCTGCTTTTACACTACAGCAGCAGACCCGAGCAGCTGTGACACAGACTTTATTTGTTGAAAAGCCTAAAATAATTACCATCTGGCCCTTTATAGAAAAAGTTGGCCGAATCCTGGCACAATTAGTAATATATTCAGAAATCCATATAAAATGAATGCATTGTTCTGTGAGAATTAATATACTATTTTTTTAGAGAAAAATATGAATGCCTTTGTATCCACCGCTCTGGTAAGGATATGCGCTATCTAGTACTCGAGGAGCCAGAGTTTATGTGCATGGCATCCCCTAGAGCTGTGGAGTGGGGGCCAGCTCTGTTCAGAGCTTCCTAGGTCCTCTTCCCAATCAGCGCCCCCACCCCACCCCAGAAGTACTCACTATCCCGACTTTTGTTCAGTCATTTCTTGGCTTGTCTTTATAGATCATATATAATGCCCTTATGGAGAAGGCAATGGCACCCTACTCCAGTACTCTTGCCTGGAAAATCCCATGGATGGAGGAGCCTGGTAGGCTGCAGTCCATGGGGTCACTGAGAGTTGGACACGACTCAGTGACTTCACTTTCACTTTTCACTTTCATGCATTGGAGAAGGAAATGGCAACCCACTCCAGTGTTCTTGCCTGGAGAATCCCAGGGACGGGGGAGCCTGGTGGGCTGCCATCTATGGGGTCGCACAGAGTCGGACACGACTGAAGCGACTTAGCAGCAGCAGCAGCAGCATAATGCCCTTATGCATCTTTAAAACAATATGATGCTTGGTTTGAGAAGTTGGTTGGGTCGCAAGCACAAACAGCATATAAGGAAAGGCAACATTGTACTCAAGAGTCTTCAGGTCATAGTTAACCTTGGCATTACAGAGGGTATATGAAGAGCCCCTTCAGGGAAGTTAGTGGGGCAAAGTCTAGCAGGGTTTATGAGTGGGCCAGATTCTACACAGACCAACATGTGTCCAGAGGGCCCATGTGCTTTTTTTTTTAAGCATACTTTTTAAAACCATAACATCAGTTTCAAGTATTTATATATATTGTGAAATGATCACAATAAATCATTACAATTAGTCACCATAAGTTACAAATTTGTTTCTGATGACAGCTTATAAGATTTATTCCTAGTGACTTCCAAATATGCAATAAAGTATTAACTGTAGTTAGCATGCTATTCATTACATCCCCATGACTTACAAGTGCAAAATTGTACTTTTTGACTCCCTTTACCCATTTTACCGACCCCACACCCTGGATCCTGGCACCTACCAATCTGTTATCCTTATATATGAACTTATTTTTGTTTTTTAAATTCCGTTAAGTGAGGTTGTGACTCATTAGAAAAGACTCTGATGCTGGGAGGGGTTGGGGGCAGGAGGAGAAGGGGACTACAGAGGATGAGATGGCTAGATGGCATCACTGACTCAATGGATGTGAGTTTGAGGCAACTCCAGGAGTTGATGATGGACAGGGAGGCCTGGCGTGCTGCAGTTCATGGGGTCTCAAAGAGTTGGACATGACTGAGCAACTGAACTGAAGTGAGGTCATACGGCATTTGTTTTTCTCTGACTTACTTCATGTAGCAGAGTACCCTCAAGATCCATCCATGTTGTCCCAAATGACAAGATTTCTTTTTCATGACTGAATTATATTCCACTGTGCATGTGAGTATGAGAGAGTGTGTGCGTGTTATCACATTTTCTTTACCCATTCATCCATCCCTGGACACTGTATCTTGGCTATTCTAAGTGCTGCTGCAATGAACATGAAGGTGTGTGTATCTTTTGAAATTAGTGCTTTTGTTTTCTTTGGACAAATACCCAGAAGTGGAGCTGCTAGGTCATAGGGTGGTTCTGTGTGTAATTTTTTGAGGAGCCTCCATACTGCTTTCTGTAGTGGCTACACCAAGTTACAATCCCACTAACAGTGAGTGAGGGCTCCCTTTCTCCACACCCTCCTCAACACTTGTTAGTTGCTGTCTTCTTGATGACTGCCACTCTTATAGGTGTGAGGTGGTATTTCATGGTGGTCTTGATTTTTATTTCCCTGATCATTAATGATGTTGAGCATCTATTCATATACTTGTTGGCCCTCTGTTTGTGAGAAAATGTCCATTCAGATCTGCTCATTTCTTACAGCTGACTCCACTTATATGCAGATACCTTTTAGTAGCAAATGCCCCCCACTCCAGTACTCTTGCCTGGAAACTCCCATGGACGGAGGAGCCTGGAAAACTGAGGTCCATGGGGTCGCTGAGGGTCAGACACAACAGAACAACTTCACTTTCACTTTTCACTTTCATGCATTGGAGAAGGAAATGGCAACCCACTCCAGTGTTCTTGCCTGGACAATCCCAGGGACGGCGGAGCCTGGTGGGCTGCCGTCTGTGGGGTCGCACAGAGTTGGACATGACTGAAGTAACTTAGCAGCTACAATACTATACAGTCTGTGTCTGATTGAACCCATAAAGCAGAACTGTGTATATGAAAGGCTGACTATAAATTACACAGGAACTAACCCCCTCATTGTTCAAGGGTTGACTATAATCAGGTTTTTTTTTTTTTCCCTGCTGTAGAGTTGTGCAAAATTTTTAAAATATATTTTAGATATTAACTCCTTATCAGATATGTGATCCAAATTCAGTAGGTTGCCTTTTCATTTTGTTGATGATTTCCTTTGCTTTACAGAAGCTTTTTATTTTAATTTGGTCCCACTTGTTTTTCATTTTGTTACCTCTGATTTTGCAGTCAGACCCAAAAAATCATCACCAAGACTGCTGTCAAGGAACTGACTGCATGTGTTTTCTTCCAGGGATTTTAGGGTTCAGGTCTTAATGTTCAATTCTTTAATCCATTTTGAATTAATTGGTGTGTAAGTTAGTGGTCCAGTTTCATTCTTTTACATATGTCTGTCCAGTTTTCCAAACACCATTTATTGAAGAGACCATCCTTTCTCCATTGTGTATTCTTGTCTCTGTTGTCATAAATAAACTGACCCATGAATAGATGATTTTTTTCTGGGTTCTCTATTTTGTTCCATTGATCTGTACGTCTCTTTTTGTGTGAATACTATACTATTTTGATGACCGTAGCTTTGAACTATAATTGGAAGGCAGGGAGCATAGTACTTCCAGCTTCTTCTTTTCTCTCAAGAGTGCTTTGGCTATTTGGGGTGGTTTGTGGTTCCACACAAATCTTAGAATCGTTTGTTCTAGCTCTGTGAATGATGCAGTGGTATTGGCTGTAATGTCTCCTCTCTCATTTCTGACTTTTATCTATTTGAGTCCTCTTTTTAAAAACTGTTTCTAATATGCCTTTCATTTAGCCATTTCTTCACCTGACCGCGCCCCATGGCGTGCAGGATCTTAGTTCCCTAGCCAGACAGTGAGCCCATGCCGCTGCAGTAGAAGCACAGAGCCCTAACCACTGGGCCGCCAGGGAGTTCCCAGCCCTCTGTCTTTTCTGCTTGGTAAATCACAGCTAAAGGTTTGGCAGTTTAGTTTATCTTTCCCAAGAATCTGCATTTAATTTTACTGATCTTTTCTATTGTCTTTTTTGTCTCTATTTCATATATTTTTGCTCTGATCTTTGTTATTTCCTTCCTTCTAGTAACTGTGGGTTTCATTTTTTGTTCTTTTTCTAGTCCCTTGAGGTATAAAGCTATGTTATTCAAATTTTTTCTTGTTTCTTGAGGGTAGGCATTTATTGTTATGAGCTTCCCCTTTAACGAGCTTCTCAGATGGAGCAGTGGTAGAGAATCTGCCTACCAATGCAGGAGACACAGGAGACATGGGTTCGATTCCTGGCTTGGGAAAATCCCCCTGAGAAGGAAACAGCAACTCACTCCAGTATTCTTGCCTGGGAAATCCTATGGACAGAGAAGCCTGACAGGTTACAGTCCATAGGGTCACAAAGAGTCGGGCATGGCTAAGCATGTGCACAGCCCCTCTTAGAACTGCCTTTGCTGCATCCTATGAATTTGGTGTGTTGTATTTCCTTTTTCATTTCTCTGAAAGTATTGTTTGATTTCTCTTTTGATTTCTTCTTTGAACTACCAGTTGTTCAGTAGCAAGTGGTTTTCATCTTCACATTTGTCACTTTTCCAATTTTCTTCTTGTAGTTGACTTCTATTTTCATACCATCATGGGTGTGAAAGATGTTTGATAGCATTTCAGCCTTATTAAATTTATTAAGACTTGTTTGGCGAACTTCCTAGTGGTCCAGTGGTTAGGAAACCACACTTTCACTTCTGAGGACCCGGGTTTGATCCCTGGTCCAGAACGAAGATCCCACGAGCCATGTGATGTGGTGCAAAAAAATCCCCACAAAAAACCACAACTGGTCTGTGGCCAAAAATGTGACCTGGGGAATATTCCTTGTGCCCTTAAGAATGTGTATTCTATTGCTTTTGTATGGAATGTTGTACGTCTGCCTGTTACATTTATGTGATCTAATGTATCATCTAAAGCCAGTGTTTCCTTATGGATTGTCTGGATGGTCTATGCACTGATGTAATTGGGGCATTAAAGTCCCCACTATTTACTGTACTGCTGTTTCTCACTTTAAGTCTGTTAATAGTTGCGTTATATAGTTATGTGCTCCTGCGTTGGGTGCCTAAATACTTACAAATGTCACACCCTCTTGTTGGGTTGACCCCTTTATCATTATATAACACCCATCTTTGTCTCTTATTACAGTCTTTGTTTTAAAATCCATTTCATCTGATATGCCTACCCTAGCTTTCCTTTGTTTTCCATTTGCATGGAATATATTTTTCTATCCTACTTTCACTCTGAGTCCTTATTATCTATAGTGAGTCTCTTCTAGACAGCATATACATGGGTCTTGTTTTTTTAACCCATTCAGCTGCTCTGTCTCTTGACTGGAGAACTTAGTACATTTACATTTAATTTTTGACATAATTAACCATAATTATTGATGGGTATGTGCCGATTACTATTTTCTTAATTGTTTTCTGGCTGTTTTATATAGTTCCCCTCTGTTCTCCTCTTGCTCTCTTCCTTTGTGGTTTGATGACTTTCTTTAGTGGTATGCTTAAATTTCTCATCTTTTGTGTATTTACTATAGGCTTTTACTTTGTGGTTACCAGGAGGCTTACATATGAAAGAGTTAGAACTTTATAACAACCTATTTTAATAATAATAATTTGATAATAAGTTAAAACACATTCTAAATTTCTTCCTGCCCACATTTGTCACATCCTTTTATATTGTATATCCCTTAACAGTTAATTATTGCAGTTATAGTTATTTTTACTACTTCTGTCTTTTAACCTTCATACTAGTTTTATAAGTGATTAATCCACTCCTTTTACTATATATTTACCTTCGACAGATTTACACTTTTGTATGTTTTGTAATTAGTGCCCCTTATTTTCATCTTAAAGAAGTTTCTTTAACACTTCTTATAAAGTTAGTTTAGTGGTGGTGAACTCCTTTAGCTTTTGCCGGTCTGGAAAACCCTATCTTGCCTTCAATTCTGAGTGATAAATAGGCAAGGTAGAATATTCTTGACAGAATTTCTTTTCTTTCAGCACTTTGAGTATGTTGTGTTACTCCCTTCTGGCCTGCAAAGTGTCTGCTGAAAAATCAAGATTCTCTCCTTGCTTTTAACTTTTGACATTTTAAGTATAATGTGTCTTGGTGAATTCCTTTGGGTTCAGTATTTTTGGAAATCCCTGGGCTCCCTGGATCTGGATGTCAGTTTTCTTCCCCAGATTAGGGGCATTTTCAGCAATTATGTCTTCAAATTTAAGTTTTCTGCTCCTTCCTCTCTCTACTCCTTCTGGCACTTCGGTAATACAAATGTTCTGTGACTTCAATACTTGGTACTTGTATTTTCTAGCTCTGTTGAAATTCTGTTTGTTCACCCATTCTTCCCCTGAGACAGGTGAGCATCTTTATGACAATTATTTTGAACTCTATCAGGTCAATTACTTATCTGTTTATTTAAGGTTTTTTTTTTTTGTTTTTTTAATGAGGCTTTGTCTTGTTCTTTCATTTGGACCATAGTCCTTTTGCTTGACTCCTTTTGCTTGACTCTACATATTAAATAAAGAGCCAACTCCCCAGTCTTGAAGGAGTGGATTTTGTGTAGGTGATGAACCTTACTGCTTAAGCATGCTCTAGCTGTTGGCTGTCTTTCAAAGCTTTCTGATTGTCTAAACAGCTGCCTATTTTATTGTTAATAGTTCTCAGGAGTTGAAGATATGCCAAGACCTGTCATTTTCCCAAAGGGAAGAATCTCAGGCAGCAGATTTTAAAGTATGCAAATATATATAGTCCTATGGGATCTGGAGGTGTCCCTCCCACCAGAGTCCAAAAAATTGGGGTCCAGACGAGGGTATAAACTTCTTTTTTGGAAGATACCAATGATCTATGAGATGGCCTCCCTGGCCTATGTTTCCTGAGAGGACTTCTGTAAGCCCCTAGATGTATGTCAAACCAGAAGCCTACCCCTCAGGCCAAAGCTCTAGGATAGGGAGATTGGCCTCTTTCGCAGGAAGACTCGGTGTGTTTTAGTTGGCCGTCTGCGCAGCGCCCTGGCAGGGGGTGGCCTACATTGTTACAGTCGTGTGTGACCAAGGAACCCAAGCCCTCTCCTCCAGGCCTCTGGAGACAGGCAATCAAGGGGCAGCCCATAGGCTGCAGCCACAAAAACAGGAGCAGCAGCTGTGTGTGAAAGCTCCCTCCAGGAGATACTGAAGCTGTGCAGCATGGCAAAAGAAGACCTCACTCACCGTCCACAATCTCTGGAATTGATTATCGTGAGCCTTAGATGTGTGTTTAATTGAAAGCCTACCCTTCAGGCTGCAGCTATGATGATATGCTAATAGGCCTCTTTCAAAGAAAGGCTGAGCTCCTAGTCTGTTGCTTCTTGTGCCTAGAGGGGGGTGGTTGTTTAAGAGCTGTTGCTCCATTGGTTGCAGTCCTGTGGGACCTGTGAGCATGAGCCCTGCTGGCCACCAGAGTCAGGTGATATAAAGGTGTCCCCTGAAAGCAGCTACAAAAATCTGAGGGCCAGACAAGGGTGTAAGCCTCTTGCTGGAAGATACTGGTGAGCTAGGGCAAGGCTGAAGGTGAGCACAAAGGTTGTGTCCACTGGCCTCCATTCTATGAGAGCAGCTCTGTCGGCCCCTAGGACTGTGCCAGACTGGAGACCTGCCCCTCAGACCAAGGCTCCTGCACAAGCAGTCTCAAGACTGTGGGCTTCAGTCTGTGTTTCTGTGCAATGCTGTGGGGGTGGCAGCTGGCCAAGAACTGTCTTTCCACTGTTAATAGTCTCACAGGGCCCAGGAATGTGTGCCAGGTGATCAAGGGGCATCCCTGGGTGGGAGCTGACACATGTAAAAGTTCCCTCCAGGAGATGCTGGTGCTCTGGAGTGTGGCAGAGGACAGCTCCAAGATGGTGCCTGCTGGCTGGAGCCCAACAGAAATGGAGTATAAAGATGGCGCCCCCCAAACAAAAACCACACAACACAGCATCTGCGGGGTCTACCAAGGCAGAGGAGCATGAAGGTGGTGCCCTCCAGCCTCCATCCCTAGAGGGAATCCCAGCAGGCCCCTGCCTCTCAGGCTGATGCTCTCAGATCAGCAGATAAGCCTCAGAGGCAAGTCCTGGTGCTTTTCAAATGGCTGCTCCAGTGTGGAGCCCTAAGATGAGAGCCTGTGCATGAGCTCTTTAAGAGCCACTTCCACGTCTCGTGGGGCTGGTGGATGCAAGCCCTGCTAGTGTTCAAAGCTAGATATTTTGAGACCTCACCTTGCAGGTGCGGGCCTTAAAAGTTGGGGTGCCTGGGTGGGTTTCAAACCCTTCCCTCCTTAGAAAGAAGCTCTGGGTGAGGGGTTATGGTGAGATTATGTCTCAGCCTCTCCTACCCACTACAATCTGGTTTCTTACTTGCCCAACGTACAGGAGTCTCTGTTAGTTCTTAGGGTTTTTTCAAAGCAAATTGTTCCATACGTAGCTGGAGATTTGTGCATCCATGGAAGGAGGTAAGCTCAGGATCTTCCTGTGTCACCATCTTGAGTTGGAACCCTCCCTCATGCATTCTCTTTTCTTTTAAATTGCAGTATAGTTATTTGCAATGTTGTATTAATTTCTGCTGTATAACAGTGATTCAGTTTTATATATACATATATATATTCTTTTTAAAAATACTTTTGCATTTTGGTTTATCATAGGATGTTGAATATACAGTTCTGTCCTATAAATTAGGACCTTACTGTTTACCCATTCTGTATGTAATAGCTTTGTATCTGGTAACCCCAACCTCCCACTCCGTCCTTCCCCCTGCTTTCTCCCCGTTGGCAGCCACAGGTCTGTGCTCTGTGAGTCTGCTTCTATTTCACAGATAGGTTCATTTGTGTCTTATTTTAGATTCCACATGAGTGATACCATATAGCATTTGTCTTTCTCTTTCTGGCTTACTTCACTTAAAATGGGGCTTCCCTGGTGGCTCAGAGGTTAAAGCGTCTGCCTCTAATACGGGAGACCTGGGTTCAATCCCTGGGTCGGGAAGATCCCCTGGAGAAGAAAATGGCAACCCACTCCAGTATTCTTGCCTGGAGAATCCCATGGATGGAGGAGCCTGGTGGGCTCAGTCCATGGGGTCACAAAGAGTCGGACACGACTGAGCGACTTAACTAACTCACTTAAAATGATCTCATCTGTGTTGCTGCAAATGGCATTATTTCATTCATTTTTATGTCTGGGTGGTGTTCCATTGTGTATATGTACCACATCTTCCTTATCCATTCATCTCTCAATGACCATTTAGGTTATTTCCACATCTTGGCCATTGTGAACAGTGCTGCTGTGAATGGGGGTGCATGCATCTTTTGGGATTAGAGTTTTGTCTGGATATATGTCCATGAGTGGGATTGCTGGACCACACGGCAATTTTATTTTTAGTTTTCTGAGAATATTCCATACTATTTTCCATAGTGGCTACACCAACTTACATTCCCAACAGTATAGGAGGATTATTCCCTTTTCTCCATAGCTTCTCCAGCATTTGTTATTCGTAGGGTTTCTAACGATGGCCATTCTGACCAGCGTGAGGTGGTACCTCACTGTAGTTTTGATCTGCACTTCTCTAATAATTAGTGATGCTGAGTATCTTTCCATGGGCCTGTTGGCCATTTGTGTTTCTTCTTTGGAGAAATGTCTATTTATACTGTCTGCCCATTTTTCTGTTAAATTGCTTTTGTTGTTGAGTTGTATAAACTGCCTGTATATTTTGGAGATTAATCCCTTGTCGGTCACATTGTTTGGAAATATCTTCTCCCATTCTGTAGAGTGTCTTTTCATTTTGTTTCCAGTTTATTTTGCTGTGCAAAAGTTTGTAAGTTTGATTGGGTCCCATTTGTTTATTTTTGTTTTCATTTCTATTGTCTTGGAAGATGTAGAATTAGAACTCTCATACATTGCTGGCGGGTCTGACAGTACCTCAAAAAATTAAAGAATTACCATATGATCTAGCAGTTCTACTCCTAGGTATATTCTCAGAAGAACTGAAAGCAGGGACTCAAACAGATATTTGCACACTTATGTTTTCAGCAACATTTTTCGTAATAGCCAAAAGGTAAAAGCAACCCAAGTTTACATCAGCAGATTAATGGATAAATAAAATGTCGTATATATGTACAAGGGAGTATTAGCCTTAAAAGGGAGGGCAGTTCTGATACGTGCCACAGTAACAGAAACCTTGAAAACATCATGCCAAGTCAAATACACCAGTCACAGAAGGATCACAGTATGATTCATGGAAAGTAGAAGAGGTACCAGGGCTTGGGAGAGAGGAATGGGAGTTATTGTTTAATTAGTACATTTTCTGTTTGGGGTGATTTTAAAAATTCTGGAAATAGTGGTGATGGTTGCATAATATTGTGAGTTTACTGGCTGCTGCTGAATTGTATACCTAAAAATTATTAACATGGTAAATTTTATGTATATTTTACCAGCATTTTTTTTAAAAAGCTTAAAATAAAATCAGTATCTGCCTAAAACTTTCACGAACAAATAAGTGAGGAGGCAAGAATGATGACTCTGAGATGCCGGGTTACTCAGCTTCTCTATCCCATATGAACCAGGTGCTTTTATGATTTGCTAGCAAGACACCCTTCTCCAGGTCTCCCCAGCCACACAACACTGAGAAAGAAAGCAACGTGATGGTGGGGCAGCATTCTCCCCCTGCATTCAACCTGCACTGAGCCACTTTCCTGTATGGAAGCATGCAGTTGTTCAGAGGGAGATACTAGTGAGTTCGTAGGTAGGCACTGTAAAAGTCTTATGATAATTATTTAGATCCTCTAATTTCAGGAATTTGATACCCTTCTAAACGTTGAGATTAGTGAAAGAATGTATCAGTATTTCCCAGCAACTCATTTGCATTTTTGAGACCAAAATGTAAAATGCATAGGTCTTCTGGACTGCCCTCTGTTTTTCCCTCCTTGCCACACTGGTGGGCACCTCTGCAGCCACAGGGCAGCCCTCCGTCCACTGGGAGGCCGAGCCGCCTCCCGTCGCACCCGCTTCCCCTCGCACACCCTGAACCTCCTCTGCACCTGGCCTCGGCCCGCGTCACCTGCTCCTTTTCTGAAACAGAGCCCCTCCCTCCAGCAACCTTCCGGTCCTTCTCTTCTCCCTGACATAATTTGAACCTCTGCCAGCATCTTTTTGCTTTCCAACATTTTCTTCCTTTGTGTTTTTATTCCGCCTAAATTTTTGAGAGGCTTAAACTTATGGGGTAACCAACAAGGAAGTGGTCCCAGGGCCAACTTATGCACAGAATAGTACAGAGTTCCCTGCATTTCAAGTGAGGCCACACTTGATACACCGAAATGAAACGGAACACATGAAAAGCCCATTAGACAATTCAATACAAGCTGAGCCCAGCGTGAACAACACTCAGCTTTTAAAAGGGTGACCCAATTGCTTCTAGGAGCCCTCTCTGTGTTCTCTCAACTCTCCCTAGAACTGCCACAGGAAGCCTGCAGCTAAACCCAGACAAGGGTCAGTAGACTGCTGTGCCAGGGGCAGCCTCTAGGGGGTTTCAATAAATGACGTTATAAATCCTCGCCAGGTTTGTAGAGAACTACCCCCACTTCTTTGGAAGGAATGATGCTAAAGCTGAAACTCCAGTACTTTGGCCACCTCACGCGAAGAGTTGACTCACTGGAAAAGACTCTGATGCTGGGAGGGATTGGGGGCAGGAGGAGAAGGGGACGACCGAGGATGAGATGGCTGGATGGCATCACTGACTCGATGGACGTGAGTCTGAGTGGACTCCGAGAGTTGGTGATGGACAGGGAGGCCTGGCGTGCTGCGATTCATGGGGTCGCAAAGAGTCGGACACGACTGAGCGACTGAACTGAACTGACCCCCACTACCACAGTCATCTTCCTATGAATTTTAGAAAGCTTCTTTAGCTCATCTGGAAAATTAAGGCCTGTGTGTCAAGGTTTCTATGGGTTAAAAAGTGACAACTCACAATCATTCTAAAGCTTCAACTGCTGCCTTTTTATAAAGGTTTTTAATGAGATATTAAAATATTCATAACCATAGTATTTCTGGAAATAGGCTTATAAGGGAAGCTTGCTTTCCTTTTTTGTGCTCTTTTGAATTTCCCCCCAATTTTACAATAAACATACAAAGACTTCTTTGTTTGAAACATCTCCTTGACGTTCACAGATTTGATAATTGCTTTGATGTCTTCAGTTCAGTTCAGTCGCTCAGTCGTGTCCGACTCTTTGCGACCCCATGAATTGCAGCACGCCAGGCCTCTCTGTTCATCACCATCTCTCGGAGATCACTCAGACTTACATCCATTGAGTCAGTGATGCATTTAGCATCATTCCTTCCAAAGAAATCCCAGGGTTGATCTCCTTCAGAATGGACTGGTTGGATCTCCTTGCAGTCCAAGGGACTCTCAAGAGTCTTCTCCAACACCACAGTTCAAAAGCATCAATTCTTTGGCGATCAGCCTTCTTCACAGTCCAACTCTCACATCCATACATGACCACAGGAAAAACCATAGCCTTGACTAAACGGACCTTAGTCGGCAAAGTAATGTCTCTGCTTTTGAAAATGCTATCTAGGTTGGACATAACTTTTCTTCCAAGGAGTAAGCGTCTTCTTGATGTCTTAACTATATGAAAAGTCTGAATGACCCTGAAATGTACTCCATTTTAATATTTTGCAGCAGCGTGAGTGTGAATTTCACCTCAGAGCCCATATATAGATGTGAGTCACACGGTCAGTGACCAGTCTACAAGGCCAAGTTTTGCTGTTCTCTACTTACCTTCACTAAGGATCTGAGGAAACTGGCTAACTTTTTCATTTGTACTTCATTACATTTCATGAAGAAAAGTGTGTGTGTTGCATTTCATGAGGAAAAGTGTTTATGTGTGTGTATGCCATGGTGGCTTCTGAAACTCTTAAGATTCTTAAAGGTTTCAGGGCATAATATTTCCAAGTGTTAGTCTAACGAATTATATAAACTGTTTAAAGGGACTTTCCTGGTGGTCCAGTGACTAAGACTCTGCCTTCCAGTGCAGGGGGTACAGGTTTGATCCCTGGCTGAGGAACCGAGATCTGACATGCCGCAGAGTATATAGCCAAAAATTTAAATATAAGACTTGTAAAAAAAGACCTGTTAAATAGTATCCTATAGAGAGCAGAAAATAAAAGTTACTGAATCACTTTATGTGCTACATAAATCTAACAGGGCAGTAATTTGGAAGTATGCATAAATAATCCACATTTTGTTTTACTCCCCCAAAGCAAATATATGAAAATGATACAGTAAGTTAAAAATATATATATATAAAAGAGATGAAAAATAGTTCCATTTCTTTCTGAATCCCACTTCCCACTAAGATAATCAAGTGAACAGGTGTATGCTGCTCTAGAATTTTAGTGCACATATTTTTTAAAATTTTATACAAATGGAAGAGTTCATGGGATAATTCTCTAAACATACTTCCATAGAGAGTGTTTGACTCTACAGTATTTTGTGGCTTTCTTTCTGTGGCCTAGCTATTGGTCAGCTGTAGGATCAACAACTGTAGGATCAAGCTATATGATCAGCTGTTGATCCTAACATCAATATATGAATTCCCTCTTTAGGAAACGTTCACTAATATTGCATGTAATCTGTCTTTATCATCTTGACCAATTTTGCTTTCCTTACACTTTCTTGAATATAATTGAGACTTAGTATTTTTTCAGATGTTAAACTGACCATGTGCATTTCTCTTTTTTTTGAAATTTATTTTTGACTGCACTGGGGCTTTGTCTAGTTGCGGCATGCAAGCCTCTCATTGTGGTGGCTTCTCTTGTTGCTGGGTACGAGCTCCAGGGTGCAGGCTTAGCAGCTGTGGTGCACAGGCTTAGTTGCCCCATGGAATGTGATGTCTTCCCAGACCAGGGATCGAACCTGTGTCCCAAGTATTGGCAGGAAGATTTTTAACTACTGGACCATCAGGAAAGTCTCGCATTTCTTTCTTATTCATGTATTTGCCAAGTACTTTATATATATATATGTTACAAATATTAGTTTCAAGTTTATTAACTCCTTTTCCACTTTGCTTATGGCATCTTTTGCCATTATACAGTTAAATTTACTAATTTCTAGCCTTGGTGATTACTTAGAAAGCACTCTCCTACAATTATAAAGATGTTTTCTTATGGTGTCCTTCTTTATTTTTCACACTAAATCTCGAAGCCTCAAGTTAGTGGGAAAACATGTACATTAGGAATGAAATTAATGTTTCCCAATAAATTTTCACTTACACAATTTATTGACTAATTCGTTATTTTCTCCACTAATTTGAAGTGTCTTCTTTGCCATATAGTAAATTCCCATGTACATATTTTCTAAACCTGTACCTGTTAAATTAGTGTCTCTAGGACACTACTTACATTATCTCTGTCCTGCTCCATTATTTTTGTTTTAAAACGTTTTAGTTCCTCTTAAGAATATCTACTTGTAGAAGAAATTCTGAACTAATCAGAATTTGGGGAGTAATTTGGGGGGAAACTAACATCTCTACCATATTGGGTCTTCCTATCCAAGAATATGACACATTTGTTTATTCTGGCCTTTTCTGTCCTTCTATAAAGTTTTACAATTTTTTCATCTTGCATATTTCTCAATAAATTTATCTTTAAGTACTTTAGAGTTTTTGAATACAACTGTGAATAGGATCTTTTGCTATACATAAGAAGGTTAAATTTTTTTTTTTTTTGCCTGTTTTCTATTTGGCTATCTTACTAAACTTTTTGACTCCAGATTAAGAACTTATTTATCAAATTAATACCTGTGCTTATTTTTGTAAGTTGAATGCTAAAAAAAGGTCTCCTGCCCAGTCCTGTATTCCAGAGATAGCTAGTGTTAAACATTCTTTCATAATTTCCAACTGATTCTTTTGAAATGTTCTAGGTATGTAAGAATTTAGTCTTTCCTCTTCATTACTTATTCTTGTTTCTCTTCCTTATCTACTGCCTTGTCCCACAGCAGTAGTTGTCCTGGCTGATTCCTGACTGTAATGGAAAATCATTATCACTGTTAACTGGATGATCACTGATAGCTTTCAATAGATAATCTTCAACAGGTTAAGAACATGTTTATTCCTATGATAAAAGGGCTTTTGCTGCTTTTAATCAGTAATGAATTTGGAATTTTACCAAAACCTATTTGGGCATTTTGATTTTTCTTCTCCCAATAAATTATACTTTCTAATACTAAATTAGTCTTGCATTACTGGACTAAATCCCACTTGATCTCTCTATATATTGTTTTAGGACAGTCCTGGATTCTACTCGCTAACATTTTATTTAGGATTCTTTGATTTACAGTATTAGTAATATTAAACTACATTTTCTTTCCTTTTGGATGATATTTTTGTTACGATTTAGACCTGAGGTTATTTTCAGTTCAGTTGCTCAGTCATGTCCGACTCTTTGCGACCCAAAGAGCCACCAATTCTCGGAGTTCACCCAAACTCACGTCCATCAAGTCGGTGATACCATCCAGCTATCTCATCCTCTGTCGTCCCCTTCTCCTCCTGCCCCCAATCCCTCCCAGCATCAGAGTCTTTTCCAATGAGTCAACTCTTCGCATGAGGTGGCCAAAGTATCGGAGTTTCAGCTTTAGCATCAGTCCTTCCAAAGAAATCCCAGGGTTGATCTCCTTCAGAATGGACTGGTTAGCCTCTCACAATATACATCCTTTCAATTACATGATTTCAAATGTCAGTCATATTTCTCACCATCTTCCTTTTTAAATGGAAACTAACCTGGCAACCCACTCCAGTATTCTTGCCTGGAGAATTCCATGGACAGAGGAGCCTGGCGGGCTACAGTCCACGGGGTTGCAAAGAGTCGGACACCATGGAGCATGACTAACAAGGTTAACAAATACAAATCCAAAACGCACAAGAGCAAACTACTAGCCAGGAAGACTGTTAAGCATGTAAAAGCAACAGTTTTACACATTTCCATTCCCATTTAATAAACAAATGTGTGTCACTCAACTAAAACTAATCACACTATGAACCATCCAAGAAAAAATAGTGTCCTTAATTGTTATTAACGGCAAACAAAAAGAGAACCACACCCTCTCATATATTTTTTAAAGCTAATGGGTTATTATTTATTTATTATTGAAGTATAGCTGATTAACAATATTGTCTTAGTTTCAGGTGTACAGCAAAGTGATTGTTATACATACATATATATTTTTTTCAGATTCTTTTCCCTTATAGGTTATTACAAAATACTGAGTACAGTGTGCTACAGAGGAGGTCCTTGGTGGTGGTCTATTTTATATATAATAGTGTGTATCTGTTAATCCCAAACTCATTTATCCCTCTCTCTACTTTCCCCTTTAGTAAGCGTAAGTTTGTCTTCTATGTATTTGACTCTACTTCTGTTTTGTACTTAGTATTTTTTTTATTCCACATGTAAGTGATACATGGCAGATACCTATCTGACTTACATCACCTAGTATAATGATCTCTAGGTCCGTCCATGTTCCTGCAAACAGCATTATTTCATTCTTTTTTATGGCTTAATGATATTCCACTGTGTATATATATACTACATCTTCTTTATCCATTCTTCTATCAGTGGACATCTAGGTTGCTTCCATGTCTTGGCTATTGTAAACAGTGCTGCAGTGAACACTGGGGTGCATGTGTATTTTCAAATTATGGTTTTCTCTGCATATATGTACAGGCGTGGGACTGCTAGATCATATATATGGTAGTTCTATTTTTAGTTTAAGGAACCTCCATACTGTTCTCCACAGTGGCTGCACCAATTTACATTCTCACCAAAAGTGTAAGAGGGATCCCTTTTCTCCACACGCTCTCTCTCGCATTTATTGTTTGTAGACTTTTTGATGATGGCCGTTCTGACTGGTATGAAGTAATACCTCTTCATTGTTTTGGTTTGCATTTCTCTAATAATTAGTGATATTGAGCATATTTTCATGTGCATTTTGGCCATCTGTATGTCTGTTTTGGAGAAATGTCTGTTTAGATTTACTGCCAAGTTTTTGATTGGGTTGTTTGGTGTTTTGTTATTGAGCTACATGAGCTATTTATATATTTTGGAGATTGGTCCCTTGTCGGTGGCTTCATTTGCAAATATTTTCTCCCATTCTGTGGGTTGTTTTTTTTTGTTTTGTTTATGGTTTCCTTTGCTATGCAAAAGCTTTTAAGTTTAATTAGGTCCCATTTGTTTTTGTTTTATTTTCATTATTGTAGGAGGTAGATCCAAAAAGATATTGTTTCAGTTTATGCCAGAGAGTGTTCTGTGTTTTCCTCTTCAGAGTTTTATAATATCTAATCCTACATTTAGGTCATTAATCCATTTTATTTTTGTGTATAATGTTAGAAAATGTTCTAGTTTCATTCTTTTACATATAGCTGTCGTTTTCTCACTTACTGAAGAGACTATCTTTTCTCCACTGTATAGTCTTGCCTCCTTTGTCACTGATTAGTTGACCATACATCTGTGGGTTTATCTCTGGACTTCCTATCTTGTTCCAATTGATCTATATTTGTTTTTGTGCCAATACCATACTATTTTGATTACTGTAGTTGAGGTACAGTCTGAAGTTGGGGAGCCTGATTCCTCCAGCTCTGTTTTTTACCTTTCTCAAAACTGCTTTGGCCATCTGGAGTGTTTTGTGTTTGCATACAAACTGTAAACTTTTTTTGTTCTAGTTCTGTGAAAAATGCTATTGGTTATTTGATTGCACTGAATCTGTTCATTGCTTTGGGTAGTAGAGTCGTTTTTATATTGATTCTTACAATACAAGAACATGGTGTATCTCTCTGTGTCATCTTTGATTTCTTTCATCAGTATCTTATAGTTTTCTGAGTACAGATCTTTTGTGTTCTTGGGCAGGTTTATTCCTAGGTATTTTGTTCTTTTTGATGTGACAGTACATGGGACTGTTTCCTTAATTTCTCTTTCTGACCTTTCATTGTTAGTATACAGAAATCCCAGAAATTTCTGTGTCTTAATTTTGTATCTTACAACTTTACCAGATTCACTGATTAGCTCTAGTGGTTTTCTGGTAATGTCCTTAGGATATCCTATGTATGGTATTATATCATATCATCTCAAAACAGACACTTCTTTTGGAACCCTTTTTTTTCCTTCTGATTGCTGTGGCTTAAGACTTCCAAAACTATGTTGAATAAAAGTCATGAGAGTGGACATCCTTGTCTTGTTCCTGATCTTAGAGGAAATGCTTTCAGCTTTTCACTGTTGAGTATAATGTTAGCGGTGGGTTTGTTGTATGTAGCCTTTATTATGTTGATATAGGTTCTCTCTATGCCCACTTTCTGGAGAGCTTTATTTTTTTAATCATAAATGAATGTTCAATTTTATCAAATGCTTTTTCTGAATCTATTGAGATGATCATAGGGTTTTTATTCTTCAATGCGCTAATATGGCGTATCACACTGATTTGCAGATACTGAAAAATCCTTGTATTCCTGGCTAAATCCTACTTGATCATGGTTAGGGATCCTTTTTATGTATTATTGGATTCAGTCTGCTAGTATTTTGTTGAGAATTTTTGCATCTGTGTTCATTAGTGATAGTGGCCTGTAATTTTCTTTTTTGTGGTATCTTTATCTGGTTTTGGCATCTGGGTGATTGTGGCTTTTTCGATTGAGTTTAGCAGTGTTCCTTACTCTTTAATATTTTGTAATAGTTTCAGAAGAATACATATTAAGTCTTCTCTGAGTGTTTGATAGAATTCACCTGTGAAGGCATCTGATCCTAGACTTCTGTTTACTGGAAGTTTTTAAATCTCAGTGTCACTTTTAGTATTTAGGATAGGTCTGCTCACATCTCTTCTGGTTCAGTCTTGGAAGGCTGTACGTTTCTAAGAATATGTCCATTTCTCCCAAGCTGTCTATTTCATTGGCATATAGTTGCTTATGGTAGTCTCTTATGATCCTTTGTATTTCTGTGATGTCCACTGTAACTTAGTTTTTCATTTCTAATTTTACTGATTTGAGCCCTCTCCCTTTCTTTACCTTAATGCATCTGGTAAAGGTTAGTTAAAGAACCAACTTTTAGTTTCACTGATCTTTTCTATTGTTTTCATTGTCTCCATTTATTTCTGCTCCGATCTTTATGATTTCCTCTACTAACTTTGAGTTTTGTTTTCCTTTCTCTAGTTGCTTTAGCTGTAAGATTAGGCTGTTTACTTGAGATTTTTCTTGTTTTCTGAAGTAAGATTGTCTTACTATAAACTTCCTTCTTAAAATTGCTTTTTCTGTGCCCCCTAGGTTTTGTAATGTGTTCATTTGGTCTAATGTGTCATTTAAGGTCTGTGTTTCCTTATTGATTTTCTGTCTGGATCTGTCCATCGATGTAAGTGGGGTGTTAAAGTCCCCCACTATTGTTGTGGTACTGTCGATTTCTCCTTTTATGACTGGTAGGAGTTCCTCAATGTGTAAGACAAATGCTATGCTGGGTGCATATTTACAATTGTTATATCTTCTTGGATTAATCTTGATTATTTTGTACTGTCCTTTTTTGTCTCTTGTAACTTTTTTTATTTTAAAGTCGATTTTTCCTGATATGAGTATTGCTAAACTGATTCCAGCTTTCTTTGATTTTCATTTGTATGGAATACCTTTCTCCATCCCCTTTCAGTTTGTATGTGTCCTTAGATCTGAAGTGGGTCTCTTGAGGACAGCATGTGTGTGTGTGTGTCTTGTTTCTATAACCATTCAGCCAATCTGTGTCTTCTGAATGAAGCATTTTATCTGTTTAAATTTAAGGTAATTATCAATATATATGTTCTTAAGGCCATTTTGTTAATTGTTTTGGATTTGTTCTTGTAGGTCTTTTTTCTTCCCTTCCCTTGTGATCTGATGAATATCTTTAGTGTTAGGTTTGGGTTACTTTTTCTTTTTGTGAGCGTGTATCTTACAGGTTTTTGGCTTGCAATTACCATGATGTTTTGATACAGCAGTCTCTCTCTATATATATATATAAGATTAAGTTGCCGGTCTCTTCATTTCAAATGTATTTGTACTCTCCTCACCAGTGCTGGTCTTGATATTTGTGTGTGATTGATTTCCTAATTTTACTATTTGGTTGCCTTTACCAGTAAACTTTCCCATTAGCAATTTTCGCATTTTCAGTTATGGCCTTAACTTTTCTGTCTAGAAAAGTTCCTTTCCTATTAGTTGTAAAGATGATTTGGGTGTGCTGAGTTCTTTTACCTTTTGCTTGTCTGTAAAGCTTTTGATTTCTCTGTCAAAGCTAAGAAAGAGCCTTTCTGGGTAGAGTATTCTTGGTTGTGTGTTTTTCCCTTTCATCACTTTAAATATATCATGCCACTCCCTTCTGGCCGGCTGAGTTTCTGCTTAAAAAAAACTCAGCTGATAACCAGACAGGAATTCCCTAGTTCCTTTTAATATTTTCTCTTTAATTTTTGTCAGTTTGATTAATGTGTGTTTTAATGTGTCCCTCATTGGGTTTATCCTGTATGAGACTCTCTGCACTTCTTGGACTTGAGTGTGCATTTCCTTTCCTTAGAGAATTTTTTGGCGATTCTCTCTTCAAATACTTTCTCAGGCCCTTTCTTCTCCTTCTGGGACCCCTATAATGCAAACGCTGATACATTTAATGCTGTCCCAGAAGTCTCTTGGACTGTCCACATTTCTTAATTCTGTTTCAAAGCAGTGATTTCCAGCAATCTGGTGTCCAGCTCACTTTTTCATCTGCCTCATTTATTCTCCTATTGAGTCCATCTACTGTATTTTTCATTTCAGTTATTGTTCAGCTCTGTTCTTTAAAGCATCAAGCTCTTTATTGTATCCCCTCAGCCTATGCCTCCATTCTTCTCCTGAGATCTTGGATCTTCTTTACTATTATTACTCTGAATGTTTCTTCAAGGAGATTGCCTATCTATCTTCATTTCGCTTAGTTAGTTGTTCTTGGGTTTTATCTTATTCCTTCATCTAGAACATATTTCTCTGCCATCTTATTGTATCTAATTTTGTGCATCTGTGGCCTCTATTTTCCAAGCTCCAGGACTATAATTCTCCTTGGTTCTGGTGCCTTCCCCCTGGTGGGTGAGTTTGGTCCCGGGACTGGTACTTGCCCACTGGGGGGTAGAGCTGGGTTTTGTCCCTCTGATAGGCAGGGCTGTCTCAAGTGATGTGTTTATAGTGACTGTTGGGTGGAGCCAGGTGCCAAAATGGCCACCTCTGGGAGAGCTCACAATGATGAGCCTTCCCCGGGGAGTTCACTACCACTGTCCTTGCCCCTACAGTAAGCCACAGCTGACCCCCGCCTCCCCAGGACCCCTTTTAAGGCCCACAGGCAGGTCGAGCACCTGCTCCTACAGAGTCACTGCTCTGCCCTGGGCCCCAGTGCATGTGAAAGCTCGTGTGCACCCTGCAAGAGTGGGGGTCTCTTGTTCCCCTACTCCTGTGGAGCTCCTGCAGTCAAGCCCGACTGGTTTCAAAGCCAAACGCTCTGGAGGCTCATTCTCCTGATTCCAGACCCCCAGGCTGGGGAGCCTGATGTGGGGCTCTGAACTCTCACTTCTTGGGGAAAGTCTCTGTGATATGATTATTTTCCAGTTTGTGGGTCACCCTCCCACCAGAAATGGGAGTTGATGATTATAAAACAGAAGCATTCCTACCATCTCACTGTAAGTAACTTCTTTGTCTTGGGTGTAGAATATCATCATCTTTTTTGGTGGGTTTCGGTCTTTTTTTGTCGATGGCTATTCAGCAATCAGTTGCGATTCTGGTGGTTTTGTGAGAGGAGGTGAGCTCATGTCCTACTCCGCCGTATTGTCGCCTGCCTCTTTCTCATTCTTGAGAAGTTGAGCCCTGACTCACAGGCACATGTCTCTGATGGTTCATCATGAAAGATAATGCCATTGTGTGCTGTTGTGTCTCTACTGTGCAATTCGGTTACCTTATGAAAGTTTCTGAAATAAGGTGCTTTTTCATCGTGAAATCTTTCTAGCCTTCTGGGTCCTTTACACCTTCTTGAAAATTATCAGCATCATTTGAAAATCTCGTTTTGTTGTGTTTCACAGATACTGCACGGTTTAGAAATTCTGAAGCTGACAGTAAGCTCTTTTAATAAAATAAAAATCAAAAGTGTGAGGATTCAAAGGAAAGTCAGTTGAGAATACAGGAAACATGTTTCTGGGCCCCCTGATGCTAATACCAATCTGTATCAGATTTCAGTGACTCTGTGCCGAGAAAAATTCTATTTGGGATGTGAAGCAAATGCAACTTGTCACTTTTCTTGTTTGTAGTAAATACAGCTTATAACCACCTGTGTAAGCTGTGTCATACACTCTCCTGGATGGTCTCCAGAAAGAAAAATCTCTCAGAGCATTCTGGGATAAGTTTAATTGAAATGTTATAGAAAGCAGTAAGAACCGAGTATGTGACCAATTCAGGAGGCGTGGGAGGACAGAAACGTGAACAAATGAGTGTCTCTGTGTCTTGGAGTCAAAAATCATCTGGACTAAATCAGTGTTAAACAGGAAATATTATTCAAATATATACCTATATATATATACACACACACACTGAGGAATAATGTTAGTGTTCTTATTGAAATTTTAAGATGAATCCAGTCTAATTTAGATTATATAGTTTAAGGCTAATTCCTTTAAAATTTTCATTGATTTCCTCTCTAAATGATCAAATAATGTTTGTTTTATGCTTAAATTAGCCTGAATTCACATGCTGTAAATATACAGGGAAGATGATCTGACATTGCTATCAAGTAAACTCTGATATTTTCTTAATCTCAAACAGGCCAGAAACAGTTTTAGAGAAACATACTGTAGTCACATATTTTAGGGGGAAGTGGCATGAATGGGGCTTCCTTAAATTTATTCCATACTCTTGTTCAAAAAAGACAGACAACACTGTCAGATAGAGAACAAACTGAAAGCATCTGCAAAGTGTCTTCATATACATTTTGCTGAATAATCTGACTCTAGAGCAGCACTGTCCATGATGGAACTTTCTGCAATAGTGGGAATGTTCCGCATCTGTGCTAACCACTGGCCATACATGGCTACTGAGCACCTGAGTTTTAAATTTCAATTAAATTTTAATAGGCACATGTGACTTTGTGGTTGCATGTTGGACAGTGAGGTTTTAGACCAACAGAACCTTATATTCTGTAAGAAAGGATTATATAACATGTATATAAATCATTATGACAACATTACCTAAAACAGTTAAAGGACAAAAAAGAGTTACTCTTGGTGTACATGCCCTTCAGGGTAGAAACTCTGTTATTTGCCTTCAGTGTAGAGGTCCTTAAGGACAGGACACATACTAGATCCTTTTTTTTTCCTATCCTAGTTTCTTCTTTCTCTGACTGAAAAGAATAATTAATTAGTCATTTTAGTGGTTGATCAAGCACAGGTCTTTTGCCTTGACTAAAGTAGTTAATAGGAAGGAAAAAATTTGTTCAAAAATCTCCTCTTAAATGTGAATTTTAATTTTCCAATTAAAAGCAAGGCCTCAGGCTTAGCCAACAGTTGTTATCACCGAGAGCTCTCAAATTATCAGTTATACAAAAGAGTAAATGACACTACAATTTATAAAGCTTTTCTGAGGTTCTTTCTCCCTCTGGATACTAGGGGAATAGCCACAGAATAAACTCTATTTCATTAGATCAGAAGAAAGTTTTCTGATAGATTTACAATATTAAAAAGAAGACAGAAGAGTCTGGAGCAGAATGGACATATGCATGTATGTATGGCTGAGTCCCTTTGCTGTCCACCTGAAACTATCAGAACATTACTAATCAACTACACGCCAATACAGAATAAAGAGAAAGGTAAGAAATATTTTACACTTGACAGCAGGTCAATACCTCTGGCAGGTATTCTTGCTAAACAATTTTTCTGGACAGGAAGAGACATTCAGGTTTGACTTAAGTTATAGCACAAATTCATTAAAACAATCAACAACACAGCACTTATAGATGAAGCTTATCAATGTATTATTCAGCTATTTCAGGGTAGGGGAAGAAATTCCAGAACATTAAAGTAGCTTTACCTCGTAATGAACAAGTTGGTCCATTTTCTTGATTCTTAGAGCGCTTATTTCTGAACTGACTTGGAATATCTAATGAAAGGTCTTAAAAGGAAATAGGAAAACAGAACTGTTAAAAGAATATATAACCACACAAAAAATAATTTCCAAAAATGATGTATTTTTAAGGATTTATCTCTTTACTGTCTTATTAGCTTTCAAAGGAAACATTGCAGTTATTTTAATACAATATCATATCATCACATTCCAAATATGTCTTACCTAGGAATGGATCAAACTTTCTAGATTCTGTCCCACATATGAGACAGTTAACTTCATTTTGGAGAATGCCTCCGAATATAGCCGTGACAACTGTAGATGCTCCATTTCTAAAGAAAATCACATAGGAAAATATCTCAGTAAAAAAACTAAAAAATATGTAAAAGCTCCTCTAGGTCACACCCCACTCCCTTTGGGGGATATATAATTTAAATTATAGAATAACACAAAAGCTTAAAAGCTAAATAGATGTATACCAAATAAAAGGTTTAAGCCACTGGCCTTCCTCTGACCCCTCTCCCAATCCCACTACTTTCTATAATACAAAAGTTACTAACACTGAACATCTGCCATAACTAATAGATCACATACATACTTGTACTCAGAGCAAGAGGACCCCTTTTCCCTCAAATATACCCCTCAGGAACAGGAAACCCCCGTATATTAGATCCTTTGCAAGATTTCTCATCATCTGAGGATCTCTCTAAATTGTTACTTTGAACAACAACCTTCATCAAAGATAGTTTAAGATTTTTTTTTAGATGTTCACATTTGAGGGAAATGAGGTAAACACATTTAACATATACTTAATCATCACTGGTAGAGATATGATTTCACAATTAAATACTTAAACAATATAATTCCCTTGTAGAGATCAAAAATGTATACAGCTCTGTAAGAATAATAAGACACCAACTGTCCTAATGTTACTTAACCTATGTGTGCCTCAGCTTCATCAAATGTAAAACAGGAATAACATCCATCTACCTTAGAAGCCTGGTGATGAGGAAATGAGAATATATGTATAATGCTTTTTAGAAAGTGCTTTCCAAAAAGAAAGCCCTTTGAGTAAGCATGTTTGATCTGAATTATCAGGGTCACACCTGCCTTCTGCTTGTCTTCTCTAAGTATAGACTTTGGATGTGCACCTCGCTCTGTGGGAGGTGTGCGGTGTGCCACAGTTTGGAGAGTAACAGCTGACAAGGTGCATATCAGTGACAGTATGATTAGCAAGCACTTATGTACTTATGTGCCAGGCTCCATTCTAAATACTTCCCATGTGCTAAACTAATCCTCACAACAACTCTGAGGTAGAGAAGATTATCCCCATTTTACAGACAAGGAAGCTGAGTTTCAAAGGTTAAGTAACTTGGCCTGAGTTCACACAGCTGGCCTGACCTGAGCACCTTCTCTGAACACTATGCTCCTTCTCTTAACAATACTGTATTGATAGGTATATACTTTGGTAAAAAATATTTAAAATCCCAAATGGCTCCAGGTTTCACTGCAACCACAGGAACCCACATAAAACTGTCAACAGAACAAATAAAGATAAATCAGAATATAAATAAATGAAATTAAATTATTAATGGTACTGAGGTTATCTTATTGTGTGCTTTCATTAACAGCACTATAGTGAACACAAATGTGAACTTTTGTGCACTTATGCAGTTATCTGAGCCAGTATATTGCTTTTTTTCACTAACAGTAATTTGAGGTGGTTTCTGTCACTTGCAGTCAATAGTATTCCTAACACACTGAACCATATTTTGAGTTGCTCCAAATGAAACCTACTGCAATGATGAGACAGAAAAAACCTACCCAAGCAAACCTATTATTTTAAAAGTTCTGCTTCCTTCTCTTTGAAAGGGCTTCCTTCTGTACTGGTAAAAGAAATACACTGCAGCTTTTAAGTTGTTCATGAGATACATGACTTTAGTGTTACAAAGGATATACCCCCAAAAATCTACTGAAAATAAAGGGTTTATGACTGATCCTTTCATACTGATATTCACATACTCTGCTGCCTTTAATTAAAATGGAAACTGCTTTATTAAAAAGCAGTACATTTAAACTCAACGTAATTCTTCCTTTACAATTTCCTCCTCTGGAAAAAAGATACTAATCAAATCTTGGCTATTTTATAACAAGATTCACAAATTATTTCAAAATCACTATTCTACTTATTATAATTGCACACCAAGAAAAGTGTAAATATTAGCTACTTGGACCGGCTGTTATGCTGAGAAGGTCCTTTATACTTGCACTAACGATTTTCTGTCGTACCTTAAAAAGAACCCACCTGCTATTCATTTCTACCATCCTCACCCCCACCTTCAGTAGGGTTTGATGTGTTTATACGAATAAATACAAATATAGGAGACTTTTTTTTTTTTTTTGCAGTTTTACCAAGTCTCCTCCTTAGATCCTGAAATGCATCCTCCAGTGAATTTAAAGAAATATAAAGAAGCCTGAGTTTTTAATATCTGAGAAGGGAACAGCTACCCACTCCAGTATTCTAGCCTGGAGAATTCCATGGACTGTACAGTCCAGAGAGTCACAAAGAGTCGGACACAACTGAGCAGCTTTCACTTCTATGTTCCTAACTCACTGCTGCTGCTAACTCACTTCAGTCGTGTCCGACTCTGTGTGACCCCATTGACGGCAGCCCACCAGGCTCCACTGTCCCTGGGATTCTCCAGGCAAGAACACTAGAATGGGTTGCCATTTCTTTCTCCTAATGAAACTTAAAATTTACTATTATTTAAAATATCATAAAAGTATGGATTAATACTGAAAACTTATGAGTTACTAAAAGAACAACCCGTGACTATCACAAAATGTGATACCCCTCACTTCACAGGGACTCGCCTTCTTAGAGTCCAGCTCAGTATCCTCTCTGTATGAGTATACCATCACAAAATACGAAGCAGAATTTGTTATTTAATGCTATGTTTGAATTGATGCTAGCGGCAGGGACATTTCTACCAGATCACAGTTCCTTCCCCCTCTATACTCATTTCTAACTTGAACATAGCTACTAGGACCTTGAAGACCAAACATTTTAAGAAGTATGGCCATTCATATTAATTGCCCTTCTCTGATACAATCAGATTAACTATGAGACTACCGATTTATGGACTGCCAGGCAATAATACTACAGCAACCCTATATATTATTTTCTTTTGTTCTTTGGGAAATTCATCTTATAAAGTCCCTTTCCTGCACAGATAAAGTTTTTCCCAAAATTTGAACACAAGGATACAAATAACCAAAATCCGAGCTGAAATAAAAGTCGATTATGTCTCCCTTAGCAAAATAAACATTCTGATATCAATGTATATTTGGGAGTACTTGGGAAAAGCAACCCAAAAGGTTGTTTTGTTCATATTGAGAGGCAAAAAAAAAACCCAAATTCAAAAAGTTATCAGTGCCTCAGTGTGATTAAAGAACAGGTTAAAAATATAAAATTATTTTTGGAAAAGTTAAGTCCAAAATGAAGCTGTAGGAAAATACACATTCAAAATATTTTAAGCCTTCATGATTAGTGAACAAATAGAAATGAAATCTTACATGCAACATTTGTTACTTGCAGACAGAGTGGAATTCTCTTGCAGAATTGACGAGCGGGAAATACCGTTGAAACCACCCTGGAGTTCCAAGTGCAGGTGGTCTAGCAGGTAGCGCATGAACTCATGGGCATCCTGCTGCTGATAGCCCCTTGAAGCAAACAGAGACAGTCACTGAGTGGCTCTGCCTCCCCAGCCAGACACGCTGGAGGGTGAGGTGATGGGAGGGCCGCAACGCTGCGCTCAGAACACAGGGAGGCTCCCTCATCCCTCATCCTCACTTCCTTCTTGTCTTACACATAAAATTACCTTCAAGACAGAATTCCACTTCTTAAAAATAAGTTTGGAAACATGGACTAGTAGCGCTAATTGGACTTAGTGATTTCAACTGACCTTACCTAAGGGGAACACTGAGAGGCAGAAAGGGGGTTGTGTGACCTGCCTGAAGTCCTACAGCAGGAGAGTAACAGAGATGGGACCAAACCCTGTCTCCTGGATGGACTGTGAAGCTCCTCATTTCCCACACAGCCTTCTAGGAGACGCTCACATGTTAAAACTTCACATCATACCTGCACCAGAAAACTAGGTCTAAAGTTTTATTAAAGTTTGTTTTAAGAAATAAAATCTTCAGATTAAAAGATACTAATTTTCAAACACTAGCTGAAAGGAAGAAAAATTTTATCTAAAGAGCTAAAGATGTCTAACATTCTATGCTTACATCCTAATCTCTGATTCAAAGGACATTATTTTTGAACAAATAAAAATTTCAAAATGCATTGTCACATATTGCTCTAGCCTAAAACTTGAATATGTATAGCCACATATTCTGGGGTTATTTCTTATACTCTATTCAGTCAGGAAATTCTATGGAATTCTTATGCTAATACATATCAATGACAAGTACAGAGTAATGAAATCTGACAAAATTAAGCTGGTACAGCTAGAAGGGTTAGAGGTTTATGTAGATAAGTCAGCAGTGATGTCTAAAGTGCATTTATAAAATTATGTATAGGAAAGACTTCTGCCTACATTTTTTACCAGCATGGAAGGTTCTCTTTAATCTCTGCCCTAAGTGACAAGTTTTCTGGCCTGGTCTGGAGTCAAAATTTTCATCACCCTTCTAGGCAGTGATTCCACAAACAAAATTTCTTTTAACCAGATTTTCCCCCTTCTCCTAAAATTTCTCCTGGAAATAAATTATGGAAATGATCTGCCTAATCAATGGAGTTTACATCGAAAGTCAGTATTTCACTGTAACTTTTTCTAAACTATTTAGTAACTAAATAGTAATACATATGTTGTTCAAGTATTTAAGACTCATGAATAAAATGTTAAACTTAAGTTAAAAGTAAAACTATTCAAAGTTGGTAGTTCCTTTGTATATATTTAAGGAGATGCTTTTTGCCAACAAAGGTCCGTCTAGTCAAGGCTATGGTTTTTCCAGTGGTCATGTATGAATGTGAGAGTTGGACTGTGAAGAAAGCTGAGCGCCGAAGAATTGATGCTTTTGAACTGTGGTGTTGGAGAAGACTCTTGAGAGTCCCTGGGACTGCAAGGAGATCCAACCAGTCCATTCTGAAGGAGATCAGCCCTGGGATGTCATTGGAAGGAATGATGCTAAAGCTGAAACTCCAGTACTTTGGCCACCTGATGTGAAGAGTTGACTCATTGGAAAAGACTCTGATGCTGGGAGGGATTGAGGGCAGGAGGAGAAGGGGACGACAGAGGATGAGATGGCTGGATGGCATCACTGACTCGATGGACGTGAGTCTGAGTGAACTCCAGGAGTTGGTGATGGACAGGGAGGCCTGGCGTGCTGCGATTCATGGGGTCGCAAAGAGTTGGACACGACTGAGCGACTGAACTAACTAACTAAAGGAGATGCTTTAAACCCTTCCAATATACATCTTTTTCATGACTCAAAGATAAGATCAGTATCTCAGGTCATATCTGAAATTCTATTCTATATAAAAAAGTTTTATTCTCTGACCAAAATAACCTAATATCTAATCATCATTTTCTAAAATGGATCATTAAAACCTTTATCTTGCAGTTATGTCAATTTGCATTTTCATCAAACACATATCCATACCTTAAAATAATCTGCCTAGTGTACATTAATGAACATTGCCAACCACACCATGATTCTCTTTCCTTATATCAAAATACATTATTTTCTACTGTTTCCTTTACCATTAGAAATACATTTGGTGATCTATATGAGATCATGGAACACTCATTGTTTCATAAAGGTAAATTATAGGCATCTGTTACAATTTGTGATCTTTACCCAGAGAAGGAAAAATCTGTGTTTCTTTTAGGACTTTTTTAAAAATTCTGACTTAAGAGACGTTTACAATTCCATTTTTTTTAAACATTTAAATAAAGCCTTTCATTGACTTATCTGAAGAATGGCAGCCCCAGTTTTACCACTGTTTCTTATCCTCACTTGTTTGTGACCTTACATAAAGATTATCTCTTTCTCTTTAATGTCTGTAGAAAATCTGTATCATAAAGCAAATCATCTGAGAGAGCACACTGCAAGCATAAAAAGCCTAGCCGATCATAAGGCCTCCATTCTGAATGAGGGACGCTGCTGAGGCACAACACACAGGAACATGGAGCAACTGTCTCTTCACAGAGAGTTAGGGCACGGGGGGACAAGCCATATGTATTCAGATCTTAAGAGCAAAGAAAGATGCCAATGAAAAAAACGTTACTTTGCGCCTGTTTAAGTGAAAAGCAGGTATTCCAAATGAAACAGACACCACATAATACAGGCACACACACGCACTTGTGCAAGGCTCCAACATGCACAGATGTGACACAAGCCTATGCATTACTGGCCGTCCGCTGTTTAGTAAGGACCACTGCACTATGTATAAAATGGAAAGACCAACACGGAATAGGATATGCCTCTACGGAATCAAATTTTATCACTCTAAAACAAGCTTCTTCTGAAATATCTAGGACACATAAGAGCTTTAGGTTCTGTTCATATTTAAAATAAACCACAATTTTGCCCAAATTATCTGCTAAACCAAAAGCAGTTACAATAAGCTATTCCTACCCAGTGTAAGGCATCAATCAAGGCTGAGTTTCTTCGAGACAAAAATACTAGAAAATGAAAATAATAATGTTTTTGTTTAAACCACACAAAAACCCCATACAATAGATAAATTCCTAATTAGAATTAATACAGGTGTACCTCGTTTTACTGCGTTTTGCAGGTACTGTGGTTTTTACAAGTCAAAGGTCTGTGGCAACCCTGCTTTGGGTAAGTCTGTTGGGGCCATTTTCCAACATTTGTTCACTCTCTATCACATTTTGGTAATTCCTGTAATACTTTAAGTCTTTCTGTTATTATTTTTGCATTTGTCAATGTGATCAATGGTCCGTGATCTTTGATGTTACTCTGGTCATTGTTTTAGGGTGCCACAACCATGTAAGGCAGCAAACTTAGTAAATGCTGTGTGTTCTGACTGCTCCACCGACGGGCTGGTCCTGCCTTTCTCCCTCCTTCCGGCCTCTCTATTCCCTGAGACACAATGATATTCAAATTAGGCCAAATAACAACCCTTAATGGCCTCTAGGTGTTTAACTGACAGGAAGAGTTGCAAGTCTCTCATTTTAAATCAAAAGCTAAAAGGATTAAGCTTAGTGAGGAAGATATGTCAAAAGCTAAGAGAGGCCAAAAGCCAGGCCTCTTGCGCCAGTTAGACAGGATGTGAAAGCAAAGGAAAAGTTCTTTTTTTTTTTTTTTAATTTTTACTTTATTTTTCTTTACAATACCGTATTGGTTTTGCCATACATTGACATGAATCCACTATGGGTGTATATGAGATCCCAATCCTGAATCCCTCTCCCACATCCCACCCCATTTCCTCTAGGAAAAGTTCTTGAAGGAACTTAAAAGTGCTGCCCCAGTGAAGACACCATTAATTTAAAAAATGAGACCCTACTGCCAATACAGAGAAAGTTTTATCAGTCTGGACAGAAGATCAAACCAGCCACAGCATTTCCTTCAGCCAAAGCCTAATTTAGAGCAAAGCCTTAATAACTCTCCTCCATTCCAGGAAGGCTGAGAGGTGAGGAAGCTGCAGGAAAAAAGCCTGAAGCTAGCAGAGGTTGGTAAGCGAGGTTTAAAGAAAGAATCCGTCTCCCTAACATTAATGTGCAAGGTGGAGCGGCAACTGCTAATGTGGAACCTACAGCAAGATATCCAGATCTTGCTAAGATCGACAGTGAAGGTGGCTACACTAACCAAAGATTTTCAGTGTTGACAAAACAGCTTTATACTGGAAGAAGATGTCATCTCGAACTTTCACGGCTAGAGAGGAGAAGTCAACGTCTGGCTTCAAAGGACAGAGTGACTTCTCTTGTTAGGGGCTAATGCAGCTGGAGTCTTGAAGTTGAAGCCAGTGCTCATTTACCATTCTCAAAATCCTAAGGCCATTAAGAATAATGCTCCATCTACTCTGCCTGTGCTCTATAAATGGAAGCCACAAAGCCTGGATATAGCACATCTGTTTACAACATTGTTTACTGAATATTTTAAACCCACTGTTGACACTTACTGCCCAGAAAAGATTTCTTTCAAAATATTACTGCTCAAGGACCACACACCTGTGATGTGTTGCCCATGAGCTCTGATGGAGACATACAATAAGATGAAAGTTGTTTTCAAGGGATCAAACTCTCTGGATATTGACATCTGTTAACCAAGGAAAATGGGCTTTTTAAACTGTAAAAAATTGTACTTTGGGATTATAACTATGATAAAAACATAATTCAAGACTCACTTCATTTCCACTTTGGCATGTTATAAGAATGTTACCCTGTATACATAATAGGTAGTGGTGGTTTAGTCACTAAGTCATGTTCGACTCTTTTGTGACCCCATAGATTGCAGCCCGGCAAGCTTCTCTGTCCATGGGATTTTCCAGGTAAGCATCCTGGAGCAGGTTGCCATTTCCTCCTCCAGGGGATCTTCCCGAACCAGGGATCCAAGCCAGGTCTCCTGCACTGTAGGAGGATTCTTTACTGACTGGGCCACCAGGGAAGCGCTGTACACATGATAGGAGTAACAATTATGAGAAGAAAACCCTACCTCACAGCCTTACCCCGGGCAGTGGGCAGTGACCCTGCACTAAGCCTTTATCCACGATACAATCTCAAGACCTAGGTCTAACCAAGAGAAAGTTATTCTTTGAGAAACCCACTCCAGTAGTCTTGCCTGAAAAATCCCATGGACAGAGGAGCCTGGTGGGCTACAATCCTTGAGGTCACAGAGAGTAAGACACGACTTGGTGACTGAGCAACAACATGAAAGTGGGGAACAACCTGAATTATTACAGAACAAAGAGAAAGCCCTGCTGAGAACACAGAGACATCTTATTCTGCTCAGTCGCTCAGGCATTAGCGAGATCTAAGAGGCCATGTTTTACAGGAATCAGTCCAGCAACGCCATCCAAATTTCTCAACAGGGTCAGCTTTTCCAGTTCTTTTCTTTCATCGGTAGGAATAACAGAATGTGTAAAATTAAATAGCTAAAAACTAACTCATGCTCACAACTAGAATAAATAAACTGGTAGAGGTAATGGGCAGATTTAATGAAAAGCAGAATCAAATGAAGGGGGAGCTGAGTCACCAGGCAGTCCAAGCAGAAGAGTACAGAGACAGCTGGGTGGCCTCACCTGGGCATGCGGACAAGTGACTACAAGTTTACTGTGAACACATCCATCACTGACCAGTACCATAAAGACCGGGCTTCTCATTCTGGTCCTAACGCCTACTAGATGTATAACACTGAACTGCTCTCCTCTGTCGAAGTTTCATCATCTTTAAAATGAAGCTAACACTTCCTGTGGATAATAACTGCAGCCATGAAATTAGACGACCCTTGCTCCTTGAAAAGAAAGCTATGACAAACCTAGACAGAGTATTAAAAAGCAAAGATATCACTTTGCCGACAAAGGTGCAAATAGTCAAAGCTATGATTTTTCCAGTAGTCATGGATAGATGTGAGAGTCAGCCCATAAAGAAGGCTGAGTGCTAAAGAACTGATGCTTTTGAACTGTGGTGTTGGAGAAGACTCTTGAGAGTCCCTTGGACAGCAAGAAGATCAAACCAGTAATTCTTAAAGGAAATCAACCCTGAATACTCATTGGAAGGACTGATGCTGAAGCTTCAATACTTTGGCCACCTGATATGAACAGCCAACTCACTGGAAAAAGACTCAGATGCTGGGAAAGATCGAAGGCAAAAAGGAGAAGAGAGTGGCAGAGGATGAGATGGTTGGAGAGCCGATTGAATCAGGGCTAGTCCATTGAATCAAGTCCATTACCAATTTAATGGACATGAACTTGAGCAAAGTTCATGGGAGATAGCGAAGGGCAGGGAGGCCTGGCGTGCTGCAGTCTATGGGGATGCAGAGAGTTGGACATGACTTAGCGACTGAACAACAGCAATGCTTCCTACCTTGATGGGAATTCTGTTGTTTCTTAATGAAGATCAGATATAAAATAATACCCAAAGTGCTTGGCACAAAACAGATACTCAACAAATGGAAGCACTTTTTATCTGGTAACAAAACACAAGGATTAAATCCCTATCAAGAGTCTAACTAGGTCAGTTCAGTTGCTCAGTCATGTCTGACTCTTTGCAACCCTATGGACTGCAGCATGCCAGGTTTCCCTGTCTATCACCAACTCCCGGAGCTTACTCAAACTCATGTCCATTGAGTCAGTGATGCCATCCAACCATCTCATCCTCTGTCGTCCCCTTCTCCTCCTGCCTTCAATCTTTCCCAGCATCAGGGTTTTTTCCAATGAGTCAGTTCTTCACATCAGGTGGCCAAAGTATTGGAGCTTTGGCTTCAGCATCAGTCCTTCCAATGAATTCGGGACTTATTTCCTTTAGGATAGACTGGTTAGATCTCCTTGCAGTCCAAGGGGCTCCTGAGTCTTCTTCAACAGCACAGTTCAAAAGCATCAATTCTTCAGCACTCAGCTTTCTCTATGGTCCAACTCTCACATCCATACATGACTACTGGAAAAACCATAGCTTTGACTGGACACTTTTGTTGGCAAAGTAATGTCTCTGCTTTTTAATATGCTATCTAGGTTAGTCATAGCTTTTCTTCCAACAAGCATCTTTTAATTTCATGGCTACAGTCACCATCTGCAGTAATTTTGGAGCCCAAGAAAATAAAATTGTCTAACTAGGTGATTGATAGAAATTTCTACCGGTGATTAGCAATAACTTAACAATCATTTCTACCTTTCCTATTTAGAGTCAGATAATTCTAAAATTCTTACAAGATATTCCTTCCTGAGAAGAGATTTAAATAACATGAAATATAAAAGTAATATCCTTCAAAACAAAGAGCAGGGTTAACAATAGTCAATTACATCTGATCCTCAAGGCCACACTCTTCAGGAAGGCAACAAATTACAGTCCTATTCCCTTCAGACACTTCTCCCACACTACCCATAGATCTGAACCACTCTGAGACAATCAAGCAAAATATACTGCTAAGGTTTACTACATCATGCTGGCTTTAAAAAAGGAGAGGAGCATATACTAGATGCCAGAATCATGACTAGTAAGAACCATGATGTGCTTCAGAAAGATAAAATCAGCAGAAGGTGGCAAAAGCTGTTGTCAAACACCCGCAGTGCCTCAAATCTGCTGCTCGCTACAGGGCTGATGAACCTAGGAGAAGGGGGGCTTTTCTGACAGCAGGGCGTTTCCCTCTCAAGCAAGACTAGACAAACAACACGGAAAACTCAGTGACTCTGCAGCCATGTAAGGAGATGACCTGTTCATTTGTTACTGTCTGAAAAATTAATCTTATGGACTTAGCTACAGTCTGGAATACAGTACCATGGTTTTCTACTGATTACATTTGGATTTTTTTTTTAGCTGAAATAAGACAGTATATGATGATAATTACTGTTTATAAGATTTTAAAAGAATCAAGGAAATTTTGTCCAGTATGTTTTTCTAGAGCACATAAGTTTCTTATAAGGTCTTTGTTTTTATAACAACAAAATGCCCTGCTTTTTGTTAAAGACATTTCTAAGGTCTATTATTTAAACACATTGTCTAATAGGATATATCCAACTTATCTTCTCCTTAAAAAACAAAACAGTCTTCATTATTGAGAATACCACTTGTTGGAAACTGTTTCAGGAACAATGTAAGGACTAGTATTAATGTTTTAAATATCCTTCATTAAATATTACTTACCTAAAATTGGGCATAATCTTCCAAACAACATAAAATAAGGACTCTGGGCTAAATGCAGTCTGGCTACCTTGCCATAAAGCACAGAGTGTCTTCCTAAACTCTTCCACCAAAGACCTGGAAGAGAGGAAGGGATGATGAGACCTCGCAGCATTCGCGAGAGGCTAGTGTTTTAGTACGCAATGCCAAACTGTCTAAAATTCACAAATACGAAAACATAAAAAATTTGGTCTCTTCTGAACTAAATCTGACAAGTTAAGTAACAGCATCTCAATAAACCCATATAAAAAGTGGTAATTACTTGACAAAACTAGTTTTTTAATTATATGGTGAACTCTTGAATATGCCATCATACTTGTACAATCATACTTGTAAAATAAAGCAATGGATAAGTTACAAACCAAATTACTTACTGATGCATATTTTCAAGTATGTAAAACAGGTAACAGAATCTCTTGTCCACCTCCTGGCTCTCTCCTTGCCCCTCACTGGGAACACTTCTCAGACTTGTTCGGGACTGTCTGCTCATCTCTGCCACAGAGTTTTAATCTGATCGCAGAGCTACAAAACTCACCTCTGTCCTAGTGACTCTCAAATCCAAATCTCAAATCCACATTTTTCACACGACTGCTTTTATCCAGGTGTCTCTGGGTCCCGGCAGGAACTTCCTACTGGGCATCCTCTGTCTCTTCTCACCCAGCGTGTCCTAAACCTGCTCCCTGCACTCTCCCTACGGCCTCCCGGATTCCACTCACTCCTTCCACAGGAATACAACTTCCACTTTTTTCTTAGCACATGAGTTCATGGAATAAAAAATTCTGAGTGTGTCCACTTCTGACACATCCCCTTAAAGAGAAAGAGTGGTCCTGCTTCACTCCTTCTTTCTGCCTTCCGGCTAGAATGAGGGTGAACGGCGGTTCCCCAGCAGCACTGTGGACAATGTAGATGAGAGCCACACCCAGGGATGGTGGACAGGGCATCAGGTGAGCCCAGTGGGTCCAAGAAACGAAGCTAGATGGGCAAGCTCCAACTTTTACGTAAGAAAATAAACCAGGGATGCTTAAGTCACCGTTAGTTTCGGGTTTCTATGCACAAAGGTAAACTTAAACACCTCCTCAACTGCAGTGACTATGTGTCAATACAGCTACCATCCTCACAGAAACCTGGTTGATACCACAGAGAATCTCGCCACCTTCTTTCTCAACCCTTGTTATCCAACAGGTTCCTGAGATTAAAATTATGTTTTTTACTTCCTAGTACTTAAATCCTCATCCTGTGTCTGAGGAACTCCACCTTTAGAGTCTTGTGAGAGTCAAAGGCTGCCTCCCACTATGGAAGCTGAAAACACTAAATACTTGCTCCTCAGCCCTCGTCCCACTCCCTCCTGCAGCCAGGATTCAGGTACATGGCCTTGGTGTGCCTATTTGAAGCAGGAATTAGAAAAGAAGCCGTGACAGTGCCAAGTCATTTCAGGCGGCAGCGAGCATCTTCAGGAGCCTGGGGGCAGGTGGAGGGGAGATGGGGGGAGCAATCACAGCAGCTTCCACCCAGCACCAACTCCAGCAGTGCTGGCAGGGGGAAAGCTCAGGCGGGGCATGGGCAGTGGTCCTAATAAGGACACCTTTATGGGTGACTGGACTCTAGACCTGATTTTCCACCCATCTGGTAATGGTAAGTTCACCAAAGACCTTCAGTAAATTCCTTTTCTGCATAAAATGGCCAGAGGCAATTTAATTTGTAACTAAACCCTAAATCACACTAATGCATCAAGTACTACTAATTCTTCCCTTTTGTGCACATGTATTTTTTCCTCTTCATTTCACTGTTGTTCCCTCTAACCAATTACTATGAAGTGTGAAGCCTCCTTGAACGCAGGCATGTTCTGGCTCATCCTGCACGCTGCTGCCAAAGCAGACTCTTACGGCTGCACTCCTCGTGGCATCATGCACTCCCTGCGCCAATGCCTGGCTTCAGTGCACACCACTCGAACACGGTCTACGCTATCCTCCCTCAGCCAGGCAGAGGAACGGTGTCAGACTGTTAAGTACTAGATTATGTGTGGCTTTTCAGAATGTGTGGGGATGGGGTGTGTGGGAGCAGGGATGGGCAGACAGGGAAAACATTACATTGTTATAGCCTCATTTCAGTAAAGTTAAGATGCCTTTACAACCATGATAAGATGACACAACTTCTGAACCCCACTAGAACATGGCTTGAATTTGAATACATATTGTTTTGGTTCTCAGTAATCACTTGTCACTTCCTCCTCCCACATCAACCAATAATTGACTGTATTGCCTGCCCCACAATGAATTTGATAACTGCAAATTAATTATTCAAGACACGTTTACCTAACCCTATCACACAAATTAATTCACAAAGACTAATGACATTCATGCTGCTCTGTAACTAGAACTGTGCTTCATTCACAGACATCAATTTTAGAATGCCCCAATCCATAGACTCCACAAGTAGAGTGCTGAATTTATCCTGCCTGTTAGATAAACAGAAATAAATGAATTCTGACAGTGATTAAGATCGCCAGCTACATACTGAAACACAGCTGTTAAGAGCTTCTTTTTAAATGCATGTGCCCATTTACTCACATAACACAATGGAAATCACCAGTAAGAGTATTTGTTCACACATATTCTGAGACTCACACGTTGCTGTCCCCCTGGCTCCTGGTGTGGTATGTTCGCCGTCCTGCTGTCTTCCCATTCCGTAATTCCACAGCAGGCAGTTCTTTGAAATAACAGCAAAACTGCTCAATGTTACTATTTTAAAACGAAGGAAAGAAAATTATTTTTTAAATGTCCTAGGACCTGTAAAGAAAGTATTATGAGACCCACATATGGATTCCGAAAATGTGATCTGTCAGTTTCTCATTAAAGTGGTATTCAATGCAATCTCTTACATCATGTTTCTTTATTAAGATTCCTCTTTTGTTCCCAGAAAACAATACAAGTAAATGACTTTGCAGAAATAAAGAAAGACCTTAAAGCAAACTCTCTGTTCCCCAAATCCTCAATCCCCCTTCCCATTCAGAGATGATCACCATTTCTTTCTTTTCAGGGTGTTTGTTTCCAGGTGTTCAATAATTTCCTCCAGCAGAAGCAAACTATGAAAGCAACCATATTGTCTGAATACACTATACAGAGTAACAAGGAGAATTCAGTAACAACTAGAATTTCTTCTTCAAGCAAGAAAAGCTGAGAGCCAGTCCCTTTAAGGAGAGAGCACATGTGGCTTCTGGCCCTGGGAAAATAATTTATTCTGGTCTTTGACACCACATTAGAATCTGAAAGTGCAGAACTTTCTAAATAATTTCTTCTAGATAACTTAGGTCAGCCTTGTTGCCTGTTTTATTTTTCACTGCTCATCCTACACGTTGAGGATCCTCTAAACATCTGATCTAATGACCATACTTAAGACTCAACTAATGACTGAACTGAGTTCTCTGAACAAGGTTCCTTACAGCCCAGGGGTCTGCGAACTATGGCCTACTGGACAAATCTGGCCCCGGGCCAGTGAGCTTTTCCATTTTTAAAGTAAGTTTTGTATTTTTAAAGAGTTGTTTAAAAGGGAGGGAAGTATTGAAGGGAGGAGGAAAGTATGTGAGAGGGCCGGGATGTGGCATGCAAAGATTAAAAATATTTATTTAATCTGGCCTTTTTCAGAAGTTTGCTGGCCTGTGGTCAAACCTATTTAAGAAGTGACAGGAACTAAATGATAACTGTTAACAGTTATTTACTGCCAAGCACTGCTCTAAGCACTTTATGTAAATTATACACTATCTTCCCAGCTACTCCGTGAGGCAGACTATTATCCCCATTTCACTGATGAGAAAACCAAGGCACAGGGAACTGAGGTAACTTGCCCCGAGT
The DNA here is from genome assembly GCA_006410635.1 of Cephalophus harveyi. NCBI lineage: Eukaryota > Metazoa > Chordata > Mammalia > Artiodactyla > Bovidae > Cephalophus > Cephalophus harveyi. The sequence goes on from SJYT01024729.1 coordinate 258,536, forward strand.
TACCGGGCTAGAGTCAGGGCCAGAGACAGAACCTGAACGGGCAGCCTCTGCTCTTTACCATTCCACCAGAAACTGACATTAGGTAGTCGAGGTCTGGCTGTGACTTTACCTGAGCGACTGCAGGATGGCGTTCATGAAACACGTGTTCCCCAAATTCCGAAGGCCCGTGGCGCACACGGCAGTGGCGCTGCCCTGTAAGATGGAACGGGGGCGCCTTCAGTGATGCCGAGAAGGCCAGCTGCTTCAGACACCAAAGGGCAAAGGCCTGTATTTGAAACTCTAGCCTCGGGCCAGGTTGGAATCAATCCTTTTCAGTCCAATGAATATTTCAAATTCTCTTTCTACTCTGTATAAGTGTCTGGATATTTTTAGAAGGCTGTTTCTGATCCTAGGACTGTTCTAAATGGAAACTTAATAGGAAATCAGCTTTAGTAAGTACTACGGAGTACATGACAGACTTCCCTGGTGGCTCAGAGGTTAAAGTGTCTGCCTGGAATGCAGGAGACCAGGGTTCGATCCCTGGGTCGGGAAGATCCCCTGGAGAAGGAAATGGCACCCCACTCCAGTACTCTTGCCTGGAGAATCCCATGGAGGGAGGAGCCTGGTAGGCTACAGTCCATGGGGTCGCAAAGAGTCGGACACGACTAAGTGACTTCACTTTCACTTTCATGGAGTACATGATGTAAAAACCAGGAAGGTCCTTAAAAGAAATAAGTTTAAGACTTCATGCCTTTATTATTGTTGTTATTTAGTCACTAAGTCGTGTCTGACTCTTCTGTGAACCCATGGACTGTAGCCTGCCAGGCTCCTCTACCCATGGGATTCTCCAGACAAGCATATTGGAGTGGGTTGCCATTTCCTTCTTCAGGGAATGTTCCTGACCCAGGAATCAAACCCGAATGTCCTGTATTAACAGGTGGATTCTTCACCACTGAGCCACTTGGGAAGCCCTAACACCTTCATAAGACCACTAAAGCTACTACCAAGTGGGAAAAATACAACTAACGAACAAAACTCACCACAACTTCAGACCCACAGAATCTGCAGTAGGGACCTTTTCCAGAAGGAAACAAGGGTCTCTGAGACCCTATGCAAAAGGGTAACCAGGTCCACGAGGAGGCCCTAGGAACAGATGCTCGCTAAGGTACTGGAGCATGGTGGCAATCCTAATGGAGGGCAGGCACGGACAGACTCGCCGGGGTATTAGTCACATCGAGAGTAGTTAGTACCAGTGGCAAACACTTGATAAAATATTCCAAATACAAGACATACGTTTATAAAAGTTCATAAGGGGGTAACATTAATGTTAAGAGTTGTAATCAGTGACTAGACCTCAACCAATTCTTGTATTTGAATAAATTTTAATTACTTACATTTACTTTTAGTAACTTGCTGTTCAGTGATGAGTTTTCCAAAAGTTTTCTTTTCCTATGCCTGTCAGCTGTGAAAGCTGAGCTATTAAAACACAAACAGACCGAAAATCAAAAAGACATTCCTATACACACACCACCCAGCAGGACAGAGAGCAAAGGTGGCCATGCTAAGCTTTGAGGGCACAGCCCTGGCTGACTGAGTAGCCAGGGCAGGAAGGGACCCATAAGGCCGCTGTGGCCCACCAGGACTTCAAGTACTGAGGAGTTCCACTTCCCCTGGACATCCCCACTGCTCCTCCAGCAGGGTGGGACTAGAATCTGCCACCTCCGGGCACTTCCCAGAGAAGCTGGCCAGGTAGATGTGGTCTCTGAGACGGCCCCTCTCCTCCACCACTCTGTCTACCGATGGTGAGTCTCCAAACGAGAGAATACACACACCACATAGAAAAGGGAAACCCTGGTCTGACATGATTATTCTGACATTTGACATCAACTCTCAAATACTCTATTTCTTTCTTAATTTTGGTAAAGGTATCCTCTTTCATTCGTATGTTGAACAGATGCTCACATAATCTGAGACTGTGGAATGACAAATACATTAGAGGCACGCAGGCATACACCAACTCCTCTGATTCAGCTATGCTACGAAGCATGTTGTAAAACAGATCCTAAACAGCACATAAATTCTGAATTAAAATTATTTAAAATTTTCACAATGAAAGACAGATCTTGTTTGAAATTTATCAGAAAGTAATTCCTATCTTCAAAGGGCCACTTTAAAATGATGTTATCAGGGAACTAATCCAAAGGAAGTAAAAGTTACTATTCTTAAACAATACAGACTTTTAAGTCTACCAACCCTTTTCCATCTTCCAAAATTATCAGGTTAATCCAAAGAAAATATGTGATTGCTTTTCTTTCCAGAATTTCCACATGAACTGCCTGGAGAGCAGTACATCTAGTGACAGTCGGCTGCTTCCAATCTGAAACTACTCTTAGGAAAAATGTCTTCAGAACTGTATGTGCCTCTCACACACTGATGGCGAGGTAAGAAGTGATCAACCCATACGGAGCATGAAAGAGAAAGTGCCTTGAAAGTGAAAGTCGCTCAGTCCTGTCCGACTCTTTGTGACCCCATGCACTATACAATCTGTGGAACTCTCCAGGCCAGAACACTGGAGTGGGTAGCCTTTCCCTTCTCCAGGGGATCTTCCCAGCCCAGGGATCGAACCCAGGTCTCCCATGTTGCAGGCGGATTCTTCACCAGCTGAGCCATAAGGGAAGCCCATATGTAATATAACATCAAGTTATTCCTTCACAAATTCTGTGAGGAAAGAAGTTGAATCACAAGCACAGTGACAATGCCTAATAGCTAATTTTTATTCAACCTATACAAATAAAGCCTTCAGCTTTCTAAAATATGTTATTAAATTTTACCATTGGTGATTCTCAAAATGGCAGAATCCTTTAGATCCATGCTATTTAACAAGGTAGCCGCTCACTACATGTGGCTAGTAACTTTAAATTAATTCAATTTAAATAAAACATAGAATCCAGTTTCTCGTCATGCTGGCTCATTTTCAAGTGCTCCACAGGCACACATGGCCAGTGGCTACACAGGGTGATCATACAAGGTTTGTGGTGCACAGTGCTACTCTAGAGACAGGCTGGACAGTTGACAGTAAAACTCAGATGCAGTCATGGATCTTCCATTGTAGCTTCCAGCACAGATTCAAGGCTATGTTTGAGAAACATCAAAATAAACTTAGATAATGTTTCTCAACACAGAAGAAGGGTTGCAAGGTACATTTTTCGGTGGGGCCAAGGAGAAGTGAAGACAAGGCAGTCTGTGACACCTTTTACCTAATGAAGTGGTCATTGGAAATAAAAGATTGGGAAGCTGCTTATATAAAAGCATGCAGGTTCTTCAAAGTCCTGTTCACCCTCTGACTTAGTTCTGATGAATCTGTCATTGAGATGACAGTCTTTTCTTAAGAGAAAACTTTAGGTGGCAGAGAGAAATAATTTGGTGGCTACCTCCTTCTATGGCAAAGAATCAGGTTACTAAGATCTTTACACTGACATCATCACAGCAGAGAGTGATATTACAAAACCTGCTGCAGGAATCGCCTACTTCACAGTTACCTGTGACAATTTCAGGCCAAACTCAGCAGCCTAGATCTGTGTGTCCACAGCTGCGTCTCCTAGACAGGGCTTGCTGCTCTGTTCGAGTTAAGAGAAGGGAGGAAGGACTTGGAAACAGCGAGGCGCCCCCAGGACAAGCCAAAACGCACTTAAAGCCAAAGTGTTCTACTTAGTTTAGATTTTAAGGAAATAATTTCCTCCCTTTCAGCTTATAATCTATATTTAGTCAGAAACATGCAGAGAGACTTGGTTAACCACAGCTAGACACTGTTTAACTTAGAGAACGCAGGTCATTCTCTATCACCACACAATTTAAAAATACCCTACTGACTTTACATGAAAGTTTGCTAAGGGACTCCCACTTCTGGCATGTTCTCACAATGCCATTTATACATCGACTGTCAAAATAAATTAGACGGCACCTGATGATGGGGAGATTTACACAGGTTTCACCTGAGTCAGCAATCATTCCAGGACCATGCTTCCATCCGCTGCAGCGCCAAAGACACTGCCGCTGGGGCTTCTGTTTACTGCTTGGCTTTTGGGTCCAGTGAACTGTACCTGACTAACCTATTTGGCTTCAGCCAAAAAAAAAAAAAAAACCAACTATTCACAGTAGTTTAATTTCTTTATGATGACAAAGCATTTCACAGCTTCCTATACTTTCAAGTGATAAATACTGGTCCTAACAAAAAAGAAAAAGAAGAAACTAGGATCTTCTGCTATCATATAGATGCAAAGTAAACAATAATATAATTAAACCTATTTTCACTTAAAATTTATTCATAAATTTCAGAGCTTCTAAGAAGACCCCATTAATACATTCGATAAGGATTTCCTAATATTTCAGGTAACCCTATAATGATTTTGGATCATTTTCTGCCCTTCCCTTGCACTAGCAAAGCTCCTCTTGCAAATAAACTGAGAAACTTACAATCTTTTAGTTACAAGATTAACTAAAAAACAGGCTCTGGAGCCCTTGGATACAGTTTATGACAAATACTAAATGAAATAAATGCTGAGTTATGATCACTGACAATTTTCATATACCTGACTCCAAAGTTTATTTTGCTCACATTTCAATCACACTAAAAACACTGAGTGTGATGAGGTTATGGAACTCATCAAGAGAAATCCCACTCAGAAATTCTGAAAGACCCTTCAACCCCATTCCATCCCTTCTTTCCCAAGGTCTATTACTTACTTTTCCAAGTTCTGTAAGTGTTCTCTGACTTTCTGTACCAGTCCCAGCTTGGTGTCATTAACCACAAAATCATCACAGCGATAACTGCAAGGAAAATATTAATCAGTGTGTGTAAAGAGCTTGAGGAAACCACAGTAATGAAATCACTAAAACCATGCTGCCAAGATGGTCACGTGGCTCTGCAGGCAGTTACAGTCAGCGGTGAGTTCAAAGAGGACGTAGAATCCACACTGGAATGTTTTTAAGGAGCCTTTTTAAAAAGCCACGTAGGCAGTGAACACTAGTTTCTTTTCACATTTTTATTCAAAAGCTCAATTCCTCTTTGAAAATGAAATAGGCTGCGACATGTGTTATATTCCTTTTAGTGGTGCATAATACATGGAAAACGAAATACAAAGCACCAATACTATTCATGTAGCATGAAGCCTAAAGCTTTAATGTGATCCGTCCCAACTCAAATTAATGGGGAGAAGAGATGTAAGAAAAAAGCAGGAAAAAGATAATTAACCTGTAGGGATATTTGAATAAAAAACTAAAAGCTATACATTTTACATGCCAGCCAAGTTCCTCTGTCCATGAAATTTTTCAGGCAAGAATACTGGAGTGGGTTGCCATTCCCTTCTCTAGGGAATCTTCCTGACCCAGGGATAGAACCTGGGTCTCCTACGTTGCAGGCAGATTCTTTACCGTTTGAGCCACCAAGGAAGCCCCTTTTACACATAATTTAAATAAACTAAACTGAGAAGAATGAATCTTTTCATTCTGCAATGTTAGAAAAAAAAAAAACAGTGGCTACGTCTTGCAGGAAACAAATGCTTTGGTGAAAGATGTTTAAGATGTTCTTTAGAACTGATATTGTGTGTGTGTGTGTTTAGCAAGTCAATAAGCAAATAATATAAGGAATCACACATAATAAACTCTAACCTGTACATTAGCATGCAACTTTTTTTCCTGGAATATGGCCAATTTTAACTGAAACAACTTCCAAGCTAGTACCAAAATATTCTTTTGAACTGCAGCTTTGTACAAAACCACTGACTAAAACTACCAAAGAATAATGACAATAACAATGCCATTCTTCTGAGCAAAATTTTGAATGCCTAGCAATTAGTAAAAATTAGGTCAAATCTAGCACAATCCAAAAACTATTTCTTACATACCTGAAACCAGGCTATTCAAAAATTGTAAAGAGGATGGATGAAAGTAATTTGTTTAAAAAAAGATTAGACAAAAAACATAGCTTGTGTCTCTTAGTCACAATGTACACATGTAATTATTTAACAAGCCCCTCCCCCCAAAACTATCTAATGCTGTCAATTGAGAGTCTCCAATATTCTCCAAGCTCCCATGGGCAATCCTTAACATTTCTACTAATAGCAAAAGCTACCATTCACATCCCAAACTGTTTCTCTTTGATCAAAGCCATCAGCAATGGGAGGAAAACAATTCTTTACTGGTTTTATAACAATACATAAAGCAATTAAATTTGTGGGAAGCTTCAGTTCCTTGCTTCTTCTCAGCATAAATATTAAGAGGGTAAGGTCTACTCTATAAATCTGGGATTAGGGCACTTGGTTCCTCTGTGAATCCCAGGCATGCACTAGAGCGTGAAACTGCATTGTTACCCTAATTCCTGCTTACATTCTCATTTTAGATAGGCATAAACATATACATGCACTTTGGCTAAAAGAATTACCCAGTGTTCAAAACAAAACCAACTCCAACGCTACTATTCATCTGGGGAATGAAGTCTAAGAGCAAATTTAGATGGCCTTTCACATATTTACATGCTGCTAGTCTATCTCATTGAAAAGTGAACCCCTTAACTTTCACACACACACACTCACACACACGGTTGCTTTGTTTAAAGAAACAAATTGTTTTAATTATATGAAATAACTGACTTTTTTCATATTAAAGTAATTCTTTTTGGTGGTGACATGAATTCAGCCTTTAGCTTTGTTAAAGGAACATTTTCATATATCAAAACAGATTTATTTATGGCCTTGCTCCATTCTGAACTAATCTGCCTTAACTGGGTCTATTTACTTCATCTGAGTGTTCATCATTAAAGTGAGTAAGTTGCTCTAGGCTCTAGAGCTGTGCTGTTGTGGCACAGCTATTTTTCTGTTACTTTTCTATGCACTAATGAAGCACTGTAAAGTGCTTATTTCAATATTTTATAAAGAAAGCAGAAGTTACACTGATACCTACATAAACTGTAATTTGTAGTTAAATTGAAATATTTATTTTAATTATAATACAATCAAATTATTTTTCTGGCTCAAAAACTAAAAATGAAAAAAAATTTTTAACTTCCAAATCAAGGTGCGCCAATGAGGTAGAATCGAGTGTAATTTTCCTAAGAATGGCAATTATGATTTAACACAGCAGAGCCAAATTAATAAGCTGAGTATAAAAAAGTTTTAAGATAATAGACAATGTTGAGTCATTTTCAGCAAATGCATAGTAATTTAAAAAGAAGCTGCCTCTCTTCTCTACAGTCAAAACATAATCAATGAACTCTGTCACAATGAATTCAGAATGAAAGGTGTAACAAAATGATTTCTCATTGACTTTAGGGATTTGACCTTATAATTCTGGCAAGCTATAAAACAGCCTGAATTCTTGCTCAAGAAAGAAAACCATTTTTAGATGGAGAGATGAAACATTAATTTAGTATTTCAGTTAAGGGAATTATGTTTTAAAATTTGAGAGAAAGATCACTAAGGATATTTTACAAAAAGTGAAAGATCTTCAGTTGATTCACCAAGAACTGATTCAACATTTGAAAACTATAAATACTTTTATTTTTAGCTTTAGATAAGTTTTACAAGAGACAGTGGCCAATGAATACCTAGGGTACGTTTTGTCTCAAATGACTTCCAAATTGAAATTCCTCATCTACTTGCCGGAGAAGGCAATGGCACCCCACTCCAGTACTCTTGCCTGGAAAATCCCATGGACGGAGGAGCTTGGTAGGCTGCAGTCCATGGGGTTGCTAAGAGTCGGACACAACTGAGCGACTTCACTCTCACTTTTCACTTTCATGCATTGGAGAAGGAAATGGGAACCCACTCCAGTGTTCTTGCCTGGAGAATCCCAGGGACGGGGGAACCTGGTGGGCTGCTGTCTATGGGGTCGCACAGAGTTGGACACGACTGAAGTGACTTAGCAGCTTAGCAGCATCTACTTGCAATTATGGCAAGTTCAGTTCAGTT
>SJYT01024733.1:0-47467 GCA_006410635.1 Cephalophus harveyi
TTTGTTAGCCATCTGTATGTCTTCTTTGGAGAAATATCTGTTTAGTTCTTTGGCCCGTTTTTTGATTGGGTAGTTTATTTTTCTGGTACTGAGCTGCATGAGCTGCTTGTATATTTTAGAGATTAACTCTTCATCAGTTGCCTTGTTTGCTATTATATTCTCCCATTCTGAAGGCTGTTTTTTCACCTTGCTTATAGTTTCCTTCATTGTACAAAAGCTTTTAAGTTTAATTAGGTCTCATTTGTTTATTTTTGCTTTTATTTCCATTACTCTGAGAGATGGGTCATAGAGGATCTTGCTGTGATTTATGTCAGAGAGTGTTTTGCTTATGATTTATAGGAGTTTTATAGTTTCTGGTCTTACATTTAGATCTTTAACCCATTTTGAATTTATTTTTGTGTATGGTGTTAAAAGTGTTCTAGTTCCATTCTTTTACAGGTGGTTGTCCAGTTTCCCCAGCACCACTTATTAAAGAGATTGTCTTTTCTCCATTGTATATTTTTGCTTCTTTTGTCAAAGATAAGGTGTCCATAGGTGCATGGATTTATCTCTGGGATTTTTATTTTGTTCCATTGATATATATTTCTGTCTTTGTGCCAGTACCATACTGTCTTGATGACTGTCAGTCAGTCAGTTCAATCGCTCAGCTGTTTCCAATTCTTTGTGACCCCATGAATTGCAGCACGCCAGGCCTCCCTGTCCATCATCAACTCCCAGAGTTCCTCCAAACTCATGTGCATCAAGTTGGTGATGCCATCCAGCCATCTCATCCTATGTCGTCCCCTTCTCCTCCTGCCCCCAATCCCTCCCAGCATCAGGGTCTTTTCCAATGAATCAACTTTTCGCATGAGGTGGCCAGAGTACTGGAGTTTCAGCTTCAGCATCAGTCCTTCCTATGAACATCCAGGACTGATCTCCTTTAGGATGGACTGGTTGGATCTCCTTGCAGAGAAAGTCCCTTGGACTCTCAAGAGTCTTCTCCAACACCACAGTTCAAAAGCATCAATTCTTTGGCCCTCAACTTTCTTCACAGTCCAACTCTCACATCCATACTTGATGACTGTGGCTTTGTGGTATTGTCTGAAGTCAGGCAGGTTGATTCCTCCAGTTCCATTTTTCTTTCTCAAGATGCTCTGGCTATTTGAGGCTTTTTGTATTTCCATACAAATTGTGAAATTATTTGTTCTAGTTCTGTGAAAAATACCATTGGTAGTTTGATAGGGATTGCATTGAATCTATAGATTGTTTTGGGTAGTATACTCATTTTCACTATATTGATTCTTCTGATCCATGAACATGGTATATTTCTCCATCTATTTGTGTCATCTTTGATTTCTTTCATCAGTGTTTTATAGTTTTTGATATATAGGTCTTTTTTTTTTTTTTAAGTAGATTTATTCCTAAGGATAAATGGTTAAGCTGGTAAAGCATCTGCCTACAATGCAGGAGACCAGAGTTCAATCCCTGGGTTGGGAAGATCTCCTGGAGAAGGAAATGGCAACCCACTCCAGTACTCTTGCCTGAAAAATCCCATGGATGGAGAAACCTGGTAGGCTACAGTCCATGGAGGTCGCAAAGAGTGGGACCCGACTGAGCAACTTCACTATCACTTTTTATTCCTAAGGATTTTATTCATTTCATCACAGTGGTGAATGGGATTGTTTTATTGCACTGTTTACAATAGCTAGGACATGGACAAACCTGGATGTCCATTGGCAGATGAATGAATAAGAAAGCTGTGGTACATATACCCAATGGAATATTACTCAGCTATTAAAAAGAACACATTTGAATCAGTGCTAATAAGGTGGATGAAACTTGAGCCTATTATACAGAGTGAAGTAAGTCAGAAAGAAAAACACTAATACAATATATAAATGCATATATATGGAATTTAGAAAGATGGTACTGACGACCCAATATGTGAGACAGCAATAGAGACACATTTTTTTGGACTCTGTGGGAAAAGGCCAAAGTAGGATGACTTGAGAGAATAGCATTTTAACATGTATATTACCATATATGAAATAGATCATCAGTCCAAGTTCGATGCATGAAACAGGGCACTCAAAACCAGCGTACTGGGACAACCCTGAGGGATGGGGTGGGGAGGGAGGTGGGAGGAGGATTCAGGACGGAGAACACATATACACCCATGGATGATTCATGTCAACGTATGACAAAAACCAACACAATATTGTAAAGTAATTAACCTCTAATTAAAATGAATAAATTATTTTTTAAAATGAGAGGAGGAGGCATGCCCAGTAATTGGAATATTTCATTCTGCACACAGGATTTGATGAGGGTTCTGTTGTTCATGGATTTGTTCACTTACGCTTGCCTATGTGTATGGAAAGGTGTATCCTGTTCCTTCTGCCAGGGATGGCTTGCTATCAGCATCCTACATTCAGGTCCTAATTCATTTTTCTACTCAGAGGGATAGTCTCCTGGGATGCATTCTCTGACTCCCCAGATAGATAGGGGAGGTCTTTTCTCTATGATCCTATTATATCTTTTACATACTTTCATTAGAAAAGCATTGTTCTTAAAACAATTTGTTTACTTGTCAGTCTCCTCTTCCAGTTGTTGTTTCCTTCAGGCCAGGGGCTCTGATCCTTTCACATGTGTGAACAACCACATGCCACAACATGTGTGGCATATATTGTGTGTCAGTAAATGAATAAATAAATGAATAGAAGAATGAAAGATAAATAAAGATACACTACTTGCTATCAAGAGTTTGTGATCAAGTTTGAAAAGTAAGACATATATATAACTAACTATAACACATAGGTAATTGTGCCAAGTGTCACAAAGGAGCATAGAAGGAAAGAATCTGGGAATCCAGAAGAGAAAATTGAACAAAATCAGTTGCCAAAGCAAGTCTGAAAGAGATAAACTTTTATTGCAAGCTGATTCATTTGAAATATTGATGGAGCTACTTTGGAATAAGAATTCAGTTCAGTTCAGTTCAGTCACTCAGTCGTGTCTAACTCTTTGTGACCCCATGAACCGCAGCATGGCAGGCCTCCCTGTCCATCACCAACTCCTGGAGTTTACCCAAACTCATGTCCATTGAGTCGGTGATGCCATCCAAAAATCTCAGCCTCTGTCGTCCCCTTCTCCTCCTGCCCTCAGTCTTTCCCAACATCAGGGTCTTTTCAGATGAGTCAGTTCTTCGCATCAGGTGGCCAAAGTATTGGAGTTTTGGCTTCAACATCAGTCCTTCCAATGAACACCCAGGACTGATCTCCTTTAGGATGGATTGGTTGGATCTCCTTGAAGACCAAGGGACTCTGAAGAGTCTTCTCCAACACCACAGTTCAAAAGCATCAATTCTTTGGCAATCAGCTTTCTTTATAGTCCAAATCTCACATCCATATATGACTACTGGAAAAACCATAGCCTTGACTAGATGGACTTTTGCTGACAAAGTAATGTTTCTGCTATCTAGGTTGGTCATAACTTTTCTTTCAAGGAGTAAGCGTCTTTTAATTTCATGGCTGAAATCACCATCTGCAGTGATTTTGGAGCCCAAAAAATAAAGTCAGTCACTGTCTCCACTGCTTCCCCATCTATTTGCCATGAAGTGATGGGACTGGAGGCCATGATCTTAGTTTTCTGAGTGTTGAGTTTTAAGCCAACTTTTTCACTCTCCTCTTTCACTTTCATCAAGATGCTCTTTAGTTCTTCTTCACTTTCTGCCATAAGGTGGTGTTATCTGCATATCTGAAGTTATTGATATTTCTCCCAGCAATCTTGATTCCAGCTTGTGCTTCATCCAGCCCAAGCGATTCTCATGATGTATTCTGCATATAAGTTAAATAAGCATAATGACAGTATACAGCCTTGATGTGCTCCTTTTCCTATTTGGAACCAGTATGATTTTCCTTGCCCAGTTCTAACTGTTGCTTCCTGGCCTGCATACAGGTTTCTCAAGAGGCAAGTCAGGTGGTCTGGTATTCCCATCTCTTTCAAAATTTTGTGCAGTTTATTGTGATTCACACAGTCAAAGGCTTTGGCATAGTCAATAAAGCAGAAATAGATGTCTTTTTGGAAATCTCTTGCTTTTTCAATGATCCAGCAGATGTTGGCAATTTGATCTCTGGTTCCTCTGCCTTTTCTAAAACCAGCTTTAACATCTGGAAATTCATGAATTGCTGAAGCCTGGCCTGGAGAACTTTGAGCATTACTTTACTAGCATGTGAGATGAGTGCAATTGTATGGTAGTTGGAGCATTCTTTGGCATTGCCTTTCTTTGGGATTAGAATGAAAACTGACCTTTTCCAGTCCTGTGGCCACTGCTGAGTTTTCCAAATTGGCTGGCATATCGAGTGCAGTGCTTTCACAGCATCATCTTTTAGGATTTGAAAGAGCTCAACTGGAATTCCCTCACCTCCACTTGCTTTGTTCATAGTGATGCTTCTTAAAGCCCACTTGACTTCACATTCCAGGATGTCTGGCTCTAGGTGAGTGAGCACACCAATGTGATTATCTGGGTCATGAAGATCTTATGATCTTTTTTATACAGTCCTTCTTGTGTATTCTTGCCACCTCTTCTAAATATCTTCTGCTTCTGTTTGGTCCATACCATTTCTGTCCTTTATTGAGCCCATCTTTGCATGAAATATTCCCTTGGTATCTCAATTTTCTTGAAGAAATCTCTAGTCTTTCTCATTCTATTGCTTTCTTCTGTTTCTTTGCATTGATCACTGAGGAAGGCTTTCTTATCTCTCCTTGCTATTCTCTGTAACTCCGCTTTCAAATGGATATGTCTTTCCTTTTCTCCTTTGCTTTTCACTTCTCTTCTTTTCACAGCTATTTGTAAGGCCTCCTCCAACAGCCATTTTGCTTTCTTGAATTTCTTTTTCTCGGGGATTGTCTTGATCCCTGTCTCCTGTACAACGTCACAAACCTCTGTCCATAGTTCAACAGGCACTCTGTCTATCAGATCTAGTCTCTTAAATCTATTTCTCACTTCCAGTGTATAATCATAAGGGATTTGATTTAGGTCATACCTGAATGGTCTAGTGGTTTTCTCTACTTTCTTCAATTTGAGTCTGAATTTGGCAATAAGGAGTTCATGATCTGAGCCACAGTAAATTGTCAGCCGTAAAGTGAAGGTATTGTTCACTTCTGATTGATGAATTCTGATATCGAGAAGCTGATGGGCAGGGATTACTTTTTGAATGAGTTTCTGCAGAACTTCACATACATATCTTCAAAGGTGAAGCATAAAACCCACCATTCCTATCCTCGTGTTCATGCAGGATTGCAAAAACACAACCCAATTTTCCAAGAACATAGAAGCAACAGCATGAGAATGATCGAGATGGCAAGTGTGAGTCCAAGAACGTTTCTTGTCTATGCCTGTAGGCCACCACGGCTACGCCTCTGTGCAAACGTCCATCTCCTCTGCGGGCCTTCTCGGCTGTTCCTTTCCTCCGGCTGTCACTTTCCCTCCCCTACTCCTCTGCAACGTCTTTCTGCAACTAATCAAACTTTTGAATGGGAATACTGCATTCTCACTTTGTATTTATGTTTCTGCCTCTTGGAACGTGAAGACTGCTTTATATCTCTAAGAAAGTAAAGAAAAAGTAGTTTCACTTTTAAATTTTAAAGTACTTCTTTCCCAAAGGCCTTTACTTCAAAAGAAAAAGAGGAAAAGAAGCTCCTCCCCTTACTGAAAGCCTCCCCAGGAGAAATACAATCAAGCACATTTAGTTCCTTACGGGAGAGAAAGATCAGGCAGTCATCAGGCACCCCTTGCTGGGAAAATCTGGGACATGAGGGCCATTTCCACATATTTGGTTAATTAAAAAGTTAGAGCTTTATTTTACTGACTCTGTAGAATGATTTCTTTTCTTTTTCTGCATTTTGAACATATGCTCTTGTACTGAATTTTTATAATGCAATGCTTTGGAAAAAGCATGAATATAAAACTTCTTTTAAACATCTCCAACTCTAAACCCTAAATGCCATTTCCTTCTGTGAAGCAAGACTGTAAAAATGTGTAATTTGGGTGTTACAGGGCCTACTGTTACTACAGAAGACAATGTAAGTCAACGCTCGTTAAAATGGTGTGTGTTCCATATTATGACTTTTGATTATGAACACTGACTGCAATCATGACTCATCATTCCCGTGAGCTTTAAGACAAGAAGGTAAGAAATCTAAAGAGGAAAATTTCATGATCAGTATTTGAGCAATACTTGCCATCTCTTGTTTGACCACTTCCAATTTGCCTTGATTCATGGACCTGACATTCCAGGTTCCTATGCAATATTGTTCTTTACAGCATCAGACCTTGCTTCTATCATCAGTCACATCCACAACTGGGTATCGTTTTGGCTTTGGCTCCATCCTTTCATTCTTTCTGGAGTTATTCCTCCACTGATCTCCAATAGCATATGGACCACCTGCTGACCTGGGGAGTTCATCTTTCAGTGTCCTAACTTTTTGCCTTTTCATCACCACAATCACAGAATACTAGCCAATCTGATCACATGGACCACAGCCTTGTCTAACTCAATGAAACTAACCCATGTCATGCAGGGCCACCCAAGATGGCCAGGTCATGGTGGAGAGGTCTGACAGAATGTGGTCCACAGGAGAAGGGAATGACAAACCACTTCAGTATTCTTGCCTTGAGAACCCCATGAACAGTATAGAAAAAGAATAATAAATAAGAGGTATAAATTACTTTTTCTGTGAAAGGCATCATACTTATGGTTACACAAGCATTGAAGAGTTTAAATATTACAGGCAAATTTTCTAAGTTGCAGATTAGGAATTCCTTAAATTAGGATAATGATTCCTAACTACCTCATGCATTTCTTGTATAGATAAATGGGCATGTGAATATGCTTTGGAAATGACAGAGCACCAAATAAATAGAAAACTATATGATTATTCTATAGAGAATAGGTAATAAGATAAATGAAATTTTAAGTAGATAAAAATAATAGAAAACTTTTTATATTAAGAAATAATTCAAAGGAGCACTATTGAGGCTGAAAAGCAAATAACTGAGAAGGAAAAGTCAAAAGTTTAGATTGAAGCCATTAAGAAATACAGGTTGTTTCAAAGAAGATAGTCCACTGGTGACAGTAAAATTTAAAACTGCTTGAAATGAACCAAAGTAGAGAAATAATAAAATAAGCTGGAAAGCAGAAGGACAGATAAAGAAATAGTATTTTAAAATTTTGATAGAATTTGAGCTGAGCAGCAAGCAATAAAGAAAATCATAATTATTATGTAACCTCTATGTATCTGTATTTTATCACAATCAAAATGCATGATATATTGAAGTGACTAATAGCAATGCAAGCTAAGCATTTGTAGTCTCATTTTCAATATGATTTTTAAATGTATTAAAACTAACTTTTATGTTTGATGAAAATATTTTTCATATTTTAAAATTTATTTTAGTTTTGTTAGTTTTTATTTCTTAGATTTAAATTAATATTAATCAAAAGTTATAAATTTTTGTTATTATTATTTATTTTATAATGTTAATTCTTTGTGTCTTATTGCCCCTTCATGATGAAGAGAAACAGTAATTGGCTATATTTTTCAAATCATGCTTACTGGAGCCTAAGAATGTTAGAAGTATCTTAGTGACAGCTGGCAAAAGGCAGTGTGAAGGACAGGAACTCAGAAAGTAACAGGGGAAGCAGACAGGGTCTGAGCTCTGTAGTCCCACTTAAGTCAGGGAAATGCCACTTTTTTCTCCTTTGAATGAAGATTGAAATGTAATATAAAATTAATTTTTAACAAATTCTCTTGTTTTAATTGTTCTGAGTTCTTGAGTTTATGGTGAACATTGAGAATCTCATTTTACATTCACAACACGTTGCTACCCATTCTTTCCTAGTTATTTTATAAAATAATACTCATTTTCTTTTTATTTGGTTGATGTAATTTTTTATGATAATGTAGCTTTCATATAACTGTAATTTCAGAGTATCTTAAGGTACTTATTCCATCTTTTATTATTGCAGGAATCTAATTAACCTTTAAAAATAATTAGGACTTTTTGAAGTACAAATGTCAGAAACTCCATAGAAACAAGATTACATAAAAAGATAATTTATTGGTTTACAAAACCCAAGGAAGGAAGGAACACTAGAAATGTAAAAAAGACAAAAATGTAGCTGAGATTGAGGAACAGTAGGAACCAGGAAACAAGCAGTTTAAAGATTCATCTTCTCTGTCTCTCTTTCCTTTTCTCATTTTCCCCTCCCCACCCCTTCTCTAGTGCTAAGACTGTTACTGGCTCCTGAGTCACTGGACTCAATTCTGCACAGTGAATTCTGAGTAATGGCCAATTCTGATTGGTCCATCTTGAGTCAGAGGTTCACTCAGAAGTAGTCAATTGTAGCCAACAGAATAGGTTATAAAAAAAGCTGTTACAGTTCCCACATCAGTGGGAAGGTAAGGTTGGGGAGCAGATATAGGCTCAAATATCCATGGCCTAGATAAGTTAGTTTATTTATTGCTCAAATAGCAGTCTTGGTATATAGTCAAATATATGCTCCATAATTTCAGGGACCAGAGCTGCTGCTTTCTTGTAGATCTATAAGACCTAGGGTGTACCCTTGATCACATGACCTGAACTGGCTCACCAACATGCTATTTGCGTTAGTTGGAAGGAGAAGAGGGAAAAGAAGAAGGCATTCTTTTTCTTTTTAAGGGAACCGCCCCAAAGTTACATGCATTACTTTTCCTTAAGACTTGAGTCACATAAAGTCATATTTTTTTGCAAGGTAAGCCCAAGATACACTCTCTTCTCTCCTTTGTATCACAAAATGGGCATTTTAGAGTGTCTTGTAAATAGTGATGGTTCCTTTAAAATCAAGCAAATATATATATATATATATATGTATAGTATATATAATAAATCATTAACTCCAAGAGGAAAATGATGTGAGAAAGAAAATGTAATCATAATGTAATCATAGAATACTATTAGGTTCAATTGTGAATCAAATTTAAATACTATAAATAATGAAAGCCCTAGATGTGGATTTGGCCCCAAATCATAATGTTATTATACTGAAAAGATGGAGAAAAGGGAAGTTGTGAGAGAGCTAAAATTATTGCTTATGCATGACAAACTCCAGAGATAAACTTGAGAAATTAAGAGATAATAGTATTTGCCTATTATTTAGAAATATGGAGTCAAATAACAATGAATAGCTAGAGGAGTTAGAGGAGCTGGCAGGGAGCAGTCACTATACAATTCACAGGTCAGATACTATCTATGAAGTTTGAAACATCCAAACAAGGTGATATTGTTTTCCTATTTTCCTGTTGAAGACACTGAAGCCTTGGGGTATTAGGTGTAACTTTCTGAAGCTCTTATAGCTAGTAAGTAGCAGAACTGGCATTCAGACTTAAGCCTCTGACTCCAAAGTATGGAGCAAGTATGATGGTGATGATGATGATAGTAAAAACATTGGGATGTCTTTCTATTTCAGAACCAGACATTTTCCAAGATTACATTAAGCCCTACTTAGAACAAGCACGTCGAATCTGGCCGTGGCTCACTGGGGCAGCTGTGGTTGGGTCTGTCCTTACTGCTGTGCTGGGAGGACTTACTAGCCTGTTATGTCGTCGAAAGAGAAACCAGCTTCCAGAAGAAAAGCAGCCCCTGCTCCTGGAAAAAGAGGATTACCACAATGTGTTGTATCAGAGCCATTTATGAAAGGTTTAGGCAATAGAGTTGGAGCAAAAAACCTGACCTCGCTATAACTTAAATGATGTTAAAGTCCCCAGGGGATGTCCCAGCGGAAATCCTTGGCATGTGTCTCTGGAGACCCTTATCAGAACTGTTATCAATACAAAATGTACCCCTCCTCCTACTCAGGTAGAAGCCACCTGTGCTTGCTTTGCTGGATTTTGATCATTCCCTGAAGAGTTATTCTCAAGCTCCTATTTCCATGGAAAGGATGCCATTTGGTAATAAGTAACTGCTAGTTGTATCTGAATGAAAGTGCTCTTGTAAAACATGGGAACTATTGTGATTCTTTTCCTCTTGATTGTGGAATGACTTGTTTCTTTTATTATCACCTTTCTTTGATTTTAATAAAATAGCAACAAATTTACACTAATTGACTCCTTTGAGCTTGATAAATACATTTCAATTATCTTAAGAAAGCATAACATTCCCCTTATATTTTACATTCTTGCTCCAAAATATGTTATGGACTTCAAGTAGAAAATAGTCTTCAGACCTTTCCTGCCTTAATTTTGACTGTACATTTGAAGGTCATTGACATCAAGGATGCTCCTCCTGCAAAGAATCAAGCTAAGTACCTGTCTCAAGATATCCTCACTAAATGTGTTGACAATAAAATAATCTTGTTATAGCACTGTAAAAATATCTTCTAAAAAGGACTTTATTTTATTAGAGAATGTTTAAAATGCTGTGAAACATTTGCTAGTAGAAAACAATTGCATGAATATTAGCCTGTCTGTAGCTTTAGTTAAATAACTTATTTCTATTTTTCCTGGCAATTAAGACCCTAAATTAAGATGTCCAGATAATCTTGCTTCTTGAATTTTTGGTCCAGTTGAATTTCTAAAAATAATCCAATTGATATTCCATTCCTTCTATTGATATGTATAGCATAAAAGACTAGTGGGTGGAAGTTATCGGGGACCCATTTGGGTATAATAAAAGGAAAAACTATCCAATATTCAGAGTTTTCCAAAACCAAAATGGACATTTTGGGAAAATAATAAGTGTTTGCCATTAGAGTTCTTCACATAGAGGTTGGATGACAAATTTGACTTGAATTCTAGAAATAGAATTTAAGTATTGAGTCTATAGTCCTACTTATTTACACTGGCTCAGGGCTTATAACAACTCCCCATTCAGAAACGAGGCAAAATGTGCTCTAGAAAAAGTCCCTCTGACTCTGCCACAGTATTTCAGTGTGTTTCACCAAATTTCTTCTTCCACCATCTCATCCAAATTCAATAACTCTGTGCTTGAATCCCTAGTTTCTTTTAGTTCCCTTATGTCTAGTTTGCATTTACTTGCTCACTGTTTTTAGGTATGTATCTCCATTTGACTGCTTGACTTATACTTCCAGCCTTATCCCTAAACACTGTCTTTTCACTCTCTCTCTCTTGAGATGGCCATGCTCTTAAAACAGAATTATTCAATCCAAGCTCCAGAAATCCAACCTCAGTCTGACACCTAAACCTCTACATCTCTGGAATGGTATTTAAGAGAGGACCCATTGACCTGTATGGTGCCTTTCAATTAAAATATCCTACAATTCCTATAAGGCATGCCATGTCGTGTTAGACTGTTTATGAATGCACTTAGAAATTCAGAGAAAAGTAAAAATCATCTTGCTATATATATTGGTCAAATGATTTTGGCTAATTTTCATCTAGAATAAATGTGCAATTATTGAAGTAATGCCATCAACTCTCAGAGATTCAGTTCAGTTCAGTCGCTCAGTCGTGTCCGACTCTTTGCGACCCCATGAATCACAGCACGCCAGGCCTCCCTGTCCATCACCAACTCCCAGAGTTCACTCAGACTCATGTCCATCGAGTCAGTGATGCCATCCAGCCATTTCATCCTCTGTCGTCCCCTTCTCCTCCCGCCCCCAATCCCTCCCAGCATCAGGGTCTTTTCCAGTGAGTCAGCTGTTCGCATCAGGTAGCCAAAGTATTGGAGTTTCAGCTTCAGTATCAGTCCTTCCAATGAATATTAAGAACTGATTTCCTTTAGGATTGACTGGTTGGATCTCCTTGCAGTCCAAGGGACTCTCAAGAATCTTCTCCAGCACCAAAATTTGAAAGAACAGAAACAAGCAAAACAGAGCAAAGAGTGGCAAAATAAATTTTGATGAGGTATGAAGAAAATTTTCAAGAAACAGGAATAGTGATTGTGGTTGCCTTTAGTCTGATCTCAGAATGCAAAATAATTATTTAGCTAAGTTTGATTTGAAAGAAATGTTCAGTCCAGGTGACATTTTAAATCATTTTTACAAAGCATCTTGAATCAAAATCTACCCAAGGAATTTTCATTGCTGCTGATGGGATCTGTATGAAGTCATTCTTTTCCTTATCACAAGGCAATTCCCTCTTTTATCACTGAACTTCAACATAGAATTATCATTTTGTTTCTCTAGAGGCTCAGGTTATCCACTTGTGTAGCAACAACATCTGAGATAAAACCACCACCACACTGACTCCGTGGTTTTTTCAATAAGGTACCAAAATTACATAACTGATATTTTAAGATACTTGGCAGTTTCATTAAATGCTAATCAGCATCATATTCTGCGGCATTATTTTATAGTATGGATTTTATAAATTGCTTCGTCTGGGTCTCTGCTGTTTTTCTATTACTACATTAGAAGTCACATTTTGTTACAGAGAAAGAAATAAGCAGCTTCCTCTCTTTTTGTTCCTCTCTCTGTGCTTTAGTTTTTTAAAGACTATTTTTAGTATCCAACCTTTCCAACAAGTCAAATGTATAATTCTCCATCTGTAGAAATAAATATGTGATGGATACGAGTCATTTCAACAATGTCTCTTGCTGGCTGACACCTGGCTTTGATTGTGAATGTTTTAAAATAGCCTTTCCCTTGTTTATATGGGCTTTGATTTGTAGGAACAGTTTTCTTTGTCATTATAAAAAAAGGCCTCATTGGGGCCACCTATTGTGAGCTTGTGTTTTGGAGGGCATGTCAGTAGAACAAAAGTCCACTGGCCTTCTGATTAGACTCCTTCTGAAAGCTGCTAAAATGCAAGTATGAGTTTTTTAACTTTGTGTTGCTTATTTTCAAAAGCATTTGCCAGTTTGTACAATATAATGAATATAAAATTGCCTTTGGCAACCACGGGAAGCTTTAAGGGCTTTCAAATCCTTCAGCTATTTAAAATTGTAAGGAATCTTTTTAAGTATTTTCTTTTAAATCAAAACCTTATTAAAACTCTAGATAGCCTACGTTTATCTAATTGTTTCATGAGTTCTTTTTTTAATAGCAATATTCTTGTAACTTCATGTTAATCTACCAATTCTTGTATGTTTTTTAATCATTTTTATGGTGACTTCTAATTTCTTCTTTTCAAATGAAGAGCTAAGATGTTAATGCAGTGAGTGGTTATGATGTTCCAAGAACTGTGATAAACACAGCATATTAACATATGTTAATTCATCTAATCTTCATGATTTCAGTATCAGAGTATTATTCATATTTTTAAATGAGGAGATTGTGGCTTAAATAAGAGATTTGCCTTCCCTATTTACATACGTGTTCAGTAGTTTAGGTAATTTATCTGGGATTTGAATCCAGTTCTTCATGATTATAAATTTCATTATTTGTTATTCAATTTTATTGACATGCCATACTTTATCAACTGTCTTTCCTGAATATTTAGATTTCATCTAGCTGTAAATTATTGTTATAATGAATATCCTGGTACATTTTGCATCTTATTTCACTTCATTTGTTTTCTAGGAGTAGAATCTCTGGGTCAAAGCATTTGAATACTTTCATGGTTTTTGTAATGAATTGTCATATGCTTTTGAAAAGGGTTGCATTGATCAAAAAATGCAAAGAGATGGAGTCTAAAAATAAGAGATCAAAAGGGATGAAGAAAATGCAAAGGTGAAGAACTTAGAAGAAAGAAATGTTGCAAGTCTCTCTGAGAGGAACTGAAGACGTAATTGCCACTTCACTTGGTGCTTCTTCTCATGAAATTTTTCAAATTATAACATTTAAGTAATGAGCATTTTCTTTCATTAAAATCAAGAAAATACAGACTGAGGCCATTTCAGAAAGGTAGGGAGAAACATGCATGCAAATTGGTTCTCAGGTAAGATATTTTTAGAAATGAGTTCATCTTGGCTAGGTAGAAACATGTGTGTACCTTTCAGAATCATATAGGGATGAAAATAGCAAAACCAGAAATCCATACTCGGAAGAATAAGCCCAGGTCATCAAAACAGTCTGAATCAAAGCAGAGTCAGGGTCAATGATCAGGATAGACAGGAGATCATGTGACAGGGTAGGGAAGGCTGGAAAGGACCTGAAAACCAAGCCCAAGACAAGTTTGAACCACTTGTTTTTACTGCTTTTTGAGAAAGTTCTGCATTCTTCCTTGAACTTGGTCATGCGTGCTAGGTTGATTCAGCCATGTCCGACTCTTTGTGACCCCCACAGACTGTAGCCTGCCCGACTCCTCTGCCCATGGGATTCTCCAGGCAAGAATATTGGAGTGGGTTGCCAGGCCCTCCTCCAGGGGATCTTCCTGACCTGACCCAGGGATCGAACCCCAGTGTCTTATGTCTCCTGCATTGATAAGAAGATTCTTTACCACTAGCGCCACCTGAATTTTGTCAGTCTTCTTTATCAAATCATGTCATTTTAAAACATTCTTGCCAGAGGAATTATAAAGATAGATGTGTCTGTGTGAGTGTTCACATATGTGTGGAGAGAAAGAGGGAGAAAGGGGGACAGAAAATACAGAAAGAATGAAAACATTTCTCCTCTCTCTAATACTGGAGAGAACTTTGTTGCTGATTATATGCTTTCTATTGCTACTGCAGGGGGTTCCCTGGTGGCTCAGTGGTAAAGAACCCACTTGCCAATGAAGGAGACATGGTTTGATCCCTGGATCGGGAAGATCCCCTGGAGAAAGAAATGGCAACTCCAATATTCTTGCCTCAGAAATCCCATGGACAGAGGAGCCTGGCAGGCTGCAGCCCATAGGTCACAAAAGGCAGATATGACTTAGCAATTGAACAGCAACATTGATAGTGCAGTAAATAACCACAAACACAGTGGCTTAAAATGCCACAGGTTGGTTATCCTGTAATTCAGTAGACCAGAGTTGCAGGTTCTACTGTTACAGGTTTCAAAGGGCTGAAATCAAAGTGGCAGTGAGGTTATGTTCTTTGTGGAGACACGAGGAAATAGTTCATTTCCTTGCCTTTTTCAGCATCCTGAAGCCATCTGCATGCCTCGTCACCTGGCCCCCTCCCTCCTTCTTTAAAGACAGATAGCATTGCCTCACTTTGATCCTTATTCTGTAATCACATCTCTCTCTCTCTGACTGACTGCAGCAAGAAAGTTTTCTGCTTTTAAGCAATCAAAATAGTTTGGGTCAACCAGGTACTCCTAGAAATTCCATTTCAAGATCCTTCACTTTAATCATATCCCCAAAGCCTTTTTTGCTATGTTAATAACATGCACCTAGGTTCTGGGGATTAGGATAGGGACATTTGAGGGGAGACAGGAAAAAGCATTATTCTTCCTACAATATTGACCTAAGAACTAACAAGAATTGGTAAGATGATAAATTGTTCGTATGTGATTAACATGGCATGGGCTGTGATATTCAGTACATTAAAGATACAGGAAAACCTTTAAAATGCATGGGATCTGAAGTCAGACTCTATGAATTGGAGTCCTGGCTCAGTCTCATTAACTGTATGACCTTGTATGAATTATTTTACCTTTACATTCCTTGGTTTTTGCATTTTTAAAGTATAATAATAGAATGTTCCTTAACATGGTCTGGAGAATAATACAAGCATTTATTAGTGACAGGAAAGGGATGACAAACCTAGACAGTGCATTGAAAAGCAGAGACATTACTCTGCTGACAAAGGTCTGTATAGTCAAGGCTATGGTTTCTCCAGGGGTCACATATGGTTGTGAGGGTTGGACCATGAAGAAGGCAGAACGCCAAAGAATTGATGCCTTCGAACTGTGGTGCTGGAGATGACTCTTGGATCAAACCAGTCAATCATAAGGGAGATAAACCCTGAATATTCACTGGAACGAATGGTGCTGAAGCTGAAGCTCCAGTATTTTGGTCATCTGATGTGAACAGACAGCTGAATGGAAAAGTCCTTGAGGCTGGGCATAAGAGACTGAGGGCATAAGGAGAAGAGGGCTTCAAGGGATGAGATGGCTGACTGGCATCACTGATGGAATGAACATGAACCTTGGGCAAACTCCGGGAGATGGTGAAGGACAGGGAAGTCTGATGTGCTGCAGTCCATGGGATCACAAAGAGTTGGACATGACTGGGCAACTGAATAACAGCTTAAGTACTCAGTAAGTGTTATTTATCAATTCTCATAGAGCACATTAACTTAGCACAAATTAACTATCTTTAAAAAAGAGAGACAAAGTATAATCATACATTTTGCTTCTGCAAAATCATTTTGCATAATATGAATATAGTAAATCTGTTTAGTGAAATGATGATATATGGTCTTCCCAGGTGGCCCTAGTGGTAAAGAATCTGCCTACTAATGAAAGAGACACAAGAGATATGGGTTCAATCCCTAGATTAGGAAGATCCCCTGGAGTAGGAAATGGCAACTGCCTAGAAGATTCCATGGACAGAGGACCTTTGCCGGCTACAGTCCATAGGACCACAAAAAGTTGAACATGACTGAGCATACACATGCATCATGATCCTTTGACTGTGTGGATCACAATAAACTGTGGAAAATTCTGAAAGAGATGGGAATACCAAACCACCTGACCTGCCTCTTGAGAAATCTGTATGCAGGTCAGGAAACAACAGATAGAACTGGACATGGAACAACAGACTGGTTTCAAATAGGAAAAGGAGTTCCTCAAGGCTGTATATTGTCACCCTGCTTATTTAACTTATATGCAGAGTACATAATGAGAAATGCTGGACTGGAAGAAACACAAGCTGGAATCAAGATTGCCAGGAGAAAATATCAATAACCTCAGATATGCAGATGACACCACCCTTATGGCAGAAAGTGAAGAGGAACTAAAAAGCCTCTTGATGAAAGTGAAAGTGAAGAGTGAAAAAGTTGGCTTAAAGCTCAACATTCAGAAAACGAAGATCATGACATCTGGTCCCATCACTTCATGGCAAAGAGATGGGAAAACAGTGGAAACAGTGTCAGACTTTATTTTTTTGGGCTCCAAAATCACTGCAGATGGTGACGGCAGCCATGAAATTAAAAGACGCTTACTCCTTGGAAGAAAAGTTATGACCAATCTAGATAGCATTTTCAAAAGCACAGACATTACTTTGCCGACTAAGGTCCGTCTAGTCAAGGCTATGGTTTTTCCAGTGGTCATGTATGGATATGAGAATTGGACTGTGAAGAAGGCTGAGCGCCAAAGAATTGATGCTTTTGAACTGTGGTGTTGGAGAAGACTCTTGAGAGTCCCTTGGACTGCAGGGAGATCCAACCAGTCCATTCTGAAGGAGATCAGCCCTGGGATTTCTTTGGAAGGAATGATGCTGAAGCTGAAACTCCAGTACTTTGGCCACCTCATGCGAAGAGTTGACTCATTGGAAAAGACTCTGATGCTGGGAGGGATTGGGGGCAGGAGGAGAAGGGGATGAGAGAAGATGAGGTGGCTGGATGGCATCACTGACTTGATGGACGTGAATCTGAGTGAACTCCAGGAGTTGGTGATGGACAGGGAGGCCTGGCGTGCTGCGATTCATGGGGTCGCAGAGAGTCAGACATGACTGAGTGACTGAACTGAACTGAACTGATACCTTAAGACAGAGAAACATTTAAGATATAGAAATATACATCATGCCAGTAACAGGTTCACAGTTCATAAAACACTCGTGGCTATTAAACCATCTCTGAATGTGGTACTGAACTGCTCAACTGCGCCAGCAGGAAGGACTTCTGTTTGAATCAGCAGTAATGGTTTATACTTTGCTTATTCATTCATTCAATTAACAATTATTTGTAGGACTTCCACTCTATGTTGGTACTGTGCTAGGGATACAAAGGTTAATAAGGTTTGATCTCCATTCTCAGTGAAATCAGAATAAAATACATAAATTGTTACATAATAAGTATTGCATAAGTATTGTAGGTATTTTAAGAATACCATACTAACACCATTTGTTGTTGTCGTTTAATTGCAAAGTTGTGTCTGACTCTTTTGTGACATCTTGGACCGAAGCCCACCAGTCTCCTCTGTCCATGGGATTTCCCAGGCAAGAATAATAAAGTGGGTTGCCATTTCCTTCTTCAAGGGATCTTCCTGACCCAGGGAGGGAACATGCATCTCCTGCACTGGCAGGTGGATTCTGAGCCACCAGGGAAGAGGTGCATTAATATGAACTTGGGAGACACAGAAGACTTCAATGATAAACTGATCATTGAACTGAACTCATCAAAATCACCCATGAGATGAGATGGCTGATGGTCTCAACAAAATCATGGCCTGGATGAAAGCAAGTGTGGACAAGTGATGGCCCATGGCCTAAACCCTGCCTGCCATCAGTTTTTGTTCTTTAAATTTTATTGGAACACAGCTACACTCATTCACTTATGTTACATACTGTCTATGACTGTTTTCATGATACAATGATAGAATTGGATAGTTGCAGAAGAAACCATATGGCTTACAAACCTACAGTATTTACTATCCGTCCCTTTGTTGAAAAAAGTTTGCTGTCCCTGGCCTTAAACCAAATCAAGAAATTCAGAGTAGCTGAAGGGAAGGTAGTTATAAAATCATGAAAGAGTTCCACCTTAACAATTGTGACAACAATAGTTCATTAGTGTTCTTGCTAATTTCACTCTTGCCAGTTTATTAAGATATAAAGTTCTTTGGTACACATATAAATATAGACATACCTATAGACACAGGTATGTATATGATATTAATATCA
Source organism: Cephalophus harveyi (assembly GCA_006410635.1). Classification (NCBI taxonomy): domain Eukaryota; kingdom Metazoa; phylum Chordata; class Mammalia; order Artiodactyla; family Bovidae; genus Cephalophus; species Cephalophus harveyi. The sequence goes on from SJYT01024733.1 coordinate 18,685, forward strand.
TACTTACAATATTAAATTTTGTGAATAAATTATATGTAATTGTTTTTGCTGTTTGTACATGAAACTGCCAAATAGGAAATCCTCTATTCTTTTGCTAGAAACAATATTAACATCCTATATCTCAATTTTACTCATCTTTTTTTAACCCCTGCTGTTTCTATGTACATGACCTTCCTGTCCCATGTTTCTATAATCTTGAGATCCCAACCCTCCTGAACTTCCCGGGGCCTTTGCTTCATCAGCTTTCCTCATGCCTCCCTGCATCTTCAGCTCTTCCCACTCTGTAGGATCCTTATCCCTTCCACATTTAGACATGCTCATCTTAAGAAGAAAATTGCTCTCCACTGATATCATTTCCACTCAACTTTTCCCCTATTTCTTATGTACAGTCAAGCTTCTTAGCTGTTTTAAATTTGTGTTCTGTCTCTTCTGTACTACTCAACCCAGCCCAGCTTATTTTCTGTCCCCATCTCTCTACGAAGCTTTTTACCAAGGTCACTAATGGTCTCTACATTGCCATATCAGAGGATTTTTTCTGATGCATTTACTTGATATTTGGTCATGTTATAACTTCTTATTGCTCTCCTCTTGAACAATTTTCTTGTGGTTTCTGGGAGACAATCTGCTTGTGATTTTCTTTCTTACTTCCTGGCTATTCTTTCTCAGCTTCTTTTATAGGTTCAACTCTTCTTTATCTAAATATGGGGGGATTCTTAGTTGGGGTTCTCTGAGAAATGGACTAAGACAAGTTTTCATGCAGGAGTTCTGCTAGGGGGTACTTATAGGATTACCACCTCTAAGAGAGAAACGGAAGTAGGATGTGGAAATAAGAGAAAATGTAATACAACAGAGTCCTCAGCCAACCCTACAGAGAGCTCTAAGATGAATATCTATTATCTCTCCATCTATCTATCTATTTGTTTATTATACAGGATTGTCTTATACAGCAATGCAAGACTGATGAAATAAATCTGAAATCCTTATGGCAAGCAGTCAGAAAGAAGATAAGCAAACTGGAACCCCAAGAGCATGAAGTGAAACTTGTTCACAAGGGAGAGTCTCTTAGTTAGCAAAGTCCAAAACCCTGTAGAAAAAGGCTTGACAACTGATTGCCAGAATAATCTCCTTCTTGATTAACACACAATCAACTGATTAAAAAGTTTAATCATATCTGCAAAATCCCTTCACAGCGGTACTCATATTAACATTTGACTGGCTAACTGGAGAGAATGTATGAATGCTACAAAATACATACTCCAGCTCTCTGAGAGAATATTCCTTTTGTTCCCTTTCCTCGACAGGGGACTCAGGGAACTGTGGCTCATCATAGCCAAGTTGACAGAGCAAATGCCATCACACATGGGAGGACTAAGCCCTTCATGCTCAGAACCATTCTCAGGCCACGGCTACTGGACTTGCTCATTCACCATCAAATTGCCAAGCCAGCGGCCTCTTGGTGGTAGACCACTGGATCCCACGGTCATATGCCCCCGTTCCAAGCTTTTTAAAATACAGTGTTAGTATCCTATGATTCCCCTCTGGATTCATTGATACTTCTCTAAAACTACATTTCCTACAATTAGCCTTGACTTCCAGAGCACAGACACCACTGAGCATCTCAAAAATATGAGTGTCCTTCTCATCAGCAATTCCTTATCATCTTGGCAAACAGAGATTTCTGGAAGTCTTACCATGCAATGTAATCAGAGGTGGTTTTCCTAGCCGCATCTGGGATCCATTCTGACCTGCTCTGTGATCTTCTCTTCACCAACAGCCATGGAGGTTCTCACATTGCTCTTTCATCTAGTGTGGGCCATAAATCTCTGCTTTAGTTCTGGTCTAAGCCATCATCATCTGTTGCTGAAACTACTACAATAACCTCTTGACTGGATTCTACTTTCTTCATCTACCTTTTTCTAATACACATAGTGACTGAAGTGACTGTTTTCAAGCGTGCTTATAACCCTTTAGAAGGTTAACATTTTCCTCCAGTTAAATTTCAGATACTCAGCAAAGAGCTCCCTGATGTGGCCCCTGCCAGTCTTTCCATTCTGTCTCATGCAACTCTGCACATTACCTGCAGTTCTCTAACCACATAGTATGTTTTAGCTAATTAAACATGTGATTTGTTCTGCCACTTTAGGACCGCCCTCTCACTTCACCCCACACTTTTTTCAAGTTTCTACTCATATCTTTGATGTCTTCTTAAATGCCACTTTCTCCAAATTGCCTTCCCAATCTAATTCCAATCTTTCTTTCTTAACCTCTTATCATGTATTTTACTTTCCTTTCATAGAACTTACCATGCTTTTCATTATATATCTATTTGTGTGCATTAAGTTTAATGTATTTTCTTCCACCAAACTATACACTCTATGAAGACAAGGCCTGCAGTGATTTTCAGACATGATATTTCTAGTGCCTGACCCCTAGTAAGCATGTGCTGCTAAGTCACTTCAGTCGTGTCCGACTCTGTGTGATCCCATAGATGGCAGCCCACCAGGCTCCCCCATCCCTGGGATTCTCCAGGCAAGAACACTGGAGTGGGTTGCCATTTCCTTCTCCAGTGCCTGAAAGTGAGAAGTGAAAGTGAAGTTGCTCAGTCATGTCTGACTCTTAGCGACCTCATGGACTGCGGCCTACCAGGCTCCTCCGCCCATGGGATTTTCCAGGCAAGAGTACTGGAGTGGGTGCCATTGCCTTCTCCAGTAAGCATGTGATGGAGGGTAAATGGAAGAATAAGAGTGCAACTCACAAAAGGTTGGACTTCAGCAAGTAGAGAAAAATAAAAATAGAAGAAACAGTTTATACTTAGAAACTGTTCACTTTCAGCATATTGAGAACTTCCATAAAGTAAGGGCTGCTGATAGCTCTAGAAAAAGTCACGCTTGGCTAAAATGAAGAAATACTCCTAATAAAAGAAGACAGAGAACTGAAGTTGGTGAAAAGAGTGACCCTGAGAAGACAGAAATGCACACAGAAAAGATTCTCAGCAGGAACTGAAAGCATAACGACGTGATAAATCTGCTAGTGATTCTAGAAGACCATGTTCTAAGATATAGATGGTCAACATTCCTATTAGAGATTCTATTGCATAAGTCATGATGAAAAGGCCATTAATGATAGACAATAGTGGAATCATGTATATTTAAAAAAAAACAAACAAACTTTAATTCAGAACAATTTTTGGTAGAAAGAAATAGATGAAAGCTTGAGCTGAAATTAGGCATCCCCAATCTTGGATTCCCTGGTGGCTCAGACAGTGAAGTGTCTGCCCACAATGCAGGAGACCCTGGTTTGATCCCTGGGTTGAGAAGATCCCCTGGAGATGGAAATGGCAACCCATTCCAGTACTCTTGCCTAGAAAATTCCATGATGGAGGAGCCTGGTGGGCTACAGTCCATAGGGTTGCAAAGAGTTGGACACAACTGAGCGACTTCACTAAGCTTGGATTTGTGCAGATACAGAAATGAAGAGACAGAAATTCTGCCCTTCAGATGCTTAGAGTCCATGAAGAAATGTAAGAAATATACACACAAGCTATAAACATATAGCAGATTTGGCTTATGGTCAATAGAGAAGAATTACAGAAGTTGAAAGATTTTATGGACTTAATATTTAGATAGAGTTTTGTCATATGATATGTCAGCATCTGATGTTTAATGCATTTGTTCTCATTCCACTGTCACTAAAATTGAGTTTAGTATTATCTTTTCTTTCCTTGAAAAATAAGGAAACTAGAATGCCAAGAGGCTATGCCCAAGGTTGTACTGCTAGTTTGAAGCTGTGATCCAAACCCACATCTGACTCCAAAGTTCATGTTCTTTCTAATATTCCAAGCTGGTATAGCTTATTGCCATATGTGTGTTACTGTGTGTTGTGTGTGTGTGCATCTGGTGGTAACATCAAGAAAAGTTCAAGGAAGAAAATGTATTTAAAGTCATATGCCCCCGTTCCAAGCTTTTTAAAATACAGTGTTAGTATCCTATGATTCCCCTCTGGATTCATTGATACTTCTCTAAAACTACATTTCCTACAATTAGCCTTGACTTCCAGAGCACAGACACCACTGAGCATCTCAAAAATATGAGTGTCCTTCTCATCAGCAATTCCTTATCATCTTGGCAAACAGAGATTTCTGGAAGTCTTACCATGCAATGTAATCAGAGGTGGTTTTCCTAGCCGCATCTGGGATCCATTCTGACCTGCTCTGTGATCTTCTCTTCACCAACAGCCATGGAGGTTCTCACATTGCTCTTTCATCTAGTGTGGGCCATAAATCTCTGCTTTAGTTCTGGTCTAAGCCATCATCATCTGTTGCTGAAACTACTACAATAACCTCTTGACTGGATTCTACTTTCTTCATCTACCTTTTTCTAATACACATAGTGACTGAAGTGACTGTTTTCAAGCGTGCTTATAACCCTTTAGAAGGTTAACATTTTCCTCCAGTTAAATTTCAGATACTCAGCAAAGAGCTCCCTGATGTGGCCCCTGCCAGTCTTTCCAGTCTGTCTCATGCAACTCTGCACATTACCTGCAGTTCTCTAACCACATAGTATGTTTTAGCTAATTAAACATGTGATTTGTTCTGCCACTTTAGGACCGCCCTCTCACTTCACCCCACACTTTTTTCAAGTTTCTACTCATATCTTTGATGTCTTCTTAAATGCCACTTTCTCCAAATTGCCTTCCCAATCTAATTCCAATCTTTCTTTCTTAACCTCTTATCATGTATTTTACTTTCCTTTCATAGAACTTACCATGCTTTTCATTATATATCTATTTGTGTGCATTAAGTTTAATGTATTTTCTTCCACCAAACTATACACTCTATGAAGACAAGGCCTGCAGTGATTTTCAGACATGATATTTCTAGTGCCTGACCCCTAGTAAGCATGTGCTGCTAAGTCACTTCAGTCGTGTCCGACTCTGTGTGATCCCATAGATGGCAGCCCACCAGGCTCCCCCATCCCTGGGATTCTCCAGGCAAGAACACTGGAGTGGGTTGCCATTTCCTTCTCCAGTGCCTGAAAGTGAGAAGTGAAAGTGAAGTTGCTCAGTCATGTCTGACTCTTAGCGACCTCATGGACTGCGGCCTACCAGGCTCCTCCGCCCATGGGATTTTCCAGGCAAGAGTACTGGAGTGGGTGCCATTGCCTTCTCCAGTAAGCATGTGATGGAGGGTAAATGGAAGAATAAGAGTGCAACTCACAAAAGGTTGGACTTCAGCAAGTAGAGAAAAATAAAAATAGAAGAAACAGTTTATACTTAGAAACTGTTCACTTTCAGCATATTGAGAACTTCCATAAAGTAAGGGCTGCTGATAGCTCTAGAAAAAGTCACGCTTGGCTAAAATGAAGAAATACTCCTAATAAAAGAAGACAGAGAACTGAAGTTGGTGAAAAGAGTGACCCTGAGAAGACAGAAATGCACACAGAAAAGATTCTCAGCAGGAACTGAAAGCATAACGACGTGATAAATCTGCTAGTGATTCTAGAAGACCATGTTCTAAGATATAGATGGTCAACATTCCTATTAGAGATTCTATTGCATAAGTCATGATGAAAAGGCCATTAATGATAGACAATAGTGGAATCATGTATATTTAAAAAAAAAAACAAACAACTTTAATTCAGAACAATTTTTGTTAGAAAGAAATAGATGAAAGCTTGAGCTGAAATTAGGCATCCCCAATCTTGGATTCCCTGGTGGCTCAGACAGTGAAGTGTCTGCCCACAATGCAGGAGACCCTGGTTTGATCCCTGGGTTGAGAAGATCCCCTGGAGATGGAAATGGCAACCCATTCCAGTACTCTTGCCTAGAAAATTCCATGATGGAGGAGCCTGGTGGGCTACAGTCCATAGGGTTGCAAAGAGTTGGACACAACTGAGCGACTTCACTAAGCTTGGATTTGTGCAGATACAGAAATGAAGAGACAGAAATTCTGCCCTTCAGATGCTTAGAGTCCATGAAGAAATGTAAGAAATATACACACAAGCTATAAACATATAGCAGATTTGGCTTATGGTCAATAGAGAAGAATTACAGAAGTTGAAAGATTTTATGGACTTAATATTTAGATAGAGTTTTGTCATATGATATGTCAGCATCTGATGTTTAATGCATTTGTTCTCATTCCACTGTCACTAAAATTGAGTTTAGTATTATCTTTTCTTTCCTTGAAAAATAAGGAAACTAGAATGCCAAGAGGCTATGCCCAAGGTTGTACTGCTAGTTTGAAGCTGTGATCCAAACCCACATCTGACTCCAAAGTTCATGTTCTTTCTAATATTCCAAGCTGGTATAGCTTATTGCCATATGTGTGTTACTGTGTGTTGTGTGTGTGTGCATCTGGTGGTAACATCAAGAAAAGTTCAAGGAAGAAAATGTATTTAAGCTAATCTTTCTGGTTATTTAATGACTAGTATGTTTTGAATCAAGGCTTGAAAACAAAACTGAAAGGAGTGTGTTTGAGAATGTGGAATGTGTTTCCTTTGATAATGAGATATTTCTAGCAAAGCAAAAGTAAGCAGTGCTTTCCTGATCCTCAGTTAGCTATAGATCACTGGGATGAGTGGGATCACTGGGATGAAAATTTTCATCCTGGAAAATTTCCTTTAAGAAACATCTCGTGTGTGCTCAGTTCTGTTCAACTCTTTGCGACCCTGTGGACTATAGCCCTCCAGGCCTCTCTGTCCATGGTATTTTTCAGGCAAGAATACTGGAGTGGGATAGCATTTACTCCTCCAGGGGATCTTCCTGAGCCTATGATCGAACCCATGTCTCCTGAGTCTCCTATATTGGCAGGTGGATTCTTTACCACTGAGGCTCCTGGGAAGCCCAAGATACGTCTCAGTTGCTGCCTAAAAGAATTTTGAGTGTAAGTAAAAGAGAAGGCAGAGAGATAGTGATATTAATCTTTTAATAAAATGCTTTCAAATACATATGGGAAAATCATTTCTATTATGTTATGTGAGCTGTCTCAAATTTAATGCTGTTCTATATTTTGGCCACTGAGTCAGTGAACTGATGTTGAGGTTGTATCTACAACTAAGATGGTGGATATGGAACAAGAAAAGGACAGAGGCAAGATATTCCAAAAAAGGAAAATAACTAAGAGTTTTTTTGGTGCCATAAGGAAGAGAGAAAACTAATCAAAATTAATATTCAAGTTTTTAAGTCTGATCTCTCTTTTTCTTAATGACTCAAATAACGTGTAAGTGCTAAAAACATAATCTTGATCATATAAATTTTTAACTGATTCCTTCTAGCTTTTCTTTATAATAGCTTTCTTTCTTGAGGACAGCCAGTTTAGAATTATTTCTGTGCTTATGAATATGTCCTAACAGTACCCAATATTTCCTATTAGTTATACTCCTTAGTTGTAATAGCACAATGAGAATTAGATTTAATTTAGCAAACAGTTACTGAGAACCTATTGAGGATCAGATATTTTGCTAAGACTTAGAATACAAAGATGATTAAGACCCTAAGAGTGTGCACTTCACTGAAGAAATGAACAATTAGTGGAGCTGACAGGGAAGTAGACAAAAAACTATGAAATTGTAATGGAAATGTAATCACCTCAGAGCAATATTTTAAGGCACATTTTCATAAATAATACGGAAAAGGCATGAATTATCAATGGTCTACTACCTGATTTCTTCAGATGATTTATTTTCTCCCATAATAATTATAGTAGTTACCTCTTTATCTATTTAATGCTAGACATAATTCTAAACCATATTATTTTATAATTTCTGGTTCTCACATACCCAAAAAGTGGAAAAACGTGAACAAAAAATAGCTGCCCAAAAGTCACAAATCTAGTAAATGTGTAGAACCAGGAATTTTAATTCGTACCTTCCTGCTTCCAGACTGTCATGCTTATCTTTCTGTACTTATTAAAATTATTAATAGCAATGAGTACTTACTTAGTGTCCCTAAATACATCATATCTATTAACTTATGTAACCCTCATTTTACAAATAGGAAAACTAAAACTGATAAAAGTTTTCTTAAAAATGACCCACATAACAGAGCTTACATTAGTGGAGGTAAGATTTTAACTTAAGCAGTAAGAGTCTAAAATTCAGGGGATTTGTCTCAAAAGGAATTCTAACTCCATATTGCATTATATGGCCAATGCTGGAATTCTGTAGGTCCATAAAGACACCTGTCTATGAAGTCAGCTGAAACAAATCATCAGCCTTCCTTTTGACAAGAACCTAAAGGCTCCTTGGTAAAGTATAATACCGAAAATACAACATTTGATAAGCAAGTAAAACAGAATCACCGTGTTGTGTAATGACTAAAACTACTGTCTCAGGTATAGTGAATCTTCTGTGTTGAAATAAATCAAATATTGGTGAGAAAACTGGTAAGTAGTGGTTTTCAGAAGTGTAATAAAGAGTGGCTAATTGGGTAGAGCTTGTTTTTCTTGAGAATGTAACCTCTTCTGTAGGTCACAGCTGGAATTAAGAGATCTGACTTAAATCAAAAAGAGATTTGACTTAATCACTTAAAGTGATGGGCTGGAAAATACAGGGAAGTTAACAAAGAGAAAAAGGAATATCTTAGAGAACAGCTAATTCTATCAACACAGATTACATTCACCACAATCCACTCAAAGGAAACATGGAAATAAATAGGCTGAAGAAGCAGATGAGAAAAAAAAGGAGGGAAACAGACAAGGAGTATTAGTGCTTTGGGGAGTATTTTAATAATTTTCAAAGGGGATCAAAAAATGGTTGGAATCTCCCATTGCCTCTGCTTAGCATCTCTTATTTTTGCATGTCAGTTTTTGTTCAGTTCAGTTCAGTTCAATCACTCAGTCGTGTCAGACTCTTTTGCGACCTCATGGACTGCAGCACGCCAGGCCTCCCTGTCCATCACCATCTCACAGAGTTTACTCAAACTCATGTTGTTTGAGTCGGTGATGCCATCCAACCATCTCATCCTCTGTTGTCCCCTTCTCCTCCCACCTTCAATCTTTCCCAGCATCAGGGTCTTTTCCAATGAGTCATCTCTTCACATGAGGTGGCCATTGGAGTTTCAGCTTCAACATCAGTCCTTTAGGATTGAACTGGTTGGATCTTCTTGCAGTCCAAGGGACTCTCAAGAGTCTTTTCCAACACCACAGTTCAAAAGCTTCAGTTCTTCGGTGCTCAGCTTTCTTTATAGTCCAACTCTCACATCCATACATGACTACTGGAAAAACCGTAGCTTTGACTAGACAGAACTTTGTTGACTAAGTAATGTCTCTGCTTTTTAATATGTTGTCTAGGTTGGTCATAGCTTTCCTTACAAGGTATAAGAGGTCTATACAGTACACAACATTAGAAGAGGAGAGAAAGTGATATGAGTAACTGGCCAGTGTCTACCTCCAACTTGGAGTTTACTGGTAAACCTCGGTTGGTGAATGAGGCTTAAGAAAGTCCCAAATGGAGCCTTCAACTGTTAGTAAAGGATGAATCCATATATGGGGCATTTACTGCTCTTAATCTGTCAGATGGAAAAAAAGAAAGTAAACAGAGAAAAGAGATATAACAAAGAAGACAGCAAGGGGGTCAGCTCTATGAATGGAAGGGAGACCTGAGGGTAGGGGAAAGGTGCTAATCCACTTCCCTCTCAGGCACATAGAACAGTGAGAATACAAGGTATAGTGGTCTCAGCGTGCATGGGAGATTGATTCAAGAGCCCCCATGGGCACCGAAACCTGCAGATGCTCAAGCTCCTTATGTACAATGTGGCACAGGAACACAGTCGGCCCTCCAAATCTATGGGATTCACACCCACAATTTCAGCCTAACTTGTATCAAAGTAATCTGGTTAGTTAACTCCTCAGGTACAAAACCAGTGGACACCCACTGTACTAACAGTCATGTAGGTTGTGGCCGAGGAGCCTGGCGTGACTTAGGTTTCATGATTGTTATTTAAAACTCACAAGCCTTGGCATGTAATTGCACTCACAGCTAAAAATCATTGCAGCAAAAGGATACAGGGCAAAATCAGCCAAGGGAAAAGATGTGTAAGGTGAAGTCCAGAGGAAACCAGGCAATTGCTTCCAAGAGTCTTCTCCCAACAAGATCATATAAGACACACAGACGTTCTCCAGCAATACGTTGCAACAAACTGAAATGTTATGAGCCAGTGAAGGTCATTAGAGAATGTTCAAGGTTTTATGGGGGGTTGATCACATAAGATCTCTGCCCAGCACTCACCAAAATTCCAGGCCCTCAGAAGGAACGCAAGTGTTCAGTACAAACCTCATTGTTTGCACAAAAGTTTAGCTACCCTGAGTCCCTCTTAGCAGTTAGGGTGGTGGGAATGCTCCTGAAATTTAGGTTCCCAGATGGCCAATCCTGCAAGAAGGACTTCATAAGAAAAACAGCAGCCTCAGGCCTTCCATGTTAACCTTTGCTGAACACAAGTGTTTGCACACTTTTTACACATATTAACATATCTATTGGGGTCACGAAGAGTTGGACATGACTGAGTGACTGAACTGAACTAACAATAAATGAGGCCTAATAAAACCTTCATAATCTATCCATGATGTATCTTCTGGAGAATATACGTGTGTTAGATAACCTTCATTCAGGCATGTTATAGTGCTGCTGGCTGTGAATTCAACACTAATGAATTGACAATATATATTAAATAAAGTGTCTTTAACCAGAAACACACAAACATACAGATCATGTATTGATTGGTTGATAAAAATATCGGGATCAGATGCTCACAAGAACTAAATTGGGAGCAAACGTTCAGTATTCACGAATTCAGTGTGTGTGCTTGTGTGATCTTTATAGAACAGGACTACCAGGAAAAAAAAGACTCGATTGTACTTGCAGCATCACTTCCTATGTAAATAAACTACTGAACAGGCTGCCATAGAGACATCTGATTCTGTAGCACACGGCTATGTGACGGGCAACTACTGCAACCAGGGGTGCAGGGAGGGCTGTTGCTGAGCAGAACCAGTGCATGGATGATTTGCCCAAGTCCCGAGGGAAAGGAAAACTTGGAACCAAGGAAAATAGGCTAATTCAGAAGATGACTGGGGAACATACAGAAGCAGAGCCTGGACCCAGGTGGTACAGCGGTAAAGAATCTGCCAGCAATGCAGGAGACGTAAGAGACGTGGGTTCACTCCCTGGGTCGGGAAGATCGCCTGGAGTAGGAAATGACAATCCTTTCCAGTATCCTTGCCTGGAGAATCCCATGGAGAGAGGAGCCTGGCGGGCTAGAGTCCAAGTAGCCACAAAGAGTCAGACATGACTGGGTGACTGAGAACACAGCATGTGCTGACTATAGCATAGTATGTCAAGGTTCTAAAGTCTAGAGCTAAATGAATTTCTTTTTTTTTTTAAAATGAGGAACTAACAGGAAAAAATAAATGAAGGATTCTCTTTTTAACTTTTTATAAATTTATTTATTAACTGAAGGATAATTGCTTTACAGAATTTTGTTGTTTTCTGTGAAGACCTCAACATGAATCAGCCATACTTATGCATACATCCCCTCCCTTTTGAACCTCCCTCCCATCTCCCTCCCCACCCCACCCCTCTAGGTTGATACAGAGCCCCTGTTTGAGTTCCCTGAGACATACAGCGAATTCCCATAGGCTATCTATTTTACATATGGTAATATAAGTTTCCATGTTATTCTCTCCATACATCTCACCCTCTCTTCCCCTCTCCCTGTGTCCATAAGTCTGTTCTCTATATCTTTTTCTCCATTGCTGCCTTGCAAAAAAAATTCATCAGTACCATCTTTCTAGATCCCATATATTTGCATTATATACAATATTTATCTTTCCTTTTCTGACTTGTGGCTCAGCTGGTAAAGAATCAGCCTGCAATGCGGCAGACCTGGGTTCAATCCCTGGTTCGGGAAGATCCCTTAGAGAAGGAAATGGCAACTCTCTCCAGTATTGTGGCCTGGAGAACTCCATGGACTGTATATTCCATGAGGTCGCAGAGTTGGACACAACTGAGTGACTTTCACTTTCACTTTTTCACTCTGCATAATAGGCTCTATTTTCATCCACCTGATTAGAACTGACTCAAATGCATTCCTTTTTATGGCTGAGTAATATTCCATAGTGTATATATACCACAACTTCTTTATTCAGTTGGAAAACTTCCATGAATTGATGGAAGTCATTGATGGATTCCTTCCAATAGGTTGCTTCCATGTCCTAGCTATTGTAAATAGTACTGCAATGAACATTGGGGTACATATGTCTTCTTCAATTTTGGTTTCCTTAGGACATATGCCTAGCAGTGGGATTGCTGGGTCATATGGTGATTTTATTCCTAGTTTTTTAAGGAATCTCCATACCGTCTTCCATAGTGGCTGTATCCATTTACACTCACACCAACAGTGCAAGAGGGTTCCCTTTTCCCCACACCTTCTCCAGCATTTATTGTTCATAGACTTTTTGATGATGGTCATTCTAATCAGTATGAGGTGATATCTTTGCAGTTTTGATTTGCATTTCTTTAATAATGAGTGATGCTGAGCATCTTTTCATATGTTTGTTAGCCATCTGTGTGTCTTCCTTGGAGTAATGTCTGTTTAGATCTTTTTCCCATTTTTTGATTGGATTGTTTGTTTTTCTGATATTGAGTTGTATGAGCTGCTTGTATATTTTGGAAATTAATCCTTTGTCAGTTGTTTTATTTTCTATTATTTTCTCCCATTCTGAGGGTTGTCTTTCACTTTGGTTATAGTTTCCTTTGCTGTGCAAAAGCTTTTAAGTTTAATGTTTCAGGCTAAAGCTGGACTCAATGAAACAGGTGAGGGATGGACTTTATATTAGACAACTGAGAAGAGAAACTGTAGTCACAGCTCAACTTCAGAGTATAGTCATGGCTCCCAGGGCTCGTCTGCCAGCTCATCTAATTTGGGATACACTTCCTGTTACTAACAGATAAGGGTTAAAGGGTACAAGCAACTACTCCAAAGGCAAAGCTTAACAGAAGCTACACAGTTGTAGAACATTACTAGAAATGTTATTTCCATCTGCTTTGGGAGACGAAAATGTATTTTTCCCCAAGTAGCCTATTACAGATTTAAATAAATAACTAACCATTTCTTACCACCATCATAAAGGAAACCCACAAGTGAAAGTGTTAGTTGTTCATTGGTGTCTGACTCTTTGGGACCCCATGGATTATAGCCTGCCAGGCTCCTCTGTCCATGAATTCTCCAGGCAAGAATGCTGGAGTGGATTGCCATTCCCTTCTCCAGGGGATTTCCCTGACTTAGGGATTGAACCCAGGCGTCCTGCACTGCAGGCAGATTCTTTACCATCTGAGCCACCAGGGAATCAAAAGAAACCCAAGGCAGAGAGCTATTCTAAAAATCTGAAGTCTAAATTTGCCTACTAATCAATACTTCCTACAGAAGTCTTCTGTCAGCACAAGCCTGGAATTACATTTCAGAAATCATCTTGTCAAAATGTATATCAGGTGACTTGGAAATCTGTCACAATTAACATTGTAAGTAAAAAATATTATTTATACAATACCATGGAGTCTATATCTGAGATGCAAAAACAGGTTTGGATATTGGCTTATATCTCCCACGAGATGACATATTTACCACCAAGCTGCAAACAGGGTTTCTGCAACACAAGCCACTTAAAAAGATTTCTTGTATATTTCATTGCCTAATAAAAAGCTTGATGAGGAACTTTTATTGTCATACATTTTCATATTTTTTAGCTCTGGCAAACACATTCCTGACAGCAAGGTAATCAATATGAATAAGGAAAGGCATTTTAAAGGAACTTTTAATCTTCAGAATTGAGGTTTCCATCAAAGTCTCCTTGATTTGCACACCCTCCCAAAGCATTTTTTCCCAATTATCTTTTGTGTTCTTTCTGGCCGCTGCTGATGAGTAATTTTACAACACGAATGCTATTAAAACATGCACTCATGACCCCATTGTGATACAAAGCAAATAATGCACATGGGGAATGCAAGCACATAACTGCTAATCTTGCTTTTTAAATGCGTCTGAACTTGACCTATTGGAATGCTCATTATAGAATGCTTGACCGCTTGGCAAAACACAGGAGGCAAGACACCATCTCAGGAAGGCAGATACCCTGAAAATAAATCCCTTGAAGGATTGTAACGTGGCAGGAATTGATTGAGAAAAATACAGTTCCATGTAGTGAAGTAATCTGCTTAAACCCTACAAACAAGCTGCTACTCCTAAAAGCTCTATAAATGAGGGCTCTGTGGCAGCTGATTTGATCAACGAATGACTTTTAGATGAAAGAAAACAATGAATAACAATGGAACATCAAGAGCATACATTTAGAGATGCAGACAGCATGACATCTTTTGTTGTTGTCGTTGTTGTTTAGTTGCTAAGTCATGTCCCACTCTTTGTGACCCCATGGACTGTAGCCCACAAGGCTCCTCTGTCCATGGGATTTTCAGGCAAGAATACTGGAGCGGGTAGCCATTTCCTTCTCCGGGACATCTTCCTGACCCAAGGATTGAACTCCTGTCTCCTGCAAGGACAGGTGGACTCTTTAACCCTGAGCTACCAGAAAGTCCTTTACTCTGAAGCAAATATTTTTTATCCTGATGCAAAGAAGGTTTTCCAATTTTGCATGCCTTAAAAGCTAAACGTGACCGTAATCATGTATACTGAAGCATTTTCACTCATTCTGTCCACTCTAAAATGACAGGTTCACAGCCAGCACAGAAACACAAGATGGAATAAATCTTAGAGAAAATTCTGGTCTGCATTTTTCTGATGGGGAACTCACACAGCTAGTTTTCAAATGGTACTGGAACACAGGTGTCTACAACAAAGCAAACCGCTCATGTTCCACCTATGTAAAGTCAGACATACCTGTGAGCTATTATCCTATTATTCTTTATTTCGTGTAATGCGTAAATTTCGAAAAAACAGAGATGATGACATATTGGGGAAAATAAACCAAATTCTTTAAGCAGAACTTTCTGTATGGGTGTAAATATTTACAGTATAGTCAATGTTTAGGCAAATAGAAATTGTCAATAATCAAGTATGAAAACTCATCATTATAATTCATAATGAACAAATATTTTATTAATTTTTCTGAAGAGAAATATGCAAAGTTTTGCCATCTTAAAATTATATAAATATTTCAGTGTTTTGATGAGAATAATCATGAGCTTGGAGAATAACGCCAAAACACAAAGAAACCAAAAATAAAATCCAAACCCCAAACCCAGCATAGTAAGTTTAGAGACTAGAATTCTATAATTCCCAATTATACATCCTGCTGAACTGAAAGTTACAAGAGCAGTGAGAAGCTTTGAATTATACTACATTCAAAATCTTTCAAAGGAACATTTCTTAAATATCACTCGTTTAATATCTTCACAAGTAATACTAGTGTGATCATCTGGTCTTTCATAGGATGAAAAAACACTAACATATTCAAAATCCTGGGAAAAAATTCTTGATTATTACTGCCAAAGGTATGAAATTCATTTATAATGAAAGGAATTTTAGGAATATTTACTCAACCTTTATTTGTTTACCAAAACAATGAAGGCTTTCTACAATGTACCATAATTCTACAACAATAAACTTATATATATAAACAAGTGTATTTTTTCCCAAGTCTTTAAGTATTGAATCTGACAGTGCTTCTTCTCCAGCACTGTATAAATCACACTGCCATTTAGCTCAACAAGAATCAAGTGCCTAGAATTCTGAGCATCTCACATTGTGATAAGTGAACTATGTTTTCTCCAGTTGTGAACCTGCCACTATTGAATGCTTATTAATGAAAGTTGAAAAGTATCATTACACATTATTGTAGAATGTCATTTCGTATAGGCAATTTTCCTTAAATTCATCATAAAAATATTCTCTCACATACATATGCATGTATATAATTTAAATACAAATATCTACAAAGCTTTGATGAAAATATATAATATGGTGTCTTTGTTAAGAGTAAGAAAAAAAGATAATTTTATTTCCATCCAGGAAAAAATAGCTACAATGCAGGTGCTTTGTATAATTATTCCTACAAAGCTTTTTAAGAATTATTTCTAGTTCTAAGATTAGGCCTTGTTTTAATTCACTAGGATGTCTCAAAAGCATCTGATTTTTCTCCATCACCGTTAAATAAGCAGGTAACTTGTATGACCCTCCAACAATTCCTAGTTTAACTCTCATAGATAAATACAGCTATCTCCAGCCACATTGTGCCTGATCTAAAATACTCAAGAGAAATTCAGAAGGTAGTTATACAGGACAAAAAGGTGGCTTTGTTTATAGAAATCTCAGGAGAGAGAGATAGTGGTGCCGATTTGCTTGTGGGTACTTCTCTACTTGCCCAGAAAATATAAATTCTTTTAGTTAACAATGGCTGTAACTCAGAAAAGCCTGCGTTTTTACATAGAGAAGTGTTTTGACTGTACTATCAGAAGACCTATTAAGGAAGATTTGCCCGGAATGTATCCTTCTTCACCACCCCCTCCTCCTCTCCTCCGCATGCTTGCCACAGTGAGTCCTTGTGAGTTTAGCAGAGGTAGATACTATTTCTATTTTTATGCACATGGTCCAATACTTTTCAGGGCTAAAGGCTACAAGTCTTTTGATTTCTAAACCAGGATCCTGTTCACTCTACACACTGGAGGTGGCTGAATAAAATGATAAAATTAGCACACTTTCAGGGAAGAACAGAACTGCTGCCAATTATTCCCCCTTTTTAAAGTGATGTTTACTTTTCCCAACTCTGAACTTAAATTTTAATGAAAAGAACAAGACCATAAAGACACTTTTCTCCTAATGCCATCTGGTGAGCAAATATTGGCTACCTTTAAATAAGAATATAACTGTACCTAGTGGGTACCCAGGTATGTGATTCACGATGCCAAGCTGACTCAAGAGCTGGTATTTTCTTGAACTGGATAGTCTCTGGGGGTTTGCAGCTTAAACTGTGTAGCACATCTAATCACTTGAGCCTGGTGTTCAACTCAGGCCAGGTTCCAGCGCATGTGTCATAAGGTATTTTGCATACCTTAAGGCTCAGCTTCCCAGGTGGTGCTAGTGGTAAAGAACCCACCTGCCAATGCAGGAGACTTAAAAAACAGGGGTTAGATCCCAGGGTCAGGAAGATCCCCCAGAAGAGGGCATGGCAATCCACTTTAGTACTCTTGACTGGTGAATCTTCATGGACAGAGGGGCCTAGCGGGCTACTGTCCATGGGGTCGCAAAGAGTCGGACACAACTGAAGCAACTTAGCACGCAAGGCTCAGCTGGAGAGCTGAGTATATATATAGCAGCCAATCCATTGGCTATGGAGAAAGTGGTTAAATATTCCAAGGTATCCGCTCCAGCTGAGCCTTATATATATATATATATATATATATATATACATACACACACACACACATATATATGGGCTTCCTGGTGGCTCAGATGGTAAAGACTCCACCGGCAGTGCCAGAGACCTGGGTTTGATCCCTGGGTTGGGGAGATCCCTTGGAGAAGGGCATGGCAACCCACTTCAGTGTTCCTGCCTGGAGAATCCCCATGGACAGAGGAGCCTGGTGGGCTACAGTCCATGGGATCGCAAAGAGTAGGACATGACTGAGAGAACTGTGCTTACATATATATATAAATATATACTGTCCTGTATATATACAGTAGGCAAGCTTGCCTCCCTTATTATGCCTTGAGGATATTTCTCACCACTAAAATGAATTTCATAGTTATCCTAATATGATAACTATCTTTAGATGAATGTGCTGATGTAGGTGAACAGATACACTGTTGATACAGCAGAATGTCTTTCTCAGTATCTGCCTTTTTAGGAAGATTTCACTCTCTGGCTAGAAGGATAAGCACTGAGAAATATGACCTTGCAGTGACAGAATATCAATGTGCAGCGTGGGCAGCTGAAGCAGTGCGTGGCAGCCTCCCTTTATTGCCACATATACTAAAGTATTTATGTGGTGCTGGTCCTCATCGAAATATCGGGGTTGTCTCCAGGTCAACCGGCAGCCTATCAAAGCTCTAATTCTTATAGAAGCCAAATAGAATTCTGATCAAAAGTAAACCTACAAAAATTCAAGTAACAATGAAAATGAGAGGATTCCTAAAGATGAACCAAAGACAACATTCTTTACATTTGAGCATTTATGCTATGAAAAAAAAAAAAGGCATTAACATGTCCTGATCTGTTAAACAGTTTTTCTTTCTTTGATTCCCTTTTTCTCCCTTCCAGGTTTGCTCCTATGAGGCATTTCCTGTCCTTACCAATTCTTAAATTACAGTATTAAGACTCTGCATTAAGACTACTGGGTATTTGCACCAGTGTAAAATACAATAAAAATCTATTTTTAGATTCTATAAACAAGAACATCAAACTTTTGTATAGGAGAAAATAAAAATTCTGTGTGTATTAGCTTCAGAAACATTATTGGTGCCTGTTCTAAAACAATGCTGCTTAACTCTGCTAATTTTAAATGATTCACATGACCTTTTTTCTCTTTTCCCTTATTGGATATTTCTTTGCTAAATATTGGAAGTCTGCTTTTTTCCTTTGGAAAACCTCATCTAGCTAGCTTTTGCAACTCTGTCCTTTGAGAATACTACAGAATGAAATAAAGAAGTTGGGGTAATGGAGGGGAGATTTAGACAGAAGGAAAAAGAGTTCTCATTGTTCTGTGGTAGTAGAACTAAATGTCCATCTCATTATGCTTGATTTCATTTATTTCCTGTCTCAGGAGTTTACAGAAAGCTGACTCTCTTCTCCTGAACAAGAAGTGTGTTATGGTCATGCGAACAGAGAACCAAAGTCATTTGTTTTAATATCAACATTTCCCTGGGTGGTTGGAAGGCTGTTGAAGTTATGACTTTGGTCTATGACTCTAAATTTAAAATTGCAATATTAGCATTTCCTAGAAACTATATTGCTACGTATTTCTCCATTATAAACTCCTGGAAAACAAAATCCCATTACCACCACTGACACATTTTAAAACTGCTATCTGGAAATAGGTTCTAATCAGCAAAACATATAAAACTAAGTAAGAAATTAGAAAAGACATAGGGGGAAAGACTGATTTTCTGTACCTGAATATGGAATTAACACTCATACATTATTTTCCACCTAGCACTAAATAGAGTTTACGGGGAGGTTCAAGCCAACAGATGTGACTTATTAGATGTATTTGTCACACGGAGGGGGAAAGCCCCTTTCAGTAGCTGCTGCTGCTAAGTCACTTCAGTCGTGTCCAACTCTGTACGACTGCATAGACAGCAGTCCACCAGGCTCCTGCATCCCTGGGATTCTCCAAGCAAGAACACTGGAGTGGGTTGCCATTTCCTTCTCCAATGCATAAGTGAAAAGTGAAAGTGAGGTCACTCAGTCGTGCCCGACTCTTAGCGACCACATGGACTGCAGCCCACCAGGCTCCTCCATCCATGGGATTTTCCAGGCAAGAGTACTGGAGTGGGGTGCCATTGCCTTCTCTGCTTTCAGTAGCAGTGATGACTAAAGTTTAGTCTGTGACAAACTCAATGGATGACTTGAAGCAAGTTTTCATCTCCCTTTGGGCCTCAGACTCTTCAACTGCACAATCAGAATAGTTCCAACTTCAGCACTTTGTTGCTGTTCAGTTGCTCAGTTGTGTCTGACTTTTTGTGACCCCATGAACTGCAGCACGGCAGGCTTCCCTGTCCTTCACTCTCTCCCAGAGTTTGCTCAAACTCATGTCTACTGAGTAAGTGATGCCATCCAACCTCATCACTTTATGTTTCTATAATATATTAAAGTATCCTGGATAACACAAGAAAAGGAATCTGCTTATCGGAGAAACACTTTAAAATGTGTCTCATGGGGTGTTTAGAAAAATCACTGTTCCACTGAGTTTACCATCCTTAAAGAAAAGAAACACATTTTTTTACTTAAAATTTTTTCTTATTAATATAATAAATATTCTTTATCACCAACTTGATCTATTGATGACAATCCTGGCCCATTTGCTTCCAGCAAGCTTCTTTAATGATGACTTATAATTTAAATCCATTACCTGCTGTTAATGCTTCAAACAAACTCTGATTTGAGGGGTTATCAGTAACATGGATACATTGACTAAGTCAATTCAGCCTATGCTTTGTTTACATTGCTTTATTTCTTTGTTTTAAGTGTTTATACTATCACAATGCCTGAATGGTGTTTTAAAGTCACTAAATTAAAAAAAAAAAAAAAACAACAAATAACTATCAATCATCTAAATTTTAACTTGAATTAAAAAAACCAAATAAAGACAAAATGAAAAAACACCCCAAAAGACAAAAACAGCAAGCTCTAAATATATGTGAGTGGGGTCTGTGTGTATGTGTGTGGATCTGAGTTTAGTATTATAAAATAATTGATTCGTAAAAATTATAGCATTCCCTTACACAAAACAAGAGATCCAAAAAAGACTAAAAGCGGAATGGAAAATTCCATTGGATTCTTGGTCTGGGGGAATATAAAGAGAATTTTCTTTCCTTTGTCTACATAGTTCTTTTCTTAGAACAATCCTGCAAAAAAATTGATAGTTTCCTCTAAAAAAATCAGCGAACTGAAAGGTATAGGTTAAAAAAAAAAAAAAAAAACCAACTATAAAAATGATTCTTCCGTTTGTGTGTGTGTTTGCTCAGGAGCTCAGTCATGTCTGACTTTTTGCTACCCTGGGGACTGTAGCCCACCAGGCTCCTCTTTCACGGCCTTCTCCAGCTGAGAATACTGGACTGGTTGCCATGATCTCCTCCAGGGGATCTTCCTGACCCAGGGATCAAAGTTGTGTCTTCTGTGTCTCCTGTGTTCCCTGCATTGCAGATGGATTCTAACCCACTGAACCCCCTGGGAAACCCTTATTTTGTTCAGAGGTTCTCAAAAAGGAGCCACTGCTTTTGGAGATTGTGGGCCCACCAAAATTAAATGTAATATTTTGTAGGTGTGTCATAATATTCATTTTAATCAAGTTCTCAAAAATATACATTACTAAAAAGATTAATAACTACAGGTCTGGTCCAAATGAGAAATCTTCATCCCAGAGTGAAGAGCAATTTTCTGTAGCCACATCATTAGCAAGGGACATGAACAGCCTCAGAACCAAAATGCCTAAGGTTACACTGCTGCACACTCAACTTTGTGCCATCTCGTGAAAAAATTCTGCCTGCTTTATCTTTTGCAAACCTAAAGTAAGCTTACAGAGATTTCAAGGATACCATTTCAATTTTAACATTTATTGTCATTAAAATGACTTTTTAAAGATCAGTCTGATAAGAATTAGCCCCAGAGAAAGAATTCCTCAAAACAAAACAAAGCTCTCATACACTAGTTTCACTCTTACTTACAGAAGCAAAAATTACCTATGTCTAACACTCAGTGTTTGAACATCCACTGGAATTTAAATAAAATAGGCAAAGAGTTTCATCTAGTATTGCAGACCTACTTGGAAAGATCACTCTTCTTCCGCCAGTTTTACTGAAATGAGATTTATTAACATAATCACATAAATAAATTATAATTAGTAAAGAATATTGCATATAAGCCTGTACTAATTCATTTCTTTTTACCAGTTTTCTCCTGTTATGTGTTTTTATGAAAATTATTTTTATTTTAGAAAGTGTTGCCAAGATGTACTGGTTATTAAATATGCCTTCAGAGCTAAATCTGCAGGAACATTGCACATTTCCCATATCTTTTTCTGACTCACTTTCCTTCTAGAGAGAACAAGAAAGAATTCCAAGGAGAGGAAGAAATAGCTGTAGTATGTTTATGGGCATTTAATGCTAGCTGGTTTAGCATGCTTGATTGCTATTGGTGAGTCAGAGCAAAAAGATGACAGTAGAATCTATCATGTTATGTTATATCATGCAAAATTTTAACAAAGGCAAGACAAGCTATGTTGCTGATTTCAACAGTGTGCTATATTTGATAGCAAGTCTACAAAAGAAAACCACTAAACTGTAAAAATGCCTTAATTCTAAAGGTAGTGAAATATATTTTCTGAGCTGAGAATATAATGGGCAGGGAGCATAAGCTGATAGGATCCCACAGCATAGTCCCTACAGTGATTTTAAACTCAGTAATTCTTTATCAAGACCCAGAATGCCAGACAGTGAATCACTAATATTCTAGATTCAGAACTTAAATTTCCCTAACTAATTAAGTATTTCCTCTTGTATAAAGAGTAAAATACAGGTTTCCTATTCAAGGAAGTGACCACACTTTGTCTCCATTATAAACCAATGTGTGAAAAAAAGAGAAAGAATTTATATCTCAGTGACCACTGGCAGACAAAATACCCACAATACTCTTAGTCTTCAAAATGCAGACTAAGAGACTAAAACCTAAAGATAAACTACACTGGGGAAAAAAGGAAATAATAATGGAGGTCAAAATGATGAAAAAGGAAAAAAAGAATCAGTCTGTATGTCCCTTTATAATTTACATTAATGACATTTTCTCATTAAAATGCAATAGTAATAGATTAAATAAATTGGGAATGAAAAGGAGTGATTAAATCATCGTGTCTAACACATGCCAAGGGAGGGCAGATTTCCCTAGACAAAGGAACAAAGATGAAAGAAAAATATAAAAAAAATAATCAATAGAAATTATATCAGCATCTGCAAAAGGTTCATTGAGTATAAAGCCTACAAATATCAAGTAGAGGTATTAGCATCAGTAGTGAGCAAGCGGCACCAAGTACCCGTATCAAGTCAGAATCCTGTGCTGTATTTTCAGACACCTAGTATATTGGCCTGGAGCTTTTCTAAATCAATGCTTCTCTGTTTATACTCATGTAGAAAATGTAATCTGAGTTTCAATGCATTTTTAATTTTGTTCAATCTTGCATTTGTTCAACCAAAAACAATTTAAAAGAGAACCAAGGCTATCAGCCTCACAATGAGCAAGTGCAACTCCTCACTAGGGAGTTCTTGAATCTGCCATAAAAATCAACAGTGTGTACCTAATAGTTTTCTTTTAATCTGAGCAGTGAAAAGTGAATAATCACATCAGATATCCTTCAGGGCCTCTTTGGTTTCCAGATTAAATGTGTAATGTGGCCTGTCATCCTGCCACATTCTCTCTGCATTTCCATTTTAAATAATCATAAATAAGAAAACCTTGCTACTGTTTGGCATGACACAGCTGTTTGATTCAGCTGCATTTCAAAGCCTTGGAAATTGCACTCATTCCTTTTTTAGAGTCCTTGTTCATCTCAGAGGTTTTCAACTGAAAGATTCTTTATTGTACTCAAATCTTGTTCCATAGGAATTGTTTCGATTACTCAGCTTATGAAGAATCTTAGAAATCGAATTGGGTCCACAGCAAAAAACCCCAACTGTTTTCCTGGAAAGACAAAGAGAGAAAATGGAAAATCAGATGGAAAATTAGGCAGAACATGTCAAGAAGTATGTTTCAGTAGTGTGTTTAAAGTGTTAATAAAGTTAATTTCTTGATGTATACATCTTTGTATACAAATAATTTTCCAACCACTGTATTACCAAATGTAAGAGAAGATATTTTATTTACCTCATGCTTTTTTTATGCTAGAAATCAAGATAATTCAAAAAATATAACACATATTGGTTAATTATCAGAGAGACTGAGCAGTCTGCATGTCACTGATGAGAGCAGAAATCAAGTCGAGAGCAGCAACTGATAGATGTCAACTGCTTCACATGTGACATATGAACAGATTCCCATCCACCCTGGACCATATCAGTTCTTCTCATACTTGATGCTTTACAGACAATTTTTTTCTCTAAAGGTCTCATGGATTTTCACCAGATGTGGTGAATAAGACAAAAGACAAGGAAGCTATTACCAATTTGGAAGAACAATTTTAAGTGACTAATTTATGACCACATTAAAACAATAAGATATTAATCTGGATATTTTTTCTTTTATTTATGTTCCACAATAATTGTAACAAATACCAAGCAGGTTTTATTATTCACCAACATTTCAGTAGACAAATTATACATATTCCTAACAATTAAATACATTCTACGAAATGACTACTATTTCACATTGATTTCCTTCAAAGTTTGTTGATTTGTATTGAATTCTTCTTAGGATATCAAAATGATTAACAATTCTAACCACAGCTTGGATAAACACAGTATGTATTCATTATCTGAGAATAATTGTTGCTGAACAGAAAGATAATCCATTTAAATGGGTACCAAAATTTATAATAAATACTGAAAATATAGGTTTATTGAAAACTTTTAACCTTGAAAAATGAAACAAAGAACCACAAAATAAATTTCTACTTGCACCCATGATGGAGTAATAGGGACTAGATTTACCTTCTTGCATTTAAAAAATAGGACAAAACAAAGAATATATAAAACTATTATTTCCAGATACTGGCCAATAGGCAGCACAGAACTGTTCATCCCTAAGAAAAATGAAATAAATAAGGTGAGCACAAAAATTGTCTCTATTTGTTGCCTGAAGGCGATTTAAAAGATGAAGCACAAGAGGGGTGGAAGAGGGGAAGCTCAAGAGGGATAGGATATATACATAATTATGACTGATTCACATTGATGTACGGCAGATACCACCACAACATTGTAAAGCAATTATCCTCCAATTAAAAAGAAAATTTAAAAATAATGTAGCAAAAGATTAAAAAAAGAAGCTGAAGCTCATAAGAGGGAAACTCATGCAGAGACTGGTGGTCTTGCTGAGTTAAAGAGAAAGGAATGGAGTTCATGAAGACTAAAGCAGCTATACGGAAAATGAGGCGGTATCAAAAGAAAGAAGCTCTGGAGATCTGCAGGGAAGTATCTTCAAGTATTTGGCTGAGTGCTAATTTCCTTGTGAAGCTAGGTAAAGAACTACTAGGAAGAAGCCGGCCAAAAAATTCTGAGTTTATACAAGGTTATCAACAATTCATATTACCACAAGCTAAAATGGAAATACCTACATATATAGTATATTGGCAATGGATAGGAGACTTTAAAAGGTATTACCTTATTTGCAAAGGGTAGGCAGGATTTGCTAAAATTAGCCTTAGATTGGGCTTCCCTGGTGGCTCAGAGGGTAAACCGTCTGCCTGCAATGTGGGAGACCCGGGTTTGATCCCTGGGTCGGGACGATCCCCTGGAGAAGGAAATGGCAACCCACTGCAGTGTTCTTGCCTGGAGAATCCCATGGACTCCGTCCATGGGGTCACAGTCGGACACGACTGAGCGACTTCACTTACTCACCTTACTTTTAGCCTTAGACTGCAGGGTGCCCTGGACTCATACTGTGTGTGCAAGTGTGCTCAGTTGCATCCAACTCTGCAACCCAATGGACTGTAGTCCATGATGCTCCGCTGTCCAGTGGATTTACCAGGCAAGAGTACTGGAGTGAGTTGGCATTTCCTCCTCCAGGGTATCTTCCTGACATTACTAACATAGCTTAAAAGCAAGCTCTGGAAAGATCAAACTAAACCCAAGTAACAAAACTGTATGCCAGAAACAAGTGCAACAGTAATGAAAAGAATAAATAAATTTTGGCATTAGACATCTAAAAGTACAAAATTGTTGTTGTCGTTGAGTCACTCAGTTGTGTCTTGTTCTTTGTGACCCCCATTAACTGCAGCATACCAGGCTTCCCTGTCCTTCACTATCTCACAGAGTTTGTTCAAACTCATGTCCATTGAGTCAGTGATGACATCGAACCATCTCATCCACTGTTGCCTCCTTCTCCCCTTTGCCTCAATCTTTCCTAGCATAAGGGTCTTTTTCAGTGAGCTGGCTCTTTGCATCATGTGGCCAAAGATTTGGAGCTTCAACTTCAGCAACAGTCCTTCCAATGACTATTCAGGGTTGGTTCCCTTTAGGACTGAATGGTTTGATCTCCTTGCTAGTCAAGGGACTCTCAAGAGTGTTCTCCAGCACCACAGTTTGAGCATAAATTCTTCAGTGCTCAGCTTTTTTTTTTTTTTTAATTGTTCAGATCTCATATCCATACATGACTACTGGGAAAAACATACCTTTGACTGTATGGACCTTTGTAGCCAAGTAATGTCTCTGGTTTTTAATACACTGTTTAGGTTTGCCATTGCTTTTCTTCTAAGGAGCAAGTGTCTTTTAATTTCTTGGCTGCAGTCACCATCTTCACTGATTGTGGAGCCCAAGAAAATAAAACCTGTCATTGTCTAGTTTTTCCCCACCTATTTGCAATGAAGTGATGCCACTGGAGGCCATGATCTTTATTTTTTGAATGTTAAGTTTTAAACCAGCTCTTTCACTCTCCTCTTTCACACTGATCAAGAGGCTGTTTAATTCCTCTTTGCTGTCTGCCATTAGAGTGATATCATCTGCATATCTGAGGTTGTTGATATTTCTCCCTGAAATCCTGATTCCAGTGTGTGAGTCATTCTGCCCAAATCAAAAAATTACCAGGAATGTATATAGCAAGAAATTATGAACTGTAACTAAAAGTGTTAGGGGTTGAATCTTGCCCCCTCCCCCAAATTCACAGGTTGAAACTCTAACCCTTAGTACCCCAGAATGTGGCTATATTGGAACATGGGGCCTTTAAAGACAGAATTAAGCTAGAATGATGTTATTAGGGTGAAACTTATTGCAATCTGAGTAGGGTCCTTATGAGAGAAGGCATTAAAGATACACTAGAGATGCACATACACAGATAAAAGAATGATCACGTGAAGAGACAGCAAGAGGGTGGTCCTCTGCAATGCAAGGAGGGTCTCAGAGAAAATCAGCCTTTGTTTTTGTTGTTCAGTTGCTTAGTCATGTCTGACTCTTTGGGATTCCATGTACTGCACACGCCAGGCCTCCCTCACCATCTCCTGGAGCCTGCCGAAACTCACGTCCATTGAGTCAATGATGCCACCTAACCATCTCATCCTCTGTCGTTCCCTTCTCCTTCTGCCTTCAATCTTTCCCAGCATAGGGTGTTTTCCAATGAGTCAGCTCTTTGCATTGGGAGGCCAAAGTATTGAAGCTTTAGCTTCAGCATCAGTCCTTCCAATGAATATTCAGGACTGATTTCCTTTACAATTGACTGGTCTGATCTCCTTGCAGTCCAAGGAACTCTCAAGAGTCTTCTCCAACATCACAGTTAAAAGCATTGATTCTTTGGTGCTCAGCCTTCTTTATGGTCCAGCTCTCACATCCATANAGCTTCAGCATCAGTCCTTCCAATGAATATTCAGGACTGATTTCCTTTACAATTGACTGGTCTGATCTCCTTGCAGTCCAAGGAACTCTCAAGAGTCTTCTCCAACATCACAGTTCAAAGCATTGATTCTTTGGTGCTCAGCCTTCTTTATGGTCCAGCTCTCACATCCATACATGACTACTGGAAAAACCATAGCTTTGACTATACGAACCTTTGTTGGAAAAGCAACGTCTCTGCTTTTTAATACGCTATGTTTCTCATAGCTTTTCTTTCAAGGAGCAAGCATCTTTTAATTTCTTGTTTGCAGTGATTTTGGAGCTCAAGAAAATAAAGTCTGTCACTGTTCCCTGCTATCACCTTAAATTTCAGTCCCCAGAATGGTGAGAAAGTAAACTTATTGAATCCATCAATCCTGTGGAATTGTATTATGGAAAGCCTAGCAAACTAATAAAGAAGAAAAGATCAGTCAAAAATGATCAGGACAAAAATGACAGAAATGACGGAATTACCAGATATGGTCATTGAAACAGTGATGAGAAACATGCTTCATATGTTTAAGTTTAAGCATCAGCTTGATGAGAAAGGAAAAAGATTTTTTAAAGGCCTAAATGGAAATGCTAGAGATTAAATGTAAATTTAAAATGATAAATATAGTATGGGTTAACTAATGGGTTAACAGAAGAATATGCACTGAAGAAGAAAAGATAAGCAAACTTGAAGATACAGCTGCAGAATCTATCCAAATGGATGCACAGAAAGAACAAAAATTGGGCAGAAAAGTAAATGGAGTCTCAAGGTCAAAAGGGACAATACCAGGCAATCTTTCATATATGTTATCATAGTCTCAAGATAAGTAAGACAGAAAGGAAAGAAAAAAAATGAAGAAATAATTGCCAAAATTTTTGCAAATTTGATAAAACAAACAAATCCAATGATGAGTCTGAGTGAACTCTGGGAGTTGGTGATGGATAGGGAGGTCTGGCGTGCTATGATTCATGGGGTCGCAAAGAGTTGGACACGACTGAGCGACTGAACTGAACTGAATGAACTCTAAGGAGTATATCCACACACACACGTGCACAAACACATAACATTATAGGCAACAAACGAAACTCTGAAAATCAGTTACAAAGAGAACAACAGAAAAGCAGCTGGCAGGGGTAGGGGTGGAGACACATTTACAAATAATAAGTAGAAGGTGAAGGAGATGAAGGATAGACTTCTTGTCACAAACTGTCTAAGTCAGAGGCAATGAAGTGAAATCTTCAAAGTGTTGAAAGACCAAATAAGGTCAACTATTCTATCTCAAGCAAATTCTATACTAAACAAAAACATTGTAATTTTCAAAATTAAAGATAGAATACAAACTTTTCTAACAGAAGGTGAGGGAATTTATCAACGAACCAGCACTTTAAGGTATATAAATGGAATTCATCAGAAATCAGATAGAAATGTAAATCTATAACAGAAATTAACACAACATTGTAAATCAACTACACTCCAATAAAAATAAATTTAAAAACTGAATTGTAATAAAAAACCATTGTAGATATGACATCTTAGAGTAAATGTACTATGAAATAAAATAAT